>NW_021011522.1:0-186436 GCF_003987935.1 Bombyx mandarina | reverse complement strand
GAACCCCTCTTCATCACTGCCATCGGAGACAATAAGATAGACGCAACACGCTCACGACGCGTCCCGCTGAAGCTATGCGGACGCACGGGGGAACCGCAAGAACTGAACCTACGGACAGTCAACGGCTTAAAATTAACACCACAGCGACTGAACATCGAAGTCCTCGCGTCGTGCCATCACCTCACCGACCTCCGCCATCACTTCAAAACGAGCTACGCCTCGCCGAAGATCCTGATCGGCCAAGACAACTGGCACCTGCTGGTGACGGAGGAGATGCGGACGGGACGACGCGATCAGCCAGTGGCGTCTCGTACTCCGCTCGGGTGGGTCGTGCACGGAGCACACCCGGGAGGCAAGAGACAGCGCGTCAACTTCGTGGCACACGCGACGACGGCCGACGCGAACATGGACGAAGCCCTCAGGCACTACTTCGCGATCGAGGGACTCACCGTCGCCGCCAAGACGCCGAAGAATGACCCAGACGAGCGCGCGCTGAAGATCCTGCAAGAGACCACTCAACAGCGACCCGACGGCCGCTACGAGACCGCACTGCTGTGGCGTGAGGAGGGCCTGAAGATGCCCAACAATTTTGAAGCCGCGCTGAATCGCCTGACGTCCGTAGAAAAGAAACTGGAGAAGGATCCAAATTTGAAAGAGCGCTACAAGCAACGAACAAACGCACTGGTAGCGAAGGGATACGCCGAAGTAACTCCGTCGACGGGTACGAAGAAGCGAACCCGGTACTTGCCACACTTCGACGTGACGCATCCCAAGAAGCAGGAGAAGATTCGCGTCGTGCACGACGCCGATGCGAAAAATAGAGGGAAGAAGCCCAAACGACTTCCTGCTCACCGACCCGGACCTGCTGCAGTCGCTGCCCGAAGTGATGATGCGCTTCAGGCAGCACGCCGTCGCCGTCTCCGCGGACATTGCGGAGATGTTTATACATATAGGCGCCCGAAGCGAGAACCGCGACGCGCTCCGGTACTTGTGGAGGGAGGACCCTTCACAGGAGCCTATAGAATACCGGATGAGGTCCATCGTCTTCGGCGCGACAAGCTCACCCGCAACCACCATCTTCGTGAAGAACCGACTGCAGTACCCGGACGCCGCCGACCTGAAGCTCCACACGTAAGTGGACACCAACAAGTACGCCCACGACGCCGCGTTGTACTGGCGCGTGGAGACGCCCGACGGGGAGATGAGGACCTCCCTAGCCATAGACCGAGTCGCAACCGTGAAGCTAACTTCGATACTGCGTCTCGAGCTACAAGCCGCCGTGATGAGCAGCTGCATGGCCGCGGCCGTCACGGAAGAACACAATAGAAAGCCAGACACGAGTGTTCTGGACAGACAGCGCCACCGTATTGACCTGGCTGCGAACGGGGTCGAGGTCGTATCGACCGTTCGTCGCTCACCGCATTGCAGCGATAGAAGAGAACAGCACTGTGGAGGAATGGCG
Organism: Bombyx mandarina; assembly: GCF_003987935.1. The sequence continues at coordinate 184,974 of NW_021011522.1, read as the reverse complement.
CTGGGTCCCCACGAAGGAAAATGTCGCCGACGACGCCACTAGAGAGCTACCCGTCGGCTTTGAAAGAAACCACCGCTGGTTCATAGGCCCGGAATACCTAAGACGGCATCCGGATGATTGGCCCGTACAACGGACTGCAAGAAGGGCAGAAGAGACGGGCGAAGAGAAGTGCGCAACGCTCGCCGTGAGCAGAGAGAGCCTCGGCGAAGCGATCCCGGACCCAAGACGCTTCTCCAAGTGGGAGAAGTACCTGCGTGCAACGGGGCGAATACTGCAATTCGTCGACCTATGCCGCAGAAGTCGCGAGCGCACTCATTACAAGAGGACCAGACGGAACCCGCGTTCGGACCCGACGTGGGAGAAGAATAGAAAGAAGACGACTTCGAAGACCCCGCTGAACACACCGCGGACGCCAGAGCAAGCAGTCATTCAATGGAAGACTTTAGACGCCGACACGCTTCGACGCGCCGAGACGCTCATTTGGCGACAGAGCCAGCGGGCGGCCTTCGAGGAAGAAATTTTGACGCTCCAGCGAGGGAAACAAATATCCCCAGCGAGCCGACTGCGAAACTTGTCCGTAACTTACGCGGACGGGATATTGAAAATAAACGGACGCATCGGCAACATAGAGGGAGCTGACGTCATCACCTCGCCTCTCGTGCTAGACGGATCCCGACGCGAAACGAGACTGATGATAGACTTCATCCATAGAAAGATGCACCACGCCGGAACCGAAGCTACGATCGCCGAGTGCCGACAGTCGTACTGGGTCTTACGCCTACGCCCAGTGACACGGAGCGTGATCCACAACTGTCTTCCGTGTCGTATCCGCAAGGACACTCCACCGCGTCCAGCCACAGGCGACCACCCACCGAGCAGACTGGCACACCATCGGCGACCATTTACATACGTGGGCCTCGATTACTTCGGGCCCTATCAAGTTACCACCGGCAGAAGCACCCAGAAGCACTACGTGGCCATCTTCACATGTCTCACTACGCGTGCGGTGCATTTAGAACCGGCAGCGAGCCTCAGCACGGACTCAGCAGTGATGGCACTCCGGCGCATGATCGCGCGCCGGGGAGCTCCGACGGAAATATGGAGCGACAACGGCACCAATTTACGGGGTGCCGACAAGGAGCTGCGCCAAGCTATGGACAAGGCGACTGAGCATGAAGCGAGCTTAAGACTTATCCAGTGGCGCTTCATCCCACCGGGCGCGCCTTTCATGGGCGGCGCCTGGGAAAGAATGGTGCGGGCGGTAAAGGCCGCGCTCTCGGCCACGGAGCAGCCGAGGCACCCGACGCCCGAAATATTTCATACTCTGCTAGCAGAGGCAGAGTTCACAGTGAACAGCCGACCTCTCACCCACGTATCGGTGAGCGCCGACGATCCCGACCCTCTGACACCGAACCACTTCCTGCTGGGAGGCCCGGCGCGAGTCCCCGTGCCGGGCAAGTTTGACGACGCCGACCTCATAGGGCGCGCACACTGGCGCGCAGCACAACGTCTGGCAGATGTGTTCTGGAGTCGCTGGCTCCGGGAGTACCTGCCCGACCTGCAGAACCGGCGGGAGCCCCACAGCCGCGGGCCCGCCCTGAAGATAGGCGACGTCGTGATAATAGCAGACGGAACGCTCCCACGGAACACCTGGCCACGTGGGATCATCCAGGAGGTTTACCCGGGGGCCGACGGCATCACTCGAGTGGTCGACGTGCGCACCGCCGGCGGTATATTGCGACGCCCGGCAAAGAAGATCATCGTGCTGCCCACGATGTCCGCCGCTCACCAGGGAGGATGCAGCGACGTGAACGACGCTGCACGGCGGGAGGATGTTCGCGACGGACATGAATAAATGTAGAATAGATATTATTCGCGACGGACATTGATAGTTTAAAAATAGATAGAAAATATAGTAATAGTTAAATAGAGATATGTTCGCAAAGTACAGCGAGATTTAATAGAAATAGACAATGTCCGTAAATAGACTGTGTGTTAAAAATAGTTGTAACATAAAATAGAGTGTAAACATAGTAAATATAAATGTCCGTAATAAATAGAGATAGTTAAAAATAGATATAAGTAAATTTGTAAATATTTGTTTGAAAATAAAGATTGGTCCTCGTGGTCTTTAATTTGGCGTGGGAACGCAGGAGCGAGTCACAATACGGGCGACTAATAGAGCGACTAGGCAAACAATAGGCGAGCGAGGCGGCCGAGAGAACAATAGACGCCCACCGTGCTCGGACTCATAATAGCGCTGGCCGAGTGCGCGTGGGCGACCATAAATAAGGGGCCTACCTCGCTGCAAATTCAGTTCGAGACAGCGAGCCGACGAGTCAAGACCTCTCCAAAAGAAGAGGAGAGCGCCAACAGAACAAGAAGAGACTCGCTCCTACGCCCTGCGCCGGTCAAGCCACGAGGACCGTGTGAACGCCATACTTGAAGCCTTCGTTATTTTCCTCGAACCAATCCCAGCACCCGTTCCGCGACAGCCACTGCGGCAATACTCGAGCCACCACGTTTCAACGAGAGTAAGAAGTCTAAAAATCACACGTGGTGGCCGAAACCTGAGCGGTGGCCGTCCGGAATAATATTCCAATGTAGAGGGATATGAGCAGGGACTTTAGAAGTAATAAACTATTTAATTTTCTAATAGTAGTTTCATTTTTTTAACTGATAAAGCGAAGGTATCACACCATACTGCCCAGTTTTTGTTATTATATTCTATGAAAAATGAAATGGAGAGAAATTAAACAAAGTTGTATACTTTGAGCCATTATTAAATTAGGATGAAATTAAAGTAGATAAAATGGGATAAAAAAGTGGTCTATTTGAATGGTGGAACTGTGCCCATAGTTTTTCAAAACTATTTTAACCAGCATAGTTAAGTCTGTGTTCCTTTTGTACCTATAACGGCTATTGGATTCAATAAAAAGAAAAAATCTATGGATGGAAAATAATTCTTACGGTGAAATGGTATGTAAATAAACTTATAAAAATTTAAACATACTTTCAGTGATACCGAGTTAGGTAAATCTAAAATTTTAAAATCAATAACCAATAATGCTGTTTCAGAAATTGTACTTTGGTTAAAATAACGCATTACTGTCCTAAAATGAGCAAGAGACGCAGAGCGTCTTCTGGGGCAAGCCGAGCTGATGGTGACGATAGTGATGAACTAAGTAATCCTGGACCACCACCATCGAGCAGGAAAAGGAAAAAGTTGGATCCTGTAAGTTTAATGTTTAAAATTCCACAATTCTTCACGGTGCCATTTCTTGTCATTTCAACAAACTACGAACCTGTTATTTTAATTTCATATTATTGTAAAGAGTAAAATAACCAGTAAGGCAACTTTGAAACATAAAACTCGTCGCCACCAAGTGTTTAGGCATTCACAAACCCGAGATGTTAGGTTGGGATTTTGGTATAACTCTATATTTACACTTTATTCTAAACTTTCCTCTGCCTGTTTATACAAGAAAAAACGATTAGTTATGTATTTAATTAAACGACAGTCAGCCTATCTCTAAAATATATCTCTTCCAGACAGTGTATGTAATCTGAACTCCAGTAACTGCTTAATACTAGGTAGGCTGTAAGTAAACATAAAAAAAATGATAATGTGCCTGCATGGACTAAATGCTAGTTTACTTGATTACTACTGTGTCTCATATCCTGACCACAAAGCAATCTGTTTATTTGTGCAAGTAATCAAAATGATTACAGTAGTTTACAACTTATATTTATTTCAAAGAATTCATTCATTTTAGAGTGAAATTTGCCAGCAACTTTATGATACAATAAGATCTCATAAGAAAGAAGACGGGACTCTGTTATGTGACTCATTTATAAGGGCTCCAAAGAGACGACAGGAACCTCAGTACTACGAAGTTGTATCACAACCAATTGATTTACTTAGAGTGAGTATTATTCATTATAATATATCTTTGTTGTTATTAAGTTCAGTCATAAAGACCACCTGTTTTAGCAGTAGTAAAGGTTTTTTAGTAAAATGCATTTCATTTGACATTTTGGTTATTTAATTATCCACATTTTATATATGCAGGTAAAACTTTGTGCACATATGTATGCAAATATATATATATTTATGTAGCACTTACTGTTTATATAACTACAACCTACACATTTAGTTAATTACAACAGCTGCCCCACCTTTCAAACCAAAAAGCATTACTGCTTCACGCCAGAAAAATCCAGGGTGGTGGTACCTTTCCGCGCTGTCTCACAAGAGGTCCTACCACCAGTAATAATTACACGAAAATTATCTTATTATTCAGGTACAACAAAAACTTAAAACAGACACATACGAAGACATTGAAGAATTAACAGCAGATATAGAGCTACTGGTGAACAATGCTAAAGCATTCTACAAACCTGACACTGTTGAGTATAAAGATGCAGTTGACCTTTGGAAGCTATTCTTGCATACTAAACAAACACTGGAACATGGTATGTGAAAAATAATGCGAGTAATAAGTATAATATAAGTTATTTACTTCTTGGGAATAATTGCCTAAAACGTCAAAATAAAACTTAAATATAACTCAATTTTTTTTCTAAATTTGTATATTTTTTAATAATGTTTGGGGTAGAAAATATAGTACAACTTCGATATAGCAAAAAGGAAGGGAACAAGTAAATATTCGTTATATCAAGTAATTCGGTAAACTGAGATTTGTTATGTAAAGGTTAGGTTGGTCTACCATTTGTTATAATGAGGTAACAGAAATAGTTTTATTCACCTCAACATTACATATTCATCTTGTTATAGTGAACAACGCCTACTGATAAATCAGAACACATTTTTATCAAACAACTGTATGTATTTCCTATTTAAAAACAATTAGGTAGTAAACAATTTTTCTCAAACCTGTCAAAATTAATTCAAATACGATTTTACGACGGATTAAGGTCATATTGGTGGGAACATTATATAAAGGTTTTGGGTTGACAAAATTCATTATTTAGACGTATTGACACTTTTTTGATAGTTAAAAATACGTTATAAAGAGGTTGTTCACAAGAAACCTTCACAATGTAAAGGTATATTAAATATTTTCTTTGTTCTTTCATACAATTTCAGGGAAGATGGGGGAATTTATTATTTAACAAAATTGTTATTTAAAATATCGATGTAATCTATTTATTAATTTCTTTAGATGAAGACATGAAAACTCCTAAATTATCACGAAATGGTTCATCAAGTAGGAGATCAGATGTGGCTGAAGATTTGTCTGAAACGTCCACTAACAATGAAGAAGACAATGTTTTTGAAGAGCTATTCAGTGCGGTAAGTTTTTATTCATTTAAATTTTAACAGAGTTCAAAACAATATACTGAGCTTATGTTCTTTTGGAAATAAAATTTACAATACTATTTTTATGATGTTATGGACAGCACTAAAACAAGTAGAAAAATCCATATCCACACTCAATATTATAAATGTGAATGTGTGTCCTTCCTCCATGTTCAAAGCAACAAATTGACATAATATTATTTAAAGTTAGTATAGTTAGTTAGTATTGTTAGATAGGCTATCTTCTATTCTGAAATAATATCTTATTCCCATAGAAGACTACATTTAACAAAAATTTAAATTTATCCTTTGCTACCGCAGGTTATGACTGCGAACATTGATGGACGCCCACTTTACCAAGCATTTCAATTTATACCTTCGAAGCGGCGTTACCCAGAGTACTTTAATGTGATTGATTCGCCTATTGACCTAAAGACGATAGCACAGAAGATTCAAGGCGGAGAATACACTACTATTGGGGAATTGGAAAAAGACTTCCTGCTCATGGTCAGAAACGCTTGTCAGTTCAATGAGCCTGGTAGTCAGATTTATAAAGATGCTAAAACTTTAAAGAAAGTAAGTCTTACTTTTCTTATGTAAGTAATTCATAACAACTTTGTATCGTAATTAACTTTCAAAACAATGAATTACATATGTAAATAGGGTTATTTAACACATACACATAATATTATAACAGATTAGATATTACTACAGTTCAATTTGGTATCCGGTCATCGTTCTCGTCGAACCCGTCGCTTGCGACGAAGGGCTTGATGAGTAAATTAACCCACAGACACAGCCCAGAGTTTCTCGCAGGATCTTCTCAGTGGGTCGCGTTTCCGATCCCGTGGTAGATTCTGCGAAGCACAGCTCTTGCTAGGGTTCGTGTTAGCAACGTCGTCAGGTTTGAGCCCCGTGAGCTCACCTAATAGTTAAGGTTATGCAGAAATAGCCTCTCAAGGCTATCAATTAGTTAGGAAAAAAAAATTAATTTGGCTTATACCAAACAACCTTTACAAAATACCATTGGAACTTCAACCTTATAAATTCAAATAACCGTAAACAGTGGCTTGTCTATGCCCCTGGCATTGCAGTTGTCCACGAGTGACAGTGACTTCCTATAATGGTAATAAAAAATTGGTGGCAGTATTATGTAGTGGTTCCATGATCTGCAGTATCCATTCAATACCAAATGCTGTGATCTGTATTTACAATAATAAAACAATCCATTGTAACAATACACCAATATAATCAGACTTCGTATTTAATTTAATTTCTTTCTTTGGTACAGCAGTTTTGTACATTGGTACTAGTTTGTTGCTAGGTACCGTAATTTTTTTTTTGTGAATGAACCTTTTTTTTTAAGGGATTTTATGACCTGGTAACTGAGACCTTTAAGTCATGTCTTATTTTAATTTATATTTATATCTTTATGAAAAATGATATTATGGAGTGAAATGAAATGACGACGATTCATTTGAGACATTAATCAATTGGGATGAAATGATGATGAGATGATATGGGATGAAATATAATCTCAGTAAAATGATGGTCATTTACTAAGATTTTTTCAGTGGACTTTTGGAGGATCCCGAGAAGTTACGTCCAGCGGCTTTGTTTCATTTTCTCACATTAGTGCACTTTCACAGGTATTAAACAGTTAATAAACATTTAAACCCGAAGAAACACTAAATAGACAAAATAAAACAAATCGCACAACTTCACTCCTCGCGTTTCCGCCAAAAAGTGGTGAATGAACCTCGATACGTTATTTCCGCAGATAATACAAGTACGCAGACAAGAAATCGAGCAGCACGGTCGCAGTGGACCCGCCAAAACATCGGAACGAATACGGAGCAAACGTACATCTAGAGTCGGACCGGTGCCCACTAGTAGGGCTCTGGCCATCATGGAACCGCCCGGATCCGATACTGAAGCTTACGTCAAGGTAATGCTTTGGTTCATTTTTAAATTCAACTCGATATGAGTTCTGGAGGTTTAGACGAAATTGCATCATAATAACGGTCATACTACCATTTGAACTTGATCCTTACCACCTACAACGACTAGACACAGACTAAGACAGACACCTGACAATAATTCAAAAATAAAGAGAGAAATGGAACGAGGGCGTATGTGACTAGCGGCAGGCAGTACTTTTTTTGACTTCCTAAAAGACGACACGAACCAGACGACAAGGAACGAATTGACCATTCTCATATTATGTATATAAAATAGGCGACAAAAGAACTAATCGACCATTCACCACCTTTTTAACTAATTTGCGAAAATGTATAGTTTGCTTTACTTTATTGGTCTATACAATGTAGCAAAGTAATTACTACAAAAAAGTTAACTTATTTCAATGTAATGTTCAACTAAAAAGTGTAGTATAGCAAAGAAGAAAAAAACAAAATTTTGATATTTGGACCGTTTATTTTGAAAGTGGTGTAAGTCCATTTTCTTTTGTTTCGAGAAAATTAAAGGTTACTATATTTGTTGATTTAAAAATACAGGCAAATCATATGAGGTCTGGCTATGCCACCTACCTCTGTCAATTGGACTTACACCACTTTCAAAATAAACAGTCCATTTTATTTTTTATTTGTTGCGTACAATTTAAGATTTTAGTTCAAAGCTTGTTAACAATTATAGCCATAATTTGTTATAGCATTCTGAAGATAGCGCTGAAAGTGATGAAGATAAAGTGGATAATGAAGATTCTCCACAGTGGAAGTTGTTGGAGACTGTAAAGAACCATCTTGGTCCTAGTGGTAATAATATTTTGCGTATTTAATTATTATTTCAGAAAAACATTTTCTATATATATATTTTCTTTTTTATTGCTTAGGTGGGTGGACGAGCTCACAGCCCACCTGGTGTTAAGTGGTTACTGGAGCCCATAGACATCTACAACATAAATGTGCCACTCACCTTGAGATATAAGTTCTAAGGTCTCAGTATAGTTACAACGGCTGCATGCGGACCCACAAGAGGTCCTACGACCAGTAATTATGCAAAATTTACAATATTGCGGGTTTGATTTTTATTACACATGTTATTCCTTCACCATGGAAGTCAATCTTGAACATTTGTTAAGTACGTATTTCATTACAAAATTTGGTACCCGCCTGCGAGATTCGAACACCGGTGCATCGCTAGATACGAATGCACTGGACATGTTATCCTTTAAGCCGAATTTACATTACGAAATTAGTGGCGTGAAATTAATTTCGTGACATTAGTTTTACCAACAGTTTCACGTGTAATTTAATACTTTCGTAATGCATGCCTTAATTTCTTGTATGTAAATTAGTTTCGTGCCCTGCGCGATTTTTTGGTGAAATTAGTGTCATGCAACTAATTTCATCGTGTAGACGCGACGTGAAACTAATGTCGCGAAAGGGCCTGCGCTGTGCGGACGTGTGTATTGTTAGTTCGGACGCGCTTCGAGCGTTGAAAATGGCAAACCAATGATGGAGTACAGAAAAAAATATAGATCTTATTATTAATGAATATCAATGACAAGGGTCCCGAAACACCTATAGTAAAAAATCAAAATTATCTTCACTCATTCGAAAATAGTTTTTATAACTCTCAGGATCTTCATCTGCTAATTCAGAGACTAACTTCATTGCACCTAAATGCCTTCTTGTTGACCATCCTCGAATCTACCAACTTTTTTTTTCTTGATAGTCTTTTTTTAAGTTTATAGGTATATAAGCATTTCTTTAGCTACATTGAATATAGCAAATTATAGCTTTGATGCTGAAGGCGCCATGGTTACTGCGATACTGTTGATTTCGCGACACTAATTTTTTAACGAAATTACTTTCGCATATATCGAAACTACTTTCGTGAAACTGAGCTCAACATGCATGACACTAATTTCGTAATGTAAACTCGGCATTACGCCACGACGACTTAAATATCTTCTTAATATATCTTCATACCTAATTAAAATACTGCATTTAATTTCAGGGCTCCCAATGGCCGAACCATTTTGGAAGCTACCATCTCGTCGCGCCTACCCTAATTATTACAAGGAGATAAAGAACCCTGTGTCTTTAAACCAAATCAAAAACAAAATACGACGTGGCAGCTACGGTACTCTGTCCGAGGTGGCGGGTGATATGAATATTATGTTTGAGAACGCCAAACAGTACAACGCCCCCACTTCCAGACTATATAAGGACTCTGTAAAATTGCAACGGTATGTGATTTCAAGATTTGTACATAATAATAGTACGAGTAATTAAAAGTTCGTACGATTTTACGACAGCGTACTCGTTGTTTTGACAATTTCGGCACTTTCTGTCTCAATTGGCAGAAGATTGTATGAACATTTCTAAAATCAAGATGAATTTAGCAAATAAGTAGAGAAACTTGAAACTCTTATGCTCAAAATTAAAAAAAAACTGTATGGTTAGCAATACAATATCTTATGATAATAAAATTGGTAACTATTTCAGAGGGCTGTGTATTTACTATGCATGTAAGATCGCACAAAACTTGGAGTAATTTTTCCTTACATAGTTTTGTGAAAAATTTCAGAGAATTTGTTTTGTAACTTTTTTTTTATTATTTTCTAATAACTAGTTTGACTTTCAACAATAATAAAAAAAAACCAAAGAATATAAATAAGTAAAATTCCTGCCCGGCGGATTTCCACCTACCTCCAGGGGTGTAGTCTGGCCCCATTCCCCGACTACTAAAAGATCCTCCAACAGTAATAATTGATACACGCTATTATCATTGAAATTTAAAAGTGAAATATTTTACTTAAAGCTTAATGCAACAACGTGTCCAAGAACTCCTGGATATAGTTCAGTCATCATCGAGTGATGATGAAAGCCTGTCTTCAGTAAAGAATCAAACTCAAGTGCAGACTCCACGGCCAAGAGGTAAGCCATATTCAAATTAAATACATAAATAAACGATGTGTGGTGTCGTGGGACACCGGATAGGAACGAAGTTCCTTATTATAAAAATATTAATTTTAAATTCTATTCGAGGTATAAAGAAAATAAAACTGGAGGTTTTGCAACAACCCACGGTCATTGGGTAACGTGCGAACTTATTGTGGTACACTACATTCACGGTTGTTTGCATAAGAGTTGGTGTATTGCGCAAACGCTCTGAGATCGTGGTCACTGAATGATAAAAAAATATGTTATTTTTTGTACGTTATTACAAAGTTAAGACGTACACTGTGTGCATTACTAATAAAAAAATTACGTTACGGACGTTTTTCTCGTTTACGGTGCCCCTCCGCATCGTCCCATAAGGAAGTTCGTTCCAAAGATAAATAAAAAAGAGTGCGTGTACTTATGTACGCGCGTAAGAAGTTATACTTTATTTTTATTAAATTTATTTCTATTTTTTTATTTAAATTTTAATCAATTTGAAAAAAAAATCGATTAAACAACATCCTCAAACACGCATATTGGACATCCCTTTTCTTGACATCGTATAAATTCGGTAATTCTCGGTGCGGTTCGGAAAGTACAATACACACCTGCGGCTATATTCAGACTCGCCAAGTTAAGTCGGTCGTATTGTAATGAGCGATTTAGTGGGCAACTTCATTCTGTTAATTTTTTTTTTTTTTTTTTCCTACCTAATCTGATAGCCTTGAGAGGCTATTTCAGCGTAACCGTGGCTAGTAGGTGAGCTCAGGGGGCTCAAACCTGATGACGATGCTAACACGAACCCTAGCAAGAGTCGTGCTTCGCAGAATCTACCACCGGATCGGAAACGCGACCCACTGAGAAGATCGCAAGCGACGGGTTCGACGAGAACGGTGACCGGTGCTTGAAGTACCTAGAAGCACCGTTAGTGGATCGGGAGGATCCGAGATGACGTGTTTTGGGCGACGTCGACTGCTTTCCATTCTGTCCGCAGGATCGGGAATGTAGTTACCGGCGGCCACGATGAGGGTTCTCGTGTCGTGCCGCTTTATCGAAGTGGAAGTTTGTGTCACGGTGCGGGCGCATCGTAAAATTTCTCATCAATTTTTCATAACGCGCCTAAAGAAGTATAACTTCAAAAGAAATGTCGTTAAATTGTAGTGCTTGCTCCAAGCCAAAATCAAATTGGTTATTAAACAAAATGTTCAGGTCGTCCGCGCATCAACCCGCTGCCCGCGCCCGCTCCGCCGCCCGCCGCCGCGCCGCTCGTGCTGAAGCCGAACATGCCGCTGAAGAAGAAGCTGCACTACGTGGCCAAGCAGCTGGTCGAGTTCACGTGCTCCGACGGCCGCCAGCCGATGCTGCTGTTCATGGAAAAGCCCAGCAAGAAACTGTATCCGGAATATTACAACGTCATCGATCGGCCCATCGATATGCTGACGATTGAAGCTAACATTAAGGTACGTTTTTATTTTTTTACTGGTTATATGGGTAGACGAACTCACAGTGCACCTGGTAAGTGGTTACTGGAGCCCATAGACATCTACAACGTAAACCACCTTGAGATATAAGTTCTAAGGTCTCAGTATAGTTACAACGAAACGCATTACTGCTTCACGGTAGAAATAGGCAGGGCAGTGGTACCTACCCGTGCGGACTCACAAGAAGTCTAACAACCAGTAATTACGCAAATTATAATTTTGCGGGATTGATTTTTATTACACGATGTTATTCCTTCACCGTGGACACTTCCTTCAATCGTGAACATTTGTTGATATTTCATTTAAAAAATTGGTACCCGCCTGAGATTCGAACATCGTTGCATCGCTGAATACGAATGCACCGGACGTCTTATGCTTTAGGCCACGACGGCTTCAATATCGTTGTATGTCGACTACATGTGCTATAGTATAGCACATGTAGTCAAATTTAATATGCAAAGTTGTTTGGATGTGGCTACATTATTAGACAAAAATCCTCATTTAGCAAAAAATCCACTGCAAAGAAAAATATTATTAAAAGAAAATAAAGTTTTTATCGTTTTTTCTTCTTTCTTTGTCACCTATGAAATACTTGCAAGGTGTACTCTTTTTAAACAAAAAATAGTTGGTCACCATACCTATACCAACATTATCCACTGTTCCCCAAGATATTTATATCCACGAATAGTTTTGAATGCTGTGTAAGAAGAAACAAAACACTCAGAAATACACATTGTCTAAATTGAACCATTAAGCGGATGACGCAAAAACACGGATTTTGTTTACGTTAAATAAACTTACTGTCTTGTTACTGCACTATGTGATTTCTGAAAAACTATTATCTGCTTTAGTGTCTCTTTCTTCCTTTTCTCGTTCTCAACGTTTTGAGTTATTATTAAAACTGATTAAAACAAATCGCCAACAGAACGATCGTTATAATTCACTAGAAGAGATGATAGCGGACTTCCGTTTGATGTTCTCAAACTGCCGCCATTTCAACGAAGAGGGCTCTATGGTGTACGAGGACGCGAACCTTCTAGAACGGGTCATGAACGAAAAGATAAAGGAACTGAACAGCAATTACGAGAAAAAGACGCCCATGAAGAGTATGAAAGCTCAGCCAAGGTCGAGGCAACTGTCACCGTTCGAACAGAAGCTGAGAACGTTGTATGACGCTATCCGGGACTATAGGGATCCAAAAGGTGAGATGACCGTTTATTACTATCTTTTTTTTTATTGCCCTTGTAGGCAGACGAGCGCACGGCCCACCTGATGGTGAGTGGTTACCGTCGCCCATGGACTTCAGCAATGCCAGGGGCAGAGCCAAGCCGCTGCCTACCGCTTAATAATCTCCACAAGCCTCGTTTGAAGAAGGACATGTCAAAGCGCTCGCGAAACACCGTGGAGGGGAGCTCATTCCATAGTCGGAATTTTAATTTAATTTTAGTGCTTCAAGTAGGTAGACGAACTCACACACTTGCTGCGAAGTGCCAATAAAGAAATTCTTCCTGTTCCACCATTCATCCGTTTAAAAAAGTGGTCTCTGTGATTGCAGCCAACCGCCAGCTGGCCCTGATCTTCATGAAGCTACCCAGTAAAACTGAGTACCCTGATTATTATGAGCTCATCAAGAACCCGATAGACATGGAGAAAATTGCTCACAAATTGAAGAGCAACAGTTACAGTTCAGTTAACGAGCTGGCTTCGGATTTCATATTGATGTTCGATAACGCCTGCAAGTACAATGAGCCTGACTCGCAGATCTACAAGGACGCTTTGATACTGCACAGAGTCTGTCTGCAGACCAAGCAGATGTTAAGGTAAAGTCTTATAAGTTTTAGCGATTAGTAAGCTTCATGATTAATGTACCTAGGTATGTCGAATTTATACTGCCAAATTGAATAAATCAAAGTTATAAAAGGGAGTAACATAATAACGTTTCATATATAGACGATAGACTGTGCCAGCGGCTTCTTTCACTTTTACATTTATAATATTAAACTACGCAGAGTGCACCTACATGAAAAAAAAACTTGAAACAGTTGTAGGATATCGATTATAAGATTTGAAATTGACAACATACATTTTTTTCCTACTTGACATTTTTTTAAGCCAGTACTTGAGTATAATGACATCCTTGTATTGAGGTAGCAAATATTTATGATTGAAAAATAGAAACACTATTAGAGTAGACAATTATTAAGTAAAATAGGTTCGTAGGCCTTTCTGTTAAAATAATCTGGTTCCCTGACATGACAGCTTACTAGGGTTAACAAAATTTTTGTCTATTATAATTGATTTATATTTTTTACGGGGTATTTTGTAACAATTTGTATACATATATGAGCATTAAAACTTAAATTGAATAAATGTACAAAAATATTTCCGTCAACAGTCAAGACGACGATGCAGTGCCCGACGTTCCAGCCGCTGTCCAAGAACTATTATTGAATCTCTTTACCACAGTATACAATCATCAAGATGAAGAGGGGAGGTGAGAATAGTCGTTAAAACCAAATGTTTAATGGTAGGAAACTCGTATCGTTATATCAGATTTACTACAAAACTAAAATGATTGGGAGGAAATTCAGTACGCTGAATATTTAATCACTCATCATCTTAATTATTCTGAACATTTTTTGACACTTTTGATAATATTTAGCAAATATACCGTCTTTTTTACTAATATTTTGTATATGTACATTATAAAATACTAGCTGACCCGGCGAAATTTTTTCCGCCTTAGAGGCAATAAATGGGCAGACTTTTGATTTTATCAAGGTCAATTTTTTATTTGGATAATTAATATAAATTAAAAAAGCAGGAATTTTAATTATTCTTTATTGGCCATGTATTTTAGTTGTTATTATTATTATATTTTTATTTCTTGTTCATCTTCAGTCCTTTCACTCGCAATGTTTCGAATCTTAGTTGCATTACGGCTTCGAAGGGAAAGATTTGATCGTGTTGGTCGCGGCATAGCTTTCTTAATGATTACCTATCATGGCACAATACGCTCAAATATTAAGTGTATAATCTATGCAATAAGCTAACAGAAACTCGAAACAAACACATCAACCGATCAACTTAAAAATTCTAATAATTAACCATAGACTACATTACGTTTAGCTGTCAGTTGCGTTTTGTTAATCCATACCAGTTACATTTTGTGTCACGTCCCAAGGAAACGTGATAAAAAGTTCAGCCAAATCAGTTCAGTCGTTCTTGGGGTATAAATAGTGTAACTAACACAACTTTATAAAAATATATATAGATATTTCATGTATCAAATCATTTTTGTAATATTTTTGATTAATCTTCTCTATTCTGATCTGATCTTCTAAATTGCCTAAGTTCTAAATTAAATTAAGTGAATGTACATTATTATACATTAATGTACATTCAATTTGAAGTGATATTTTCTCAATTTGGCACTTGAACACTGATTTTTGTTTTATTTTATTGATTTTCAGTAATATCTCAGTGTAATAATGAATTCAATTTTGAAAATGTTCAGGTGTTACTCAGACAGCATGGCCGAGTTACCGGAACACGACGAAACAAACAACGGCGAGAAGATGCGAGCTATATCACTGGATTTGGTCAAGAGAAGACTTGACAAAGGGCTGTACAAGAGACTGGATCATTTCCAGCAAGATATGTTTGCTGTGTTTGAAAGGTAACCAAGTAAAAAAAAAGTATTTTTTTTATTTAATTTATTTGTAAGCTGCACCGCTCGTAACGTACTGCTGTTAAATGAACAGCGGTGTCCACAGACACCACAACATGACCGTCACTAGCCTATACACATGAAGTAGAAATCTGGCTTACTGGTGGCAGGACCTCTTGTGAGTCCGCACGGGCACCGCCCCGCCTATTTCTGCCGTGAGGCAGTAATGCGTTTCTGTTTGAAGGGTGGGGCAGCCGTTGTAACTATACTGAGACCTTAGAACATATATCTCAAGGTGTGTAGCGCATTTACATTGTTGATGTCTATGGACTCCAGTAACCACTTAACACCAGGTGGGCTGTGAGCTCGCCCACACATCTAAGCAATAAAAAAATAGCGGTGTCCACAGACATCACAACATGACCGTCACTCACCTATACACATGGAGTAGAAATCTAAACTGCATTATATACAGCCGCGCCGGACTATGAATCAGAATGCAGGCTGTTTTCGCCAGAAACAAGCAGGGGTATTGTGCTATCTAAAATCTGTTTTTGAACATTTTCGCAGAGCACGTCGCCTCTCCCGTACGGATAGTCAAATTTTCGAAGACTCAGTCGAGCTGCAGTGCTACTACATAGAGCAGAGGGACGCGCTGTGCCGCGGCACGCTGCAGTCTCCGGCGCTCACCTTCACGCGCGACACCGTCTCCACCAGCGTCGAGCTCATCAAGCAGTGCAAGCTGCTGCAAGAGAACGACGATGAGGATGAAACTAGGTAACTCCCCGTAGTTCCTGTAGCGGGCGGAGTCGATATTTTTTTTTTAGGAGTTTTGTGACATGGTAACTAAGACCTTTTAGTCAAGTCTTATTTTAATTTATATTCTTATTTTTATGAAAAATTATAATAGAAATTAAATTAAATGAGATGAGATGATATGGAATGAAATATAATCGCAGTAAAATGAAGGTTATTTATTACTGAGATTTTTTCAGCGGGCTTTTTGGAGGATCTCGAGAAGCTACGTCCAGCGGCTTTGTTCCATTTTCCTAAATTTGTGCACTTTCACATATATTAAACAGTTAATAAACCACTAAATAGACAAAATAAAACAAAATACACAACTTCACTATTTGCGTTCCTGCCAAAAAGTCCTCGGGGTCGATCGTCTACGCACTAGCTCTACACGTCATTATCGTAATATAATAAGACTAAAAAAATATTGAAACTTATAAATTAATAATTGATTTTAAATAATTATAAATTTTGGAGAGTATTATATGGTAATATTTTATGGTAATACATAATTATAAGGTTATCTGTCGGTGCTGCCCTTAAAGAATAATAAATGACAGTTATTGCAAATCATGAATATAGTTCTAAGTTCTTGAATGTATTATAAATATGAACTTAAAAATAAATTGAAAAAAGAAATTTACAAAAAAACAATTCCGTAAATATTTTTAATATCTGTTGTGAACAAGAATATCACCTAAATTGCCTAAACAGTCATAATGTTAAATTAAACAATACTTTAAGATTTAATGCTTTAATTGTTATTTGTATAATCAGACCTTTCTGTCAGCTACTATGTATAAGATTAGAACATTTAAAAAAAACTAATTGAGATAAGTGACATCATTCTTTCTAGACACAAAAATATTTGCTTTCTCTAGATCGAGTACGGATGACTCCATGCCGTCGGGCGATACCAATCTTCAATCTCAGTACAGGAAAGGTGATTTCCTGTACATCCAACCCGAGAAGGGCAATAAAGACTTCAATATTGTTCAAGTAGAAAGACTTTGGACTAACAGTGATGGTATAACTATGCTGTATTGCAACATGTACTTTAGGTAAGGATTTGTAAACGTTAATAATAATATACTTATAACTATTATGAATGTACAAGGTAAAAACGATCATAATAATAGTGTACTAAAATAAAAATTACTTTAATTTGAAGAATGGGTATGTGCCTATTTAAAAAAAAAGGAAAATTCATAAAGTTGCTTTTGAATGCACGGAAAGAAATAAAACATTTTGCACTGTTCAAACTGCTACAACTAACGCACTATTGTTTTGACTTATAATAAATCTTACAAGAATGTTTACAAACTAAACGATTATTGATTTCCTTCAGTCCTATTAATATTTTTGCTGCAAAATTAAACTATTTTTTAACTGTGCAGACCTCAAGAGACATTCCACATCAGAACCCGAAAGTTCCTCCAACAAGAAGTGTTCAAAACGGATGTGTACAAACCTGTGCCCCTGGACCGCGTCGTGGGACCTTGCTACGTTATGAACGTGAAGGAATATTTCAAGTTTAGACCTGAAGGTGATCCTCTTGTGAACCAACATCTGATTTCGTAGTTCATTAATATGCACAATACTTCACAACACAATGGCCCGTCTGTAATGAAAACAAGTCTCACAAATATCTAATCTTTATTTTTTATTTTGTATAGGCTACGCTGACAAAGACGTCTACGTCTGCGAGAGTCGGTACAGCACGAAGCACAGGTGGTTCAAAAAGATCAGAGCCTGGGAGGGCTCCGAGAAAGAAGTGTCGATTGTTCCCAGAGAGGTAACCTGAATTCTGAATTCGTTTGATTTTATTTATTGGAGTATTTACCTGTGTTAGTTTTAATGAATTGAAATGCGTCTATAGGTGGCGCTAGAGCCGCAGCGGACCGTCTCCGTGTTCCGCGAGCGCGTCGAGAAGCACAAAGACGAGCTGGCCGAGCTAGAAGTACTCGAGAACGTGCAAGAAAAGGAGAGGCCGGTGTGTTTTTTTATATATATATTTTTATTGCTTGGATGGGTGGACGAGCTCACAGTCCACCTGGTGTTAAGTGGTTACTGGAGCCCGTAGACATGTACAACGTAAATGCGCCACCCACCTTGAGATGTAAGTTCTAAGGTCTCAGTATAGTTACAACGGCTGCCCCAGCCTTCAAACCCAAACGCATTACTGCTTCACGGCAGAAATAGGCAGGGTGGTGGTACCTAGGCGTGCGGACTCATAAGAGGTCCTACTACCAGTAAAAATCAGAGTTCCGACGATATCGTGATCGTGTTGTTACCTCTCTGAAATCGTGCCGCGTTTCGTTTTGCTACCAAACTAATGACCGTCTCCGACATATACGTATATAAATGCAACATCAAATTTCTATGATTTATGTGTTTTTTTTTTTCATTCAAATTTCGAAGTACATATCATGAATTGCAATTAACTTTAAGTACCTACACTTGTATACTTAACTAACGCAGATAAGACCGCGTTACCGTGTAGTTGAATAACAACACTAACAACTTCGCTCGCTTCCAGGACGTGGTGATGTACAACCCGCTGGGCACGGACGACGAGAACACGTACTACGAGCAGTACAACACGGTGTGCTCGGGCGTCATCAAGACCGGCGACTACGTGTACGTGGTCACGGACGGCGGGAAGCAGATGATAGCGCAGGTCGACACCATCTGGGAGACCGGCGAGTACGTTGCGCACGCATTTCTAAAGTGAAACTTTTTTAGAATCGTTGGGATTTCAAACTCGATGAAACGAAAAAATAAGTCCATAGAGACACAAACACATAAATGTATAGGATTCAGCCGGCGAGAGAATGAGATAGAACACATTAGATGTTGTCGGTCTCCTCTTTGTGCGACTCTTAGTAGCATCCCCACTATAGTCTACTAAACATTGTCCATATGTATGCTCCTGTTTAGTGGGATAGTCAGTATATCTATATCTTATTTATAAGTTTCACTTCTACCCTGTGTGACTTGCACACACATACACACTTTCTTTTTTTCTTACCTCCTGATAGTAACCTCTGCTAGCTAGCTTCAGGCTCATCCTGGGAGACCGCAGTGCTTCACGATCCACTGAGCACACATATAAGCTTATTTAAGACTGCACCGCTATCGTTACGTAAAACGGATAACGCAGTGATTCTCAACTTTTTTTTTTTCTACCTAAGCTGATGGTCTTGAGAGACCATATCAGCGTCGCCGGGCGGGTAGGTGAGCTCACGGAGCTCAAACCTGACGTTCGAGGTGGATGGCGCATTTACGTTGTAGATGTCTATGGGCTCCAGTAACCACTTAACATCAGGTGGGCTGTGAGCTCGTCCATCCATCTAAGCAATAAAAAAAATCTCAACCTTTTTATTTCTACTGCAAACTTAACGATTTCAACATTTGACGATACCCATAAGTGTCGCTCCACCAGTGTTTGGGAACTACTGAGAAAACCTATTACATATTATTATGTAATCGAAACATAAAAAATACTTACTGTTTTATACTGATTTCTTGCTAAAGGCGATTACATATTATACTTCCACTCTTTCGGATTTCTTAAATACCTATACAAATGAAATATTAAATTTCTTTGCCTCTTTCCGAACCATTTATTTTGTCATTCAATTAGTAGACATACATATAGAGTAACTATCTCCTTTCCTTTTCAAGTGTTTAAAGTCAATATTACATTTATTGTCTTGTTTCCAGTAACAAGTGCTATTTCCGTGGACCATTCTTGATCTTCCCGGCGGAGGTGTTGAATATCATCAATAAGGTTTGCTATATTCTTACTTTCTGTGCACTGTTGATATAGCTACAATTTAATACAGACATGTGTTTGATTTTATTTGAGGTTCGACACGCGCTATGTTTTCTAGCGTTGGTTTCTATGAATGCAGTATATTTATATCTATAATTCGTGAACACGCTGTACAGTAGTCTACAGCCAAAACTTTTAGACTTATTTTAACATATGAGATATCATTAGATTTATCTCAGCTACTGGTATTACGTCTGGTACAGTTTTTCAATATGGTAATAATCAATTTTTATTAGTTTTATACTACAATGCATAAATAAGTACAAGTACATATTCATAAAGAAAATAAATTATTAATTAAAATGAAAGTAACTATTTTAAAAATACTAATTAAAAAAGTGGAAAACAAGTTAAATTATATTATTAATCAATATAATACAGGCGAGTTTAAGCGATGATATAAAACATATATTTATATTTAATCAGAACATTTCCAATGAAACACTTCAGATTCTAATGATTTTAATGCAGACATATAGTTTTTTTTAATGATTTTTTTATTGAATTGTATGTTTGTAAAGCGAATAACATGATATTTTATTTATTGTATTTTTACAGCCTTTCTACAAACAAGAGGTGCTTCTGACAACAATCCACGATACTAGCCCTCTTGTGGGCATCGTTGGGAAGTGTTCGGTTTTGGACTACGACGATTATCTCAAATGTAAGTGTTTCCACTTTCACTTGATACTTGGTATTCAATTTTTAATGGAGATTTTACTGGTGTTAGGACCTCTTGTGAGTACGCGCGGGTAGGTACCACCACCCTGCCTATTTCTGCCGTGAAGCAGTAATGCGTTTCGGTTTGAAGGGTGGGGCAGCCGTTGTAACTATACTGAGACCTTAGAAGTTATATCTCAAGGTGGTGGCGCATTTACGTTGTAGATGTCTATGGGCTCCAGTGACCACTTAACACCAGGTGGGCTGTGAGCTCGTCCACCCACCCATCTAAGCAATAACAAAAATTAAAGATATTATAACGAGAAATCTCTACATCTCACGCCAGTCCTACCTGTTGGAATAATTACTTCTGAAGATTTACTGTCTGGTATTCATGTTCATACCAAGCAAGTGAATGAAAACTCTTAATTTATTTCCGAAAATTTACTTTTAATTGAAGTTCTGTAGTCTTAAAGTAAATTGGTTTTTCAATGTAAGCATGAAAATGGGATAGAATCTGAAAATGAAACATTTTCAAAAGCCGGCGTAAAATATCTTGCATTAATTTTTACAATTACTCAGCGATGTAACTAAAGTATTAATCGTATTGAATACCTAATTAATTATACAATTTTGAATCATGAAGTCGATGTTTCGATTACATTGCATATCGGCTGTCCTACCTGTGAAGTTGGAAAGCTTTATTGCTTAGCAGTAGAAATAGGTAGAACGGTGGTACCTATCCGTGCGGACTTACAACACGCTCTACCACCTTGATTTGATTTGATTGATTTGAGTGGGTCGCGTTTCCGATCCGGTGGTAGATTCTGCGAAGCACTGCTCTTGCTAGGGCCAGTGTTAGCAACACCTCCGGTTTGAGCCCCGAGAACTCACCTAAACTCACCTAGGGTAACACTGATATAACCTCTCAAACTTTAAAAGTTAATCAACTAATCTTGTTTCATTTTTTATTTGTACTACTTTTGTTTTTCTTTTAGCTACATTATCTAAATTGCTCGATAAAACAACGAGGTGTGTAGGTAGCAAGCACTAATCGCGATTGACTGTCGGACAGGTCGGCCCACGGAGATATCGGAAGGCGACGTGTACGTGTGCGAGAGCATCTACGACGAGTCGAACCGCGTCGCGCGCAAGCTCAAGTCCGGCCTGCGCAAGTTCGAGCACACCAAGGACGTCACCGTCGACGAGGTACGCGCCGCCCGTTGCCATGGAAACGTTTTTATAAGAAAAACTTTTTTTTTTTTCTTTTTCTTAGACGAGTAGACAAACAGTGGCATAGACATCTACAACGTAAATGCCGACGCACACCTTGAGATATGAAATCTAAGGTCTCAGTATAGTTACAACGGCTGCCCCACCCTTCTAACCGAAACGCATTACTGCTTCACGGCAAAAATAGGCGGGGTGGTGCTACTTACCTGTGCGGACTCACAAGAGGTCCTACCACTAGAGATACTGTCCGCGCGCGAGCTCCGAGGATTTTTAAGGAATGTTGACGTAATGAGCTAGTGTTGTGATTAGTCGATATTGCGCTATCGATACTAACACATCTTAAGCCTCCGTGCGAGTGTAAATTATAAAATAGTTTTATGAGGGTATTATGTACTTGAAATAAAAATAAAACAATTGATCACGTATGAATTTCATTTAATGAACTGATTTTTATTGAACAAAATGAACGTGAAATCTTATTAATTACTCTCGCAATCAGATTAATCAGTAGTTGAAGAATTTGATGTACTCTCCTCTTGATGTCACTCTCCTCACATACTTCAATAATAAATGATTCGACAACATCCTCCATTAAGCCATCCTTTTGCCAGTAATATTCCTCTAATCCAGTGATTATCAAACTTATTTCTTTTACCGCCCCCTTTGAAAATCAATTATTTTTCAACGCCCCCCATTTTTTATACACCCCTAAAACTTTAAAACCACAATTGCATTAATTTAATTAATAAATGTTGTATTAATTTTAGTAAATGTATTACCACGTAGTACATATGTATTTGTAGATGCTATTATTATTTCTTCATATTATTATATGTCCGTACATTGCTACAGAGCGTGTATTTACAAATTTGCAAAGTAAAAATGAATTCTTCTCATCAATATGTTTGTTTAAATTCAGAATTACCAAAANACCACAATTTCATTAATTTAATTAATAAATGTTGTATTAATTTTAGTAAATGTATTACCACGTAGTACATATGTATTTGTAGATGCTATTATTATTTCTTCATATTATTATATGTCCGTACATTGCTACAGAGCGTGTATTTACAAATTTGCAAAGTAAAAATGAATTCTTCTCATCAATATGTTTGTTTAAATTCAGAATTACCAAAATAAATTGCTAGTTCACTGTACTATTACTATGCTAATTTATTAGAACGAAACTATTTTTGTTGAATATCTTTCTCATTAATATAAGATTCTCGTCATAAGATAATTAAAAATTTATATTTCGACTAGTAAATAATACTACTAACAATAATAACTTATTAAACTACGAATAAGCTAAGCCTGGAAGTTGTAGAGGATTTCATTTATCTGGGCTCCGTCATAGCTAGTAATGGATCCTCCGAAAAGGACCTCAAAAGGCGAATCAGTATGGCATAGAGAGCTATGTTCCAAATGGACCGTGTTTGGGTGGACAGAAACATCTCGAGGAATACCAAAAAGCAGCTCGTCACCTCTCTCGTCTTTTCCATTTTTCTCTACGGCGCAGAGACTTGGACCCTCAAGAAAGTCGACCGCCAACGCATCGACGCGTTTGAGATGTGGTGCTGGAGGAGAATGCTCGGGATTCGTTGGACAGAACACAGAACCAACGAATCCATTCTTACCGAGCTCAAGATTCTAATGCACCTCAGCACTACATGCGTGCGGAGGAGTTTCGAGATCTTTGGACATATCGCCAGAAAGAGAGGTGACAATCTGGAAAAGCTGCTGGTAACAGGCAAGGTATGCGGGAGAAGGCACAGAGGCAGAAATCCAATGCGCTGGTTGGACCAAATACGCTCCACTCTCAATACCTCAGTCCACGTTGCTATCCACACAGCCGAGAACAGGCAGGAATGGCGCAAAATGATGCAGGAGAAAGTTATTAGAGGAGGCTACGACCCTCAGCACTGAGGACACAAGAAGAAAGGAAACTATGAAAAATAAATTAATATCATTTCGTATTATAGATAAATATGGGTATTTTTCATAGAATTTTAGTTTATAATTTAGAACTGGTTCAAATAAAAACCGCCGCCTAAGTCAGCGTTTTTATTATTTGTAATAATTAATATCTATACTAATATTATAAAGAGGAAAGATTTGTTTGTTTGTTTGTATTTAATAGGCTCCGAAACTACTAAACCGATTTGAAAAATTCTTTCACTGCTTGGAAGCTTCACTATTCCCGAGTGACATAGGCTATAATCTTTTTTGAAGAAAATTAGGTATCCTTACTAAAACTCCAATAATTGAACCCAAGGTGTAAAAAAAATTACCTAAAATATTCTTTACGTCGCGTGCCCTACGAAAACTATTGATGATAGAATAAAATAATGTACTACGACTTTGTAAAAAACATTATTATTTACAAAAAGTATCGCGACAGCATATGTCTAACTATTATAGTTATGCCGCAATAAGTGTTCTTTTATTTAAAAAATGTTCCTGGTAAGACATAGAGTGCCCCACTACCTTCGCCGACTGGTGGCTTCCTACTTGGAGGACAGATCGGTCACGTGTACTGAGCACGGTGGGATCGTGCACGGTGTTCCACAGGGGTTGGTGCTCGGCCCTCTTTTGTGGAATATCGGGTATGACGGTACTGAGAGGTGCCCTCCTCCTAGGCCTAAGCGTAATCTGTTACGCAGACGACACGCTGGTCATGTCCCGGGAGGGAGTTTTGCTGAGTTTGCTCGTCTTGCCACCGCTGGGGTGGCGCATGTCGTCGGCAAAATCAGGAGATTGGCGTGACACTCAGTAAATCCGAGGCCATGTGATTCCACAGGCCCCGGAGAGTGCCACCTGTCGATGCCCTATCGTGGTTGGAGGCGTCCGTATCGGGTCGAGGTGCAGTTGAAGTACCTCGGCCTCATTCTGGACAGTCGTTGGACCTTCCGTGTTCACTTTCAGAACCTGGTCAGTCGTTTGTTGTAGCCGGCGCGTTAAGCCGGCTTCTTCCCAACATCGGGGGGCCTGACCAGGTGACGCGCCGTCTCTATACGGGGGTGGTGCGGTCAATGGCCTTATACGAGGCGCCCGTGTGGGGCCAGTCACTGGCCGTGGGGGTAGCGAAGTTGCTGCAACGGCCGCAACGCACCATCGCGGTCAGGATCATCCGTGGTTATCGCACCATCTCTTTTGAGGTGGCGTGTGTACTGGCTGGGACGCTGCCTTGCGTCCTGGAGGCGGAGGCGCTCGCCGCTGACTATCAGTGGCGGGCTAACCTTCGTGCCCGGTGCGTGGCGTGTCCCAGCCCCAGTGTGGTCAGAGCGCGGAGGGCCCAATCTCGGCGGTCCGTGCTGGAGTCATGGTCCAGGCGTCTGGCCGATCCTTCGGCTGGTCGTAGGACCGTCGAGGCGATTCGCCCGGTTCTTGTGAATTGGGTGAATCGTGACAGAGGACGCCTCACTTTCCGGCTCACGCAGGTACTCATTGGACATGGTTGCTTCGGTGAGTTCCTGCATCGGATCGGAGCCGAGCCGACAGCAGAGTGCCACCATTGTGGTTGCGACTTGGACACGGCAGAGCATACGCTCGTCGCCTGCCCCGCATGGGAGGGGTGGCGGCGTGTCCTCGTCGCAAAAATAAGAAACGACTTGTCGTTGCTGAGTGTTCTGGCATCGATGCTCGATGACGACAAGTCATGGAAGGCGATGCTCGACTTCTGCGAGTGCACCATCTCGCAAAAGGAGGCGGCGGGGCGCGTGAGAGATGCACAGGCCCGCCGTCGTCGAGCGGGGGCCAGGGAGGTGGATCTCGCCCAAGCCCTGGCTCTTTAAGTGTTTCGGGTCTCCCTTACATGTTGGCCTGGGGACCGGCGAAGGGGGCCTAAGAAGACGACGTGCAAGCTGCTCTGCACACGTTTTACGCATGAGCACCCGGGTGATGGAAGGCCGGCTATCCTCAACCCACGCTGGTTTTGACCCAGCGGGGTATTCCCTAGGATAGACCATTCTAACCGGCGCCATCTAGGCGGGCTTCGGACAGCCTGCCAACCGAGAAGGCTGGTGGTCGTAGCGCCGACGACCGCCAGTCCAGCGTGGGTGATGGGAGAGATGTGCTCCGCACTAAACGCTTCACTTTCGCCCCTTTACCTTTTCATGAGCTCTGTCTCATGCGAGGTTTGGATGCTGGTTATTAAGCGACAGGAGGGTTTAGTCGGTTCGACTCCGACATGCCCCGCCCTCCATCTCCAGTGAAGGGCGGAAGACCGGCGATTTCCTCCTGACAAAAAAAAAACGTGTGGCACTCGGGAACTGCGGCGGTAAAGCTATTGCATTTTTTATCAACTTATGACATTATGATTAGACAATGATAATTTAATATTAAAACAATAATAAAACAAGACCACGCTATATTAAACCTTAATAAAGGCAAAACCTTAACTATCCCCTTCACACTCATAAGCTAAACCGCGCGAGAGAGAGATGGGCAGACTTTTCATGATGCGCATTCAGTGTGACGTCACGCAACGCGCTTATTCACAAACACTACACAAGCACAACGTGTGAATGTATTGAACGCGAGCTACATGGTAGACGGAGTGAGGGATGTTAGGTTTTTTTCGTTACGGAATTTCATGATTCAGTCGCCGCGCTCAAGGCCCGCGATAAAAGCTATGCAATAGCTTAAAAATGTATGAACTTGTAATAAAATCTCTTTGGCTATACTATTTGTATCTGGCTGGTTTTGGTATCATTAAAAGCTTGAATTCGAAAGAAGATAATTCCAAATTAAAATTAGGAAGATGTGTGATTTTTATTTATTTTTCGTACTGTCAAGATGAGTGAATCTAATGAAGATATTCGATACATTTTAAAATTTTACTACAAATAAGGTAAAAATCAACGTAAGCCGTGAAAAAAAATTGCGATGTTTATGGACCTAGTGCAGTGTCTGTGAGAGTAGCACAAATTTGGTTTAAGCGTTTTCAATCCGGAAATTTTGATGTCAAAAATGCACGTCGCTCTGGTCGCCCTATTACGGATAAAATCGATGCCATTTTTGAAAAAGTGGGGCAAGATCGGCAAATCAGTAGTTACGACGTAACTGAAGAACTGGGAATTGACCACAAAATAGTTATGGCGCATTTGAAAAAAACTGGGTACACAAAAAAGCTCACTGAAAGAAACCTAATGAACCGTGTACTCATTTGTGATTCTTTATTACGACGTAATGAAACCGAACCATTTTGGATGAAGCTGATAACTGGTGATGAAAAGAGGATCACGTACGACAAGAACGTACGAGAAAGGTTGTGGTCAAAGGCCGGTCAGGCTTCACAGACTCTGGCGAAACCCGGGCTAACTCGCAACAAGGTGGTGCTGTGTGTGTGGTGGGATTGGAAGGGAATTATACATTATGAGCTGTTACCACCAGGCAGGACCATCGATTCTGAAGTCTACTGCGAACAACTGATGAGATTAAAGCAAGAAGTTGAGAGAAAGCGGCCGGAATTAATCAGCAGAAGGGGTGTGGTTTTTCATCACGATAACGCTAGACCTCACACATCTTTAGCCACTCAGCAAAAATTAAGAGAGCTTGGCTGGGAGGTGTTAATGCATCCGCCGTATAGTCCTGACCTTGCACCTTCAGATTTCTACCTGTTTCAGTCTCTTCAGAATTCTGTAGGCAGTGTCAAGTTAACATCACGAGAGGACTGCCAAAACCAATTGTCGCGGTATTTTGATCAGAAGCCCCAAGATTTCTATAGCAATGGGATCATGTCCCTACTTACAAGATGGCAAAAAGTTATCGAACAAAATGGTACCGACATACTTTAGTTAAATGTGAATAAACTATATTAAAAAATGTTGTGAATTTTCTTAAAAAATGCGAAGAAACTTTTTCCCCAACCTATTATTATATAGAAATAAAATAGTACACAATGTTTACAATGTTATCATGTTCCGCAGAAACTTGTTACAACTTGATTGCGTACGGTGTGTGGGCTAACCTACGAAATCTATGTTAATTATTTTAAGTTTTTATAACATCATACAGGGTAGAAATATAAACTAATTATTCGTTATTGTGTAGTAGGTGAGTTTTAATTTTAGTGAAATTTAAAATACTATAAAGTAAATGAAATTACAAATTTTACAGCGCCCCCCTAACCCACATCAACGCCCCCCATTTTTTCCTGGGCCCCTTAACGCCCCCCTCTAGGTTTCAAACGCCCCCTAGGGGGCGTTATCGCCCACTTTGAGAAAGACTGNAAACTAATTATTCGTTATTGTGTAGTAGGTGAGTTTTAATTTTAGTGAAATTTAAAATACTATAAAGTAAATGAAATTACAAATTTTACAGCGCCCCCCTAACCCACATCAACGCCCCCCATTTTTTCCTGGGCCCCTTAACGCCCCCCTCTAGGTTTCAAACGCCCCCTAGGGGGCGTTATCGCCCACTTTGAGAAAGACTGCTCTAATCCTTTTTCATCAAATTAAATAGCTATTTGTGTAAACAAAAAGACTTATAAGTGTAAGACTATTTATATTAGAAATGACACGTAATTAACACTGCTATCGCAAAATTAAAAAAAACGAGTCGGTAAGCGTACTCTCACGTTAAGGTCAACACTAGTACTGGGAGAGTGCGGGGTATGAAGCGACGGTCGGGCGCGGTGCACGCCCGCCCGCTTCTTCAGCCCCCGAATTCTCGGAGCTCGCGCGCGGAGTATAGCTAATCCACTACACACACAGCCGAGGGTAGGCAGGAATGGCGCAGGGTAATCCAGGAGAAAGTTGTTAGAGGAGGCCTCGACCCTCAGCATTGAGGATTATCGACGCAAGGAAGACGAGCTGGTCAGGCAACGTTGTTTTGCCATATGCATTATTTCTGGGAATTTTTTTTTTGGGTCGACCATCCTTAACACTTAGCGGTACGAAAAATAGATGTTGACAGATTCTCACTCAGAACTTATCGTTTCCCTTAGATATACTTCTTCCCAAAACCGTTGGGTCCGCCGGCCCTGGCGTCCACACACGACGTGCAATCGGCGTCCACCGCCTTCGCCCAGAAACCGCAGCATCAAACCATGCACATGGATCCTACGGTGAGTTACAGTTACTGTTTTTTATGGATGGAAGTGTAGCTGTTGGCCCGAAGAATCTTTCAAGCTAACAGCTGCCAAGCGCACCCCGATGAGGCCTCGCAGTTTTAGTTCAACTGCTACCACCGGATCGGGATCGCGTTGTCCACTGCTGCCCACACACACACTAGAGGCCTTTTGATGTTGTGCTCGTTTGAGATTATCGTTAATTAAAGATATGGCCAATAGAAACTGAGAATATTTTTATACTTACTGTATTAATAATAGATATTGACTGTATATCGACGTTTGAAAGGCAAACGTGACGAAGCGACAATGCGTGAACTTTACAGTAGACTAATTTAAAGTTGAAATACCTGAAAAAAATTCTATTTTAACGAATCTAGCTGTAGGATTGAAATGATTTTAATAGACCTAGAAATATATATTTTTTACGCATCGAATATGGTTATTGCCTATCACTTATGTATAAAACAGTTATTGTCGCTTAGTCACGTTTGCCTTTCAAGCGTCGATATGTATATAGTTACTATGGTATGGGAGCAAGTGTACGGAAACAATAATGTAAGGAATGTTTATGTTAGGACTGCAAGCCACAGTTCACGAACCTGATCAACACGACGATCGGAAGTCAGGACGTCGAAATGATTCTAGAGAATTCGTTGGACGACTCGTCTTTGGCCTCGCCGGCTACACCTCTGTCAACAGGTAACCTTATTTTTTTATTAAAATGCGACACTAGTTGTCTATGAAATTATTTAAAACAAATGATACTTACTATATGTACGTTTGATAGTTAATAGACCAGCGAATATTAAGGCTGATTTTCTAAAATCTAAGCTTGAAAGGTTGTTTAAAAACGGAAAAAAATTAAATGTGGTGGTAACCCTAATTGGTGGTATGGTGATATTCTCGAATAGTGTTTTTTATGTATAATTTTAGACGTTGTGTTTCAAGATTTTCACTTAAAATCATGTATCTATGATTTTTGGTTGAAAAAATATAGATTTACTTTTTTTAAGGCGTTACGTTACGTGCGTTTTTCAAGAAGAAATCGCCGACTTCAGCACGTCCCATTTGAATACTTACTTGCACACGCGTCAAGGACCGATGACAATATTATGATTTTATTACTTCGACCAAATTTTACTGGCGGTAGGACCTCTTGTGAGTCCACGCG
Organism: Bombyx mandarina; assembly: GCF_003987935.1. The sequence goes on along the minus strand of NW_021011522.1, from coordinate 154,815 downwards.
GGTAGGTACCACCACCCCGTCTATTTCTGCCGTGAAGCAGTAATGCGTTTCGGTTTGAAGGGTGGGGTAGCCGTTATAACTATACTGAGACCTTAGAACTCATACCTCAAGGTGGGTGGCAGCATTTACGTTGTAGATGTCTATGGGCTCCAGTAACCACTTAACACCAGGTGGGCTGTGAACGCGTCCACACATCTAAGCAATACAAAAAAATCTTTTAATTTAACTCAGTTCGTTTTTTTTTTAAACTTTATAAATCAAAGCGTTTCTCTCTATTGACAGGTGGCAATAGCAACCCTTACAACCCGTCCCTGAGCGTAACGCCCAGTCAGGAACGGATCGCAAGCCAGACCGCGACCCCGGTCACCGGGAAGAAGAAGAAGGAACAAAAGCAAAAGATCGTCACCGGCTACATACTGTACTCCAGCGAGGTGCGGAAGGCGGTCATAGCCAACAACCCGGAGGCTACGTTCGGTGAGACAAGCATTTAACACTGTCCTGGAAATATTCAAATCGAAAAAGGTTTTATTTTAATTCGAGTATTTGATTAAAAGAGACTTGGCACATCACTATGTGAATGAACGTCTCCAAGCATTTTAATATGTCATGACTTTTTGGCGGGAACGCGAGGAGTGAAGTTGTGTGATTCGTTCTGTTTAGTGTTTCTTCGGGTTTAAATGTGTAATAACGGTGGTTTATTAACTGGTTAACTGTGAAAGTGCACAAATGTAGGAAAATGAAACAAAGCCACTGAAAACTTCTCGGGATCCCCCAAAAAGTCCTCTGAAAAAGTATCAGTAAATGACCACCATTTTACTGACATTATATTTCATCCCATACCATCTCATTTCATTTCATGCCATGTTTCATATTAATCAACTTCATTTCATTTCATAATATAATTTTCATATAAAAAAGTTTTCATTAAAATTAAAATAAGAATTGACCTAAAGGTCTTAGTTACCAGGTCATAAAATCCATTAAAAAAATTACATGAGATTATGTATAGGCTAAATTGTATAACCCTACGTGGTTGGAATGGGCAAGGTGATGGTACCTGCCCGTGTGAGCTTACAATACGTCCTACCTAGGCGGCCTCAGTATGTTCGTATAATACTAATTAGTCGCCTTATACACACTGGCTGGTGCTATGCCTCACCCACTGCTAAAACGATATTATTTACTTAAATCGTTTATTTTTAAATTAATTTAATATTGGCTCTTGATTTGTTTTATTTTTAAACAACTTTTTTGTTGACTTGATCCTTGTGTAGTTATACATTAGGATTACGCATACAATATTAGTGATACCGCATAATTAAAGAGCAAAATTAATAAATGTAAAAAATATATAGGATTCTTCATTCGTGCTTGATTCGGAGGAACTGTTCTATTTTTGATTTCGCGTGTGACAAATAATTGTAAACGTTAAAGATTGTTTGTTTGTTACGATTTTACGTTTCGAGTTTTTAACCAATATGAAATTTAGTTATATACTTCATGTCTTGCCGCATTTAAATTTTAGTAGATAGCATTGTATATTAAAAACAATTTTTCGTTACGTAGTTTTGAAAAAAAAAACCGATTAATAATATGAACCGTGACATAATTTTTCTCGTTGATTTTTTACGCTCCCCCGAACCGGACCGCAGAAAGAGAAGGCACGAGAAAGATTATGTCGCGCAACCCTAACACAAAGGTACGTCTGGGCTAAGGCTCGCTTTGAATGATTCCGCCAGGCGACATATCGCGCATCGTGGGCAACGAGTGGCGCTCGCTGCCCGCCGCCACCAAGCAGAGCTGGGAGGAGCGAGCCGCGCGCTGCAACGAGGAGACCGCCGCCAGGCTCGCCGACGAGATGCGCGAGCTGGCGCAACACGTTAGTGCCCAAACAACCGCCAAACAGCGACCCCAATACCTTTTGCATCGCCCTCTAGCGACAAGAAATGCATCTACAATCATATCTATTTTGAAGTGAAACTTCTTTAGGATCGTTGCGATTTCAAACTCGATGAAACGAAAAAATAAGTCCATAGAGACACAAACACATAAATGTATAGGATTCAGCCGGCGAGAGAATGAGATAGAACACATTAGATGTTGTCGGTCTCCTCTTTGTGCGACTCTTCGTAGTATCCCCACTATCGTCTACTAAACATTGTCCATATGTATGCTCCTGTGTAGTGGAATAGTCAGTCACACACTTTTTTTTCCTACCTATTGTAGAAACCTCGAGAAGTTATTCTAGATTCACAGTGGGCTATGTCTATGGGTTAATTTACTCATCGAGCCCTTCGTTGCAAGCGACGGGTTCGGCGAGGACGGTGACCCGTACTTGAAGTATCTAAAAGCACCGTTATTGGATCGGGAGGATCCGTAATGACGTGCTTAGGGTGACGTCGACTGTTTACCATTCGGTCCACAGGATCGGGTATGATCATATCAATGATGACGAATCTCGATGACTATAACGTTGGCCCCGAATCAACGGTACTGAGTAAACACAACCCTGTTGTAACTGGAATGGCCCCCAGGCCACAAGTAATTCATGTCCTAAAAAAATTAAAAAAAAACAGTCTGCGTGCATCTTGGTGCAATGAATGAAGTGAAACTTCTTTTGCGATGTATTGTAGTATTGTAGTTTTCTTCATTTTTCATCCTTAAATCAGATTGCTCTTGTAATAGGGAATGCTGCGTATAAAAGATGCGTCATCTACAATATTTATATTATGTATATTTTAAATTATAGATAGAAATAAATCGTTGCTAACGCTCGCGCTGGCCTGTAGCAGGTATATACATACTACGTGCACGCGTTCGACTGCCACGCATTCACTCTCGCTCTGTCTCTTGCCATGGCAGCGTTAAACATTTAACGCAACTTTGTTGGAAGTCGCATTAGAAGTTTCACTTCAAAAAAAGTAAGCACTCCCGGAACGTGCATGATTCTTTTAACAGACCACTATAGAGGTTTTCAAGCTCACACCTAATCACTTGTTTGTCAAAGAAGAACCTGTCATAAAATGGTCAGCGTTATGCAATATACTTTAATGAAAACACAGATATTAATATTGTGAATATATTGATGTTTTTAGACAACAATGGAGATGACGTACGAATGCGCCTGGGACACGTGCGACTGTCAGTTCGAGGACCTAACGGACTGCATGGAGCACTGCATCGGCGACGGAGGAAACAGTAAATATCTTTACATTTTACACATTTCATTTAGAAGCTTTGAAAAGCGCTTGTAACTCGACATGGGCTTAAAAAAAATTCGAGTGGATTTTTGATGATGAAATATCATGTCTATTCATTACAATCATTCCGTCGAGTAAATTAAGGGATATTAGTATTTTCAAATTAATAGGAAGAAATTGAGACTTTGATCTCCCATCACAAGGCGAAACAAATGATATAATTTTTGAAGTTATACTTCTTTAGGCGCGTTATGAAAAATTGATGAGAGTGAAATTTTACGATGTGCTCGCACCGTGACACAAAATTAACATTTTACGACGACAATTACAATACGACCGACGTAGCTTGGCGAGTCTGAATATAGCCGCAGGTGAACTTTCGCGCATGTACACTCGTAAAAAAAGTGTTATTAGCATTCGTTTTTTAGTAATATAAATGACAAAATTATTATTTAATATAATTCATACTAAATATTATTAAATTATTAACGTTAAATATTTATTATTAATTATTTAAAAAAAAAAAAAAAAAATTTAATAAAAATGAAGTATAACTTCTTATGCGCGTACATAAGTACACGCACCTTTTTTTTTGTTTGTTTCTGTGCTACTCACTCTGTATTGTATTGTATGTCTTAAATTCAGTATTAAAAGTTTATTTTATTCTCTGACTCAACTTGCGTTCTCGTATGGGAGCTAGATAGACTTTTGCTAATGTGTTTTTTGTTCGTACTTTAAAACGCTGCCAGTGATCGGAACGTATCTAGAACCGAAAAGACCTAAACTAGAACGTAAGTATCAAGTTGAAATCGTTGGAACGGTGATATTTAACTACACAACTCTAAAAATGTGCAGCTTCATTTTATATCTTTAGAAAACATTTTTTTTTTTATTACGATCAAAGTTTAGATTAATTAATAGTATAGTAACCGGCAAACTTCTTGAGCAAATGACCTTGACTGCGCAGAACCGAATTTTAGATCACTTTGGTGGTGAGGGTGAGGCGCGACGGCAGGGGACATCGTATCGAGCGCGTTATTGGTAGATGAGTCGAATCTTGCGTCCCGCACCGCGCCCCCGTTCCGCTTGCTCCCAAAAGTACGCTTGCGTACAGTAAAAAGTCTATCGTTATGAATCGTTAAGTTATTTGTTATAATTGCTTGTTGACTTTGTTGCCATTGCTATATGTTGAGTGTTTGTTGATTTTTTATAAAAAATACACTATGCCGCGACAAACTGGTGTAGTATTCATAAGAAAGGGTAGAAAAATTGTGTACGACGTATATTGCTTCATTATAAAACAGGGGAAGAATGATATGGAAAAAGTAAAACAGACTTCGGAAGCAAGAAAAATATCAGTGAGTACTGTTAGGTGCATTATTAACGAAGCTAAAGGCTCTAGCTTGCTCGCCGTGTTTCGGCCTCCGGGTAAGAAAAGATCAGGGAAGAAGAAAGTTACCGGAATGGATAGTTTCGTTCAATCTGTAATAAAAAGATGTAATCATAATAACTACATAACAAGCAGCGAAACTCCGTACCGTAGAAAGGCTTCGAAAAATTTAAAGAAGATATAAATTTTAATGGCTCGGAATGAAGCTTACGACGAATTATGAAAGAGCTAGGCTTCAGATGGAAAAAAAGAACAGAAAATAATCGGAAGCTGGTAAATGAAAAAAGTAACATTCGATTACTACGAATCGAATATCTTCAAAAAATAATTAATTATAGACAAAAAAGAAGACCGAATCGACCGAGTTGTAAACTACGCCGATGAGCCCTATGTCGACTCATCACGATGATAGCGACTCGGGTGATGAAAACAGTGATGATGATGATGGTCAAGATTATGATAACGAAAAAAAAATTACAAATACCAGCTTCGCTTCAACTGAACCAAGACCTGGCAACAGCTCTAGTTTTGACTTAATAGAAGGAATATCTATTTTACCCCAAGATTAAATTATTACAATTATTAACCTATATTTTTTGTTGATGTTCTAATAAATATATAAATAAATACATAATATGTTGATTTTCATAATTTAATAGCATTATGACGCAGAGTAAGTAATGTTTTTGCACGTGAGTGTACCATGCGCGAACTTACCCCCACTACGTCGACAAATGCTCAAGAAGTTTGCCGGCTATTATACCTAATCAGAATATCGTCGTTGTCAAACCAAAATCTGCTATGCGCAAAAACTCTTCTTAATTCTCAAAATATGCAGCCAAATTTTATAAATGTGTTTAGAAAAAATTAGGTTTTATCTTATCACGAGCAAAGTTTAGATTAATTAATAGTACCTAATCAGAATATCGTCGTTGTCAAACCAAAATCTATGCTATGTGCAAAAACTCTTATTTTGAATTAACGAGTAAAAACATTTTCGTATAAATTTTTTATATGAAGGTGAATTTTTATGAACTATATCAGATGAAAGCTATAGATGAAATATTAAAGCTATAGACACATAACAGTTTTTCTTATACGGTAGATAGGGCTGTGAACTAACTATACGAAAAGGTCAAAAAGTAAAAATCTCAAAAAGTGCACATAGCAGATTTTGGTTTACAACGCCGATATGTTAAAATTTTAAATAGTACAATATATAATAAAAAAATCCTTTTTTTGTGTCGATCAAAACAACTTCAACGTAATTTATTTAAAGTTTAAAGTAATTTGTAACATACGGGACTGCATTGAAAACATTCGACAAACATTCGACGACTAACGTGCAAACGAAAACAGTAGTATTTATTACGCATGAAGTCGTCGAAATTTGTCGATGGTTCGGTGCGGCCCCGGGGCCCGAGTGCGGCGTTGTTAATGAACGTCCACAATGTGGTCCGCCGGGAACATGCGTGAACGCAGCGGGGCACATCCAGCAACACTACCGCGGCTCGTTCAGCGAGTACCCCTGTCTGTGGCGGAACTGCGCGCGCGTGCGCAAGGGCCAAGCGCCCTTCCCCAACCTGCCGCGCCTGCTGCGACACGTGCGCGACCTGCACGTCAACAAGGGCAACGGACGACTCATGGCCGTGCATGAGCGCTCCAGGTACACACACACACACACACACACACACACACACACACACACACACACACACACACACACACACCCACACACACACACACAGACACATATATAGAGAGGGGAAAGCCTATTTGATTTAAGCGATTGATAATTTTTCAAATGAAATATCTTAAGGTGGCCGCGTTTACGTTGTGATGTCCATGGACTCCGGTAACCACAACACTAGGTGGCCAGTGAGCTCATCCACCCATAATAAGCAATAAAAAAACATACACATATATATCGAGAGGTGAAAGACTATTTGGTTTAAGCAACATTTTAGCAACTTTACAGGAGTGCCATTTAAATTTCAATATTTGGAAATAATATGGCAGAACGCGATGTCCGGCTTTAGACTTAGCTTCATGTTCCAAACGCAGCGTTTGCGTGATCACGTTCACAAGCTTTAGAACCTTTTAATCCCGACCTTAAAAATCTTATCATTGATTTAATATCTGTCATCTTATACATTTGTAGAGTGAACCCGCAATGGACAGAGAAGTTGGCAGTCAGTCTCAATCGTAGAACATTTTCGCTAAGGCTAACGCAATATGATTTAATGAACATAAATAAATAAACCCGACCTTACGAACAAGTTATAACAAACAAAACCAGTTTTCAATTCCATGCAATTTTTTGTTTAATAAAAAATAATTTTTTTTACTGAACCCTTCAATAAAATCTGTCAGTAAGTTAGTAAAATATTTTACACAAAACGAAATTATGACTTAGATGTCAGTGATTACGATCGAACTTCGATCACAAAGCAAAAATGTACCGCTTACAAAAAAAAACTTCTAATAAATTAATTATTTTTTGATTTAGGAATTTCATGCTGTCATCGAAGAAGCCGCGGCCGGCGGTGCGGAGCGGCGTCATGTCCCCCGGAGGTACAAATAGCAGTAGTAATAGCCAAGGTTCGCATGCTGACGTACTAACAAACGGGACCCGCGCTCCACGCACACTAACCGAACAGTGTGCTTTGTGCGAGCTTTTTAACGTTCTCGATAGCGTAAAAATTTACTCAAGTTTGTATGGAGTTAGAACAGCGCCCCTAGCGGCAAACATATGCAAACTGGTGGTAGGGCCGCCTGTGAGTCCGTACCACGTAGGTACCACCGCCCCGCCTATTTCTGCCGTGAAGCAGTAATGCGTTTCGGTTTGAAGGGCGGAGCAGCCGTTGTAACTATACTTGAGAGCTTAGAACTGATATCTCAAGGTGGGTGGCGCATTTACGTCGTAGATGTCTATGGGCTCCAGTAACCACTTAACATCAGGTGGGCTGTGAACTCGTCCACCTATATAAGCAATAAAAAAACAACGTTCTTACGTCGAAAACGTTAAAAAACTCGCACTAAGCACACAGTAAACAACTATTAGACCAGGGCTGTCCAAACTACATACCTTTACGGGCTAATGAAATTTTATTCCAAAAGCTGGAGCCGCACAAAAAAATTTTTCAAAAACCAAATGCTTTCCGGGAATTCCCCCAATAATAGTAAAATATAGCTTCACTTTTAAATGATGTCATGGGAATGGAATGTTACAAGAATAAAGATAAATGATACCAAATGTCGATTATAATGTTTTGACAAAGAAAAATATTATCCAAACTATTTTCTGATTAAAACGTGCGTCCCGGTCCTTTGTCCGGACAGCCCTGTATTAGAAGATGAACTAAACGTATAAAGCGCATACTAACAACACTTCTATTTCTCTTCATGTACCATTAAATCGAAAACAATAAATAGTTATAATTAAAACTACTTTTACCTACCTCGCCTTTTTATTATCATTACATCGTTTCCGACGTTTAGTATGCTTTAAGGCTTCGTCAAACAGAACGCGTAATTAGCGCGCTAGCGTTATAAGTACGCAACGCTCTGTCGCGGCGTTAGGGCTGTTTGACAGTATATTACCATAGTAGTACAACACATCAAGGCGTCATAGCGCGCCATCAGTTTAGCGCTCTGACGCACGCTAATTAAGCGTTCTGTTTGACGAAGCCTTTACAGTTTTCATGGTCTCACCGGCTGAATAATATGATATAACAATAAGACAGGCGAGATTAAACCGTAAAATTAGTTTTAATTAGTTGTATGACCCTCGAACGATGAAAATAGAATAAATAGATACTATATACATATATATAGATAGAAAATATATAGTGTACCCAAAAATTACTTAAATTTGTAGCACCAGTGTAAGTAAAGAGCGCCCGAACTAAAAACGATAAGTCACATTTTGATTTCTTCATTCACTTAATTTTGAATATCTACAAAAAACTGTTGAATTCGTTTTGAAAACTTCGAGACACTAATCCGAACTAAAATAGATAAATAATAAAAAACCATAAACATGTAAATTACTTAACCAAGTTGTGTTGCCAGCACAAAAAAATTGGTGGACTGCATTCGTATCTAAATTATTGTATAAATATAATATGAATATTGTATTGTAATTTCCAAAAAATAAACGAGTATTATCATCGTCTTATCGGTTTTTGTTCCGACGCTTCTCAATGAGGTCAACTCAAAGCTTTTATTAACTATTTTTCCTGTCATAACCTAAAAAAATTTACTTTATAATCCGTGCTAAAATGTACCGCCTTTTCTTTTGGTTTAATAATTTTTTGTTGTTGCTTTCTTTTGTGTTTCAAATAGCTTAATGTTATGCTGTCACATAGTCTTAGAGGACTAGTCATAATCATTTTAAGTTTTTTTTTTATGTCTGCATTAAAAACTATAGTCATAATCATTTAAGTTTTTTTTTATGGCTGAATAGAAAAGCAGAGGGTGATCGACTTACCCAAGGGACTTAATGGCATTTATTAAATTATTTATAAGAGCTTTTGAGTTTGTTGAGCATGTTATGGTGGTGGCGGTTTGTTTATTTTGTTTTATGAAAATAAGGGGGTTGTCTATGGTTACGGGGTAGGTCGATTATATTTTTTTTTATTGCTTAGTTGGGTAGAGGTGCTCACGGTCTACCTGATGTTAAATGATTACCGGAGCCCATAGACATCAACAACGTAAATACCGCCACCCAATTTGAGACACGAGTTCTAGATCTCAGTTCTATAGTACAACGGCTGCCCCACCCTTCAAACCGGAACGCATTATTGCTTCGCGGCCTAACTAAGCAGGGCGGTTTTAGCTACTTGTTCTGGCTCAAAAGACCATCTACCATTATATTTTGTCAGAATACAGTACAACAGCCACTCTTTTTAGTTTGCCGAAGCAGATAATTTACTTAACTAGTGGTAGGATGTCTTATAAATCCGCACGGGTAGGTACCACCGCCCTGCCTATTTCTGCCGTGAAGCAGTAATGCGTTTCGGTTTGAAGGGTGGGAGCAGCCGTTGTAACTATACTTGAGACCTTAGAACTTATATTTCGAGGTGGGTGGCGCATTTACTTTGTAGATGTCTATGGGCTCCAGTAACCACTTAACACCAGGTGGGCTGTGAGTTCGTCCACCCATCTAAGCAAAAAATAAAATTAAATAAAAAAAGTTCAATGTTTAAGGATATTAAATAGTTTAATTTATTCATCAAAGTTTTGTAACTCATTAAAGATGTTAAAAAAGGGCTAGCCCTAGCGAAAAACACTTAACGCCTTAAGCGACCCGATTCACCCAACGCTTGGGTGAAGTGGGACAAATGAGTTTGTAACTTTATAAAATATGATTATTCTTTAAGAAACTATATCTTCTTAATGTACTATAAATGAAAATTTAAACTACCGGAACCATTATGATCTCTATAGTTTTTTAGTTTTGGTAGGCAGCGGCTTGGCTGGTAGACAGCGGCTTGGCTATGCCCCTGGCATTGCTGAAGTCCATGGGCGACGGTAACCACTCACCATCAGGTGGGCCGTATGCTCGTATGCCTACAAGGACAATAAAAAACGATACAAATCAATGTCGAACTTAAAAAGTGTCCCGATTCCCCCCATTTTACGACATAGCCGCAATGTAGAGCAAAGGCAGCTCCAGCTATTTCTCGTGTGTTGTACCACAGCTCGACGATATTAGCACGTGTCTAATACGGGGTGGTGTATGTTCCAGCGTCTCTATCAGGGATGTCCCCTATGGCGAGGAACACCCCGTCCCCCGGCGCGGGGGAGGGCACGTCCACGACGATCCCCACGGCGCCGCCCGTCCGCGCCGGCCTCGACCCCCTCTTCGTTACGGCGCCGCCCAGAGCGCAGCGCGTCACGCACTCCGAAGCCTACATCAGGTATTGACTACGACCCGATCAAATAAGTTATTTTAAAGTATAAGTGATATTGCAAGACCAGCACTGTTACGCTGTTTACTGGTGGTAGGACCTCTTGTGAGTCCGGACGGGTAGGTACCACCGCTTTGCCTATTTCTGCCGTGAAGCAGAAGCAGTAATGCGTTTCGGTTTGAAGGGTGGGGCAGCCGTTGTAACTATACTGTACCTTAGAACTTATGTCTCAAGGTGGGTGGCGCATTTACGTTGTAGATGTCCAGTAACCACTTAACACCAGGTGGGCTGCGAGCTCGTCCACCCATCTAAGCAAATAAAAAAAAAGGCCTATTCCGCTCAGGAATTTTCTAAGACGTTGAAAAGTGACATGGTATAGCCGTGAAGGGGGGAAGTTCACTTCAGAGCGGGAAGGTTTGTGGCGAAATAAATTATCTGGAAACCACCACAATAGATGAAAGATGACAAAAACTGATGCCTGAAACATCGACTAGAGAATCGTAATTGACAACTGTCCCGTCAAGGACAACCCTGGAAGGCGTCAGCGCGGTCTACGGACCCATATCTATATTTCCATTCCATTAAATTTTTATTATTTGGCGACGAAAATTGCAAAAAAAAGTAAAACAAAAAAACAAAGCATCGTTATTGTTCGCACTCTTGAAACACGTTGTATCCGTTTTCATTTGCACATTACTCAGGTACATCGAAGGCTTGCATTCAGAGCAGAAATATATAACACCATGGGAAAAGTCTCTTACTCCGATGCCGGCGAACCCCGACCCGGCTCAGTTCAATATGCAGAAGATACCCGGACATTGGATCACGGACGAAGCCATCAACGGATATTTGACACATGACAAAAATCTCGCCGAAGCGGACATACAGAAGATGGACCAAAATCAAAAGGTTCTGAAAGGATTGTGCTCGTTGAGAGATTTCATGATGAAAGACGCCTTGTGTCTCTACAAGAATCTTCAGATAAATGGTTTTTAACGTTTAGTTAAAGGTTTACTGACTTGTTTTTTTTTAATTCAAATATAATCGACAAATTCATAATACAAGTGACTTTTATTTATGTTTTTTTACTTAAATACGTTAAATGTCTATAATCAAACAATTACACTACAAACAAAGTGTGGACTTTTGGACTTTATGAACTTTTAAGTGTTCTGGCTTCATAACTGTTGAGACTAGTGAAGCAAGCCCTTTAAATTTCCTATTAAACCATTTCTTTCACTAACATCCTGTACGTTTTTACCAGTAAGAACCCAAGTGTTACTGGATCTAAGGTGAGCGAAACTGGGACCTTCACATCGGGCTGTTTTTGCATATTCACTTTTTCCTATAGTTTCAGTAACAACATATTACCAGATAAAACAAAAAAGAAGAAAATATTAATGATAAAAGAAATTAAAACTAATCGTTTGGCTTAAATTTAATTTTTTAAATATAAATATGTATCAAACATATTACATGGCGTGAATATAATATTCCATTGAAAAGAAACATTACATGCTTTCAACTTCTGCCTTCATCAGATCGATGAGATAACCAAACTTGATACCTTCAAATAGTAAAATCTGCAACAAAAGATTCGAATTTAGACAAAAATCGAGTTTTATTAAAACTGTATTTCCATTTCAATAATATTCAACTGCCTTTAACCTTTTGGGAGTTCATAATTTAAGTGTAGAATCTGTTTATATGCAAATAGATGAGTCATATTGAATACTGACATCCATCTTAAGACATCATACATTATTATTAAAATATTAATAACTTCGAGAATGTCAAGTATCTTAACTATTGCATGTTCTATTTATTAGGCCAGAACGTATTGTAAATAATCTACAAAATATCCAGCATTATTGAAATTTACCTTTCGACAAGGAGTAAGTGCTCCTCCTTCATAATCCCATTGTGATAAGTCAGCTTGGTCGGTTACATCTACATCAAAACTAGCAATTGCTTCGCTTACTAAAGACTTCTCTTCTTGATTTGCAAAAAGCACTTCTGATGACTCTATTTCAGATAAGTAGTAAAGTATATGAGTAAATAAAAGTAAAAAGTGAAATACAGTAAATTCTCATTATTATCATCTCATATAAAGTTGGGGTATATGTTCCGTAAATATTGCGCGATTAAAGAAACCGTGAATATGGAAAAGCACATTTACAAAGAATATTCAGTTGGATGCCTACATATTGGAATCCTTTTTATCCATGTGTATGTACTGATATACCGATTAGTTCTATGAACAAAAACATCATTAGCTGCGAACATAGTAAATCAGTCGCATTGTTTTAATCCGTGAATAGTAAAAACGGGAAGCGCCAGTAAGGAGCTTTTACTGTAGTTAAAATGTGTAGTTTCAATACCAAAAAATTAATATAAATAATAAAGAGAAAAATATGTTTTGAGCTGTGTGGATTTAGCTATGAGTTAGTCCACCGAACTAAGCAATAAAAAAAAATTTGTTGCTAGTCTTGAGTGCTAAAATGAAAAATCTAACCAACCTCCAGTAGTGTAAGTTTTACTGATCCAAATAAGGTATTTAAAGTTGTATAGCATATTTTTCCTATGAGCTTTCTCAAGTTCAGTCTGTAGTGATGCAAATAATGGTACGCTAATCGCTGCAGGAATGTTTAGTATTCTGGAAAAGAAAATAATTATTTTTAAAAGTAGCAAAAAACTAAACATTTCTACTTTAAAAGTCCCAATTATAATTTTCTCCATTTCTCCAGAAGTTCTGGAGACAATAAGATATTCACACAAATAAAACATAAGTTTTTTATACATATATATCTGTATACAGCCAGTTAAGCTAGTGGGTTGCCTAGTGTAAGTAGTTAGGCATTAGAATAAATCATACTATATACAACTTACTTATATGATGGGACATGAGGATAGTCTTAATTGTAATGGCTTTCAAAACTAAAAAACATGGGACAATTCATAGTTACAGTCACTTGAGTGAATCAAAAGTTTTGGGAATTAAATATCTTACCTTATCTTATACCTTTAAACGAGCAATTCTTGTATATATATAATCTGAATCTCGGAAACGGCTACAACGATTTTCATAAAATTTAGTATACAGGGGATTTCGGGGGCGATAAATCGATCTAGCTACGATTTATTTTCAGAAAATGTTGTTTTATTCGTGTTTTCAATAATCAACTTTATGACTCTTCCCCACATCTATTGGCAGATAATCAAACTTATTTTTCTTAATTGAGGGCAACTAACCGCTTTAAATACACAACAAGATGGCATTATAAAAAAAAAAAAAGAGCAAAGCTCGGTCATCATCTAGTCTATAGAAAAAAAACAATGAAATTCTGAATACTCCAAAATTTTTACCTTTCATTAATAACTAGGCCAGTATGCTGAGAATCATCAGCCAGAATATATTTAATTAATTCTTTGGTTCTGGGATCTGCATTCTCCTGAGATAGTTTTGTAAGCAATTCTCTGATCTGTGCCACACTGGGTTCATTCTGAAATAGTCAGTGAACTATATTAATTAGATAGAACACTACATATAGAGAAGAATATTTACATATCAAAAGAATAGAAGTACACTACATAAGGAAAGGCTATTTGGTTTAAATGACATTTTTCAACTTTACAGGAGAGCCATTTAGAGATTAAACTTTGGAAAAAAATATATATAAATGTCACATATTAAGCAAATTGTCGCTTAAACCAAATAGCATTTTACCTCTCAATGTTTTTTTTCCCATGTTAGTTTTTTATTCATTGGTATTTTAGTTGAAACATATTGATAGTTTGGGAACTCAACAAAAATTTGTTTAATTGATTTCAAATTAACTTTTATTAAGGAGTAAATATCACTTTTTAAAGTTAGTTGAAATGTTTAATATAAAAACATTGTATTAATCTTACTTTTCTTTTAGTAATATTCACTACTGTAGTTACTCCAAAAACTCCATCACTACCATCGTCCTCATCATCGTCATCCTCTTGACCATCATCCAAACATTGCTTCACAACACTGCCTATGTAATTTTGTGCTGACAAAAAAAAGTAGTGTAAAATTATAAATTGTATGATCCAATTGATTATTCACTATTTTTAAAAACAATTCAAACTTTATAGCCAGTACAATTAAAATTTTACAAGCAATTTTTTTCTTGGTTAGAATTGAATAGGTACAGAGTTTTCTGGTAATTTGACAAGCTCTGTATTAAGTCACAAAAGTCTTACATATAATAATTTGGGCTAGCCCTCCAAGGTCAACATTTGATTTCAGAAACAGTTGCCTCAGTAGCTGCTTAATACCGTGGAAGTCACTATCTTCTGGGTTACGTCCTTCGAAATCAGCCTGTAGCTCCTGAAAATAGCAAAAGAATATCTCGATGCCTCCAATGAACACTACTCTAACTCAAAATTTTGAAATTTTCGTTTTTCACGCAAATCGCTTCACTATTTTAAAAGTATTACATATTCATTATTAATGGGGTTCGAAGCAAGAGTAAATCAACTAGTTACACAAGAAAAAACCATAAAATCTTTATTATTGCAGATATATTTATCAACTTTTTTCGTTTAAACTCTCCTCTTGTAAACCTACGAATTTGGAGTTATAGTAGTGTTCATTGGAGGCATCGATCTTAATTTAATTTTCAGTAATTTTGAATTTCACAATTTGGTTTGGAAAAAGGGTGGGGAAAAGCATTTGTCACTGGAAACCGCTTTGCTGTTACATGCTGCAGTAAAATACGCCATATGCTTTAATATAGTGATTACATGATTTGAGTTTATTTGTAAGTTTACTGGGCATCTGCAAGAAAGTATTTGTGTACTAATCTCATTTATTTTCATTAAGTTTATTTATCCATTTTACATAATCTAGTTGATTGTATTTAATTACATGATTAATTGAAACAAAGAGCCATGTGTTTTGTAGGTTATGGTTTTGCTTACTTTTTCACCGACATAGTTGCCGTCTGAATCAAAATCAGAATCTTTTTCGCTGCCTGAATCTTGTTCCTTTTCGCTTTCGCTGTTTGTGTCAATTTCCTTGTTCTTTTTATTAGGCATTTTAGCAAAATAAACAAACGAGGAGGTTATTAAAGAAATATTATACAAGTTGAAAATGAAATGAGATTAATGCACTTTTATTCACTTATTTTTAATGAAAGGTTTTGTTAGCTGTATGACAGTAGTAGTTCTATTGATCCAACTGGAAAGGCAAAAGTATTATGCCATACAGCTTATTCTTTTATTATAATATAATATATCTTTTTTATGAAAAATAAGTAGTGAAATTAAATGAAATGGAATGAAATATAATATCAGTAAAACGGTGCCTAGCCATTTACTGAAAATTTTCCAGAGGACTTTTTGGAGGACCCAGAGAAGTTACGTCCAGCGGCTTTGTTCTATTTTCCCAAATTTGTGCACTTTCACAGATAACTAAACAATTCATCATAAACCACTGTTATCACACATTTAAACTTGAAGAAACACTAAATAGGTAGGTATACAGGTCGCTGGGTGACATTAAGTGTATTAAGCTTTGTGATTTAACGAGAGCGGTCGGGCGGCCTAGGAAAGCGATCTGAGATCCATTAATCATTGGATAGATTTTTTGACCAAAAATATCGAAACGCAAACGCAATATAAACTGTTATTTACGTTTTTAGGCGTTGTTTTCATTTAAAATAAACAAAACTACATTTAGTTAAATTAATAAAAGAAAATATTGTTGTTCGAGCAAATTTTATATATATATTAATGAATAACCAAATTATTAAACCACCTTACTAAGTGACGGGGTAAGTTGGCGGGGGTACAGGGAGACCCAGTGAAACGGTATTCGCCGCTGTCCACCGATCAGTAGGGGACCTGAACCCGGGTGTTGAAGGATATAGAAATGCTCAGATGAGAGAAACTAACCTTTTATTAATATTATTTATTAAAGACACTACTGTTTTTACTGTTATACATTTTCGTGAGACCATAGTGTTTTTATGCTACCTACTCTTCTAACCACTGACATTAAAAAAATACTAGTGTTGTGCTACAGCTCACACTTCTTAATAGGGATGTACCCACTAACAGGTGTCACAACTAAACTCCGCCCCGGGAAGCTGTCCCGCCAACCAGTGTGAAATCCTGTCGTGCGGTCGTCGTGTCGGAGTCGCAGACTGGAGTGGATCCCGGCGATCGTACGCAGGGTGGACTGGGGACCCTTCCATGCCCTGCGTCAGCCTTTCACGAACGGGGGGATCGGACGCTTCGGCGAGTGTGCAGGGGAGTCTCTAAGTTAATAGGGCCTTATATACCAATCTTGAGCCCGCAGTCTTGTCTTAATATCTACGGACCGTCCAGTCCCATATACGTCGCGCGCCTCTCGTAGGAGGTTATGCCCCCAATGCAGAAATAAAATAGCACCATTTTTAAGATCATGGAAGGTCAATAGATTCAACTGTGATTCAACTAGGTTTACCTACGTCCTAAACAATTTAAATAATGTTTTAGAAACGTCTTACATAACTGTAAAATTACAAATTATGTCGGACAGGCCAATACTGTTGTTTACTTGTATAAATTTTAATGTATTTAATTGCATGGAAATTGGTCGACTTCTTGGCTCAAGGTGATCCTGGGATTGAATTCGTCATGTTTATGGGATTCAGTATTTTTTATTGGTAACCCAAATTTGATATTGAATTATTTGAAAACACAGAGTAAATACTCATATTGAAATAAAAAAAATATCTATTTTTATTTTGAAAATTATATATTGAAATGTAACTATGAATATTGTGCTTTCGTGCTGAAATTATTTACTGTTTGTAAATATTCAATAAAAGCGTAAAATACGACCACGATGTTTTGATAATCTGAAAGTGGAAACAAAGAGAAAATCAATATAACATCATTGAGAAAGTTGATGGTTCGTTTATTAAAAGCTACGTAAGCTAAATACGTTTTTACATAGGTTATTCATTACGCTCAACTATAAATATATAGTTTGCATTTTTTTCTCCTGACCCGTGCTTAATTCGATTGTTATTCACGAATACGTACCATCGAGCTACCTTTTTTCTCAGCTTTAGTATTCATGTTTTTAAGACTAAATTAGCTACTACTTGAGGGTAGATCTATATTAGAGTACTGTCTCTGTTAACAGCTGGCTACGGTAACCATTGAACACACGGTGGGCCATAAACTCGGGGATAAGACAAGTTACATAACGTTTGTGAGAAAATACTGTAAAGTAAACGATAAGAGAAACCTGGTTTTTTTTTCAATACTGCAAAAGAACGCTTTAGCTTTTCTTTTCTTTTTTTTCTTTTTTTTTTTTTATTGCCCTTGTAGGCAGACTAGCATACGGCCCACCTGATGGTGAGTGGTTACCGTCGCCCATGGACTTCAGCAATGCCAGGGGCAGAGCCAAGCCGCTGCCTACCGCTTAATACTCTCCACAAGCCTTGTTTGAAGAAGGATATGTCATAGCGCTCGGGAAACACCGTGGAGGGGAGCTCATTCCATAGCCGGATGGTACGTGGCAAAAAAGACCTCTGGAAACGCACTGTGGATGACCGCAGTGGCTCCAGGTAGTATGGATGAACTCTACTCCGGTGGCGGGCGGTGCGATGGTAAAAACGAGATGCCGGTATCATCATCTTAGCTATCTCCTTTGTATTTGGAAAACCAATATTTTACCATATATTTTAAAATAATTAAATGAAGAAAAGAGTCTGTGTCTGATGATACGTCGTCAAAGAAAACGATAATTACCGTAGTATAGCTCGACAAAGAGATCACAGAGAACCCATACGTAGTGACGTGGACTTCTTTTTGTGCTCTATGAAAAAAGGTGTTTATTTTTTACTTCATTGATTTTAATGAGTCGTAACCATAACATTGTAAATAGGTAAATTAATTTATTTCTTAAAAAAAATTTTTATTTCTTAAATTTTTTTTATATAAAATTCGAATAATGGAAAGTTTAATTAAAACGATTTTTACGGCTTATTCTCATTATGTCTAGTCGTCCCAGATCACGCAAAGTATTTCAAACGTATGTAATAATAAAAAAAACAATAATAAACGCGAGATGAAACCGAAAAAGTTGTTTTAATTAAGAATTTGTTTCGAAAAATAATTACGGTGTAACCTCAAAAAAAGAAGCGAATAAGGAATCCATAGGAATAATAAACAGACTGAAAAGTTCGTAGGCTAGCATAGAAAAATGTTTTTTTTTGTTAGAATATGATTTTATTTTCAAAATTATATTAAGTAGTTGCCTTCGAGGGCGATACAACGATTATAGCGGTCACGATTGACTTCCACGGTGAAGGAATAGCATCGTGTAATAAAAATCAAACCTGCAAAATTATAAGTTGCGTAATTACTGATGGTAGAACCTTAGGTGAGTCCGCACGGGTAGGTACCACCACCCTGCCTATTTCTGCCGTGAAGCAGTAATGCGTTTCGGTTTGAAGGGTAGGGCAGCCGTTGTAACTATACTTGAGACCTTAGAACTTATATCTCAAGATGGGTGGCGCATTTACATTGTAGATGTATATGGGGTCCAGTAACTGCTTAACACGAGGTGGGCTGTGAGCTCGTCCACTCATCTAAGCAACAAACAAAATAATGTAAGAGTGTAATGTAATAAAATGAAGTGTTAATCACATTATTTACCTGTGAAGCATGATTAGAATGGAACCTTTTATTTTCTTCGAAACATTGTACCAGCCACTGTTGTATAACGCATCGGAGACTCCTTCACTCTGTTTCGAAATGAGGAAAAAACCCGGTCACGGTCCTCGTCGAACCCGTCGCTTGCGACGAAGGGCTCGACGAGCGAATTAACCCACAGACACAGCCCACTGAGTTTCTCGCCAGATCTTCTCAGTGGGTAGCGTTTCCGATACGGTGGTAGATTCTACACTACTCTTGCTAGGGCCAGTGTTAGCAACACTCCGGTTTGAGCCCCGTGAGCTCACTTATATGTTAGGGCGAAGCTGAAATAGCCTCTTAAGGCTATCAGCATAGGTAGGAAAAAAAGGAAGAAAAAATACAAGTTTTCCTTTATTGCACTAGGCGGGTAGAGTAGCTCAGGAACATGTTGGTTGCCGAAGTATATGGACATCAAAACATAAATACCGTCACTCACCTGGAGGCTTGAGGTTTATGTCTCAATTACGTAATTACGTAAATTCGAAATTTGCGTATTTGATTTTTATTACACGATATTATTCCTTCGTCGTGGAAGTAATTCGTGAACATGAGTTAAGTACGTATTTCATTAGAAGAATTCATTAGAAAAATTAGTATCTGCCTGCGAGATTCGAACACCGATACTGTTGCATCGCTCGATACGAGTACACCAGGCGTCTTATCTTTTAGGCCACGGCGGGTTCTCGTCTTTATTTTATTAGGTTTAAATCAAATACTATTTATATATTGTGATATACGTATAACCATATAAGATTCATTAGCAACAAAATTAAGTACTTACTGATTCAAGAAGTCTTTGCCCGTACCAGCAGAGCAGCCATGTTTGTGACAGAGCGGTCGTCAAGAACGATTTGTAAATCATTTCGTTCCATTTTTCAACGATCTACATATAAACGTCACCATCGTTAGTATTTTAGTTTATTGCAATTCCACAATTATTATCTTTATTAATAAAATTCTTCTGTGCGTGTGTATGTCACTGAACTCCTCCTAAACGGCTGGACCGATTTTAATGAGTTTTTATATGTTTGGATGATGCCCTGGACGGCTTAGATTCACAAATCAGCCCGGCAGATAGCGCTGCAGCCGGTATCTAGGTTATTTATCTATACTACAACTAAACGGCTGAATCGACTTGAATTATTTTTTGTGTATGAATTCATTCATTCATTTCATTCATTTTGTGTATGCAGGACTACGTCTGTCGGGTCCGCTAGTGTAATTATAGATTTTACTTAAAACAGAGTCTTTAGACAAAATTAAACTGTCAGGTACTGGTGATAAGATCTAAATTATGTATTTATTTAAATTCGATCCTAGTTCTAGTGACGTTCGGTGTCAATATGTCGTTGCTGTTTTTAAATTTATATTGTGATTTTATAGAAATATAGGACAAGACAATTAAAGTACATAATACTGAGGATAAGCTTGAAAGATGACCTTTATTGCATTGAAATTAAGACTGTTTATGGTCGACCAAAGTTACAACTCCGGTAACAACTAAGCCCCAAAAGACTGAATTATCAAAAGTGGCCAAATTCTATTTTCAATTTATTCCTAATTAACTTGAATTTTTTTCTTGATGTTCCACACTTTCCAGTTTAACCAAGTTTCAGATTCGTATGAAATATATCCACAGTTAGTAGTATCAGATTGTTAAGGTTGCAGTCTAGACCTATTATTACTAAGATTACCACTTACAACGCAGCAGAATCCACAGAAACAAATTATTATAGAGCTATTAAAGAAATTGACTAGCAAAGCAAAACTGAATAGCTCCTCGACGTCTCCGGATAATCTGAAAAATAATATTGGCACAGGTTACCATTAGATGTCGCATATACACACCGTCGTGGTGTGCAACCTCTTTGACGGGGCATACGACCTACAAAGACTAGACATACTACCTACTGGTGGTAGGACCTGTTGTGATTCCGCGCGGGTAGGTACCACCGCCCTGCCTATTTCTGCCGTGAAGCAGTAATGCGTTTCGGTTTGAAGGGTGGGGCAGCCGTTGTAACTATACTTGAGACCTTAGAACTTATATCTCAAGGTGGGTGGCGCATTTACGTTGTGTATGTCTATGGGCTCCAGTAATCACTTAACACCAGGTGGGCTGTGAGCTCGTCCACCCATCTAAACAACAAAAAAAAACACAGGACATACGACCTACATCGACTAGACATAGACTAAGACCGAGACTTGACAGGTAATTCAAAAAGAGACAAAAGAAAAGAAATGGAACGAGGACGAATGTGACTGGCAGTGGTCATTCTTTTCAATGCTTTCTTGAAAGACATACATGAAATGACCGACAAAGAATGAACCGACCGCTCACACACTATGCTTCATTCCTATATATCTATCTGACAGCCCACAGACGACCACCGCTGTCCATAGACCTTCCCTTCCACGCCACAGCGATCGGTCTGTCGCATCCAGAGAATTCCCGCGATCTTCAAGAGGTCGTCGGTCTATCTCGTGCCAGGCTTACAACCTTACGTAACTGCTTAATTACGTGTACTTGTTTTATATAAATAAGTAAATAAATTGATATAAATTTTCTGGTGCCAGGACGGACCTCTTTTGAGGTCGCATGGGTATGTACCACCGCCCCGCCTATTTCTGCCGTGAAGCAGTAATGTGTTTCGGTTTGAAGGGTGGGGCAGCCGTTGTAACTATACTGAGACCTTAGAACTCATATCTCAAGGCAGGTGCATTTGCGTGTATGATGTTTGGGCTCCGGTGACCACAGCAGGCGGGCAGAGAGCTCGTCCACCTATCTATGCGATAAAAAAACAAAAATATTCTGATACTATCGGCTTGCGGCTGCTTTGGAAAGATCTGATTATGATTTTAAACTTCTGTGTTAATACGATAATCGTTTAATTTAATTAGTCTAAATATAATATACCTAATTAAAGCCCGGTGTCGCAGAACAATTTCAGTAACTTCGTTCTGAAATCTTTCTTCCCATTGTTTTTCAGTGTACGAGTCAATAGCACTCTTTTCTTTTACCAAGAAATTTCGGCTATATTCCCCTTAAACAAAAAAAGTTTTACCCATAGCGAAATATTATGATGTAAGTTAGGTTGCAGTTTTCCGTTTGGTAAATAATATTCAAAACAGATCTGAGGTGAAGCAGTGCGGAAGACAAACCATGGCGAGGTTTTTATTACTTGTATTGGTCAGGTCAATATTAAAAAGCACACTGGGTGAAAGTAATCACAACACGCACTTATATACAAAAACGAATTGACAATAATATTGGCCGGTACAAAAACGTCAGAAGCTATCACGTAGATGTCATACGATGTGGAGCTAGCTACGGTTAGTCGTCTGCGAGTAATTGGTAACTCGCTACAGTTCCATTATTTATCGCTTATAGGCTTAATACTGAAAAGGTAAGCCGAGCGAAGGTGAGGTTTTAAAAGGTGTAGGAATCACAAATGTCCCCATGGCATCTATTTATACATCAGTCTCGGGATTGTCGGGCTGTCGATTTTTTTTCCCTACCTATGCTGATAGTCTTGAGGGACTATTTCAGCTTCTCCTTGACGTGTAGGTGAGCTCACGGGGCTCAAACCGGAGGTGTTGCTGACAATGGCCCTAGCAAGAGCAGTGCTTCGCAGAATCTACGACCGGATCGGAAACGCGACCCACTGAGAATATCTTTTAAATAGATAAATACTTTTTTTTATATCTTGCGACTTCTTTTGTTGGATTTGCAATAATAAATGTTTACTAAATTTACAAACAGATTTGGCTCTCAATTTTTTAAGGCGTTTTAATTTGCATATTTGGCTCTTTGGCTAATAAGTTTGCCGACCACTGGTCTAAGTGATTACGTAGTCCTGGTACTACTAGTCCTAGCACCTACTAATACCGAGCGATGCGACCATACCATTATTCAAATCCTACAGGCGGTTACTAATTTTCATAATGAAACACGCACTTGGCTCATGTCCACGAATGACATGTACGATAAAGTAACTGGTGGGTGGGGCATCTTGTAAGCCGCGTGGTTAGGTACCACCTCACACGGCTGACGAGACAGCGGTTATTCTATATTATAATTGAGACTCCATGCCTCAATTTTATACTTAATCTTGTAGTATAGTAATACATTGGGGATTCCGAGAAACTAATGCTAAGTTAGAAGACGTCCCGCGCGTTACTTCATGACCATAAAGTCAAACACTATATTTAGGTTTTAATTTTTATTTATTTATTGCTTTGATGCGTGGACGAGCTCACAGCCCACCTGGTGTTAAGTGGTTACTGGAGCCCATAGACATCTACAACGTAAATGCGTCACCCACCTTGAGATATAAGTTCTTAGATCTCAGTATAATAGTTATAGATTGCGGGTTAATGCAGGAAAAAATGGTGAAACTTTAGTTTTTTAATTAGAATAATAGAAGCTCCGACCGCCTGTGTTCCAATTACAATGCACCGTGAGGGATCGCTTGACTTTAGTCAATTAATTAGCTCCGTTGATACTCACCCAAAGGGTATTCTTCAATTAGCTGTTTATCAACAGGCACATATACCATTCTCTTGATCCTCACTGCCAGTAAGTCGAACTGCGTCGAAATATGGCTCAAGAATATACAGAACAGTAAATCTCCGCACAGCATAAACCAGATTGTAATTAGCCCTGGAAATGTCAACGGTAATTTATCTTTGAGTACATATTCTTTATGACAGAGAAAAAATATAGGGAATTTCAAACCAAAACATAATTAACCATGGTAGATTTTTTATTTATTTTTTATTGCTTAGATAGGTGGATGAGCTCACAGTCCACCTGATGTTAAGTGGCTACTGAAGCCCATACACATCTACAACGTAAATGCGTCACCCACCTTGAGATGTAAGTTCTAAGGTCTCAGTATAGTTACAGCGGCTGCCCCACCCTTCAAACCGAAACGCATTACTGCTTCACAGCAGAAATAGGCGGGGTGGTGGTACCTGCCCGTGCGGACTCACAAGAGGTCTTACTACCAGTAAAACTACTACATCAGTAGATGTACATGTAGTCGTACAGTAAAGCTACGATCATCTTGTATATTTCTGCAGCGAAGTATTCCTGTGTTTGAGCTTGTTGGTGGGTCAGTAGTTATACGGTTGAGACTTGCACCTCGTTGCTGTCAGATATAACGTCGTGATGTATACAGGCTCTTCTAAGCACTAAACGTTCTTTGTACACGTACCGAATGACATATTTTTTTAATGGCATGAATAGCGTATGTTTAGTATATTATTGTTACGTCGGTAAGAGTAACTCCATCTATCGCCGAATAGCCGAGACGAATATCAAAGCAAAAAGCTCGAGAAGTAGAACGTCATCTATTGTCAAATAGGGGAAACACCCATCGAAGCTACTCGACTTGCCCAGAATGTACTCGATAAATCTAGGGATGTCGTATCGACTACAAAAGCGTTGCAGAGATGGCACGTAGTCAGTCTCATCATCATCATCAGTTTATGAAGTGTTTTAATTGCTAATACAATTTTAAGTTATACTTTGGTGGAACATTTATTTATCCCAAACTCCAGCGCGTAACAGTATTAAAGTAATTTCAGATTAGTGTCTAGTTAGTTTAAAAATGATGCTGTGAAAATGTTAATACCGTGCCAAGTTTGAAAGATAAGAATCGTTTCGTAGTAGATTCGCTGGAACGGGTCGAAGGGAAACCAGTAGAAGAAGGGCAGGATCAGAGGAACGTCCCAACCAGCGACCTGTTTGATGATCTCCACGAATGGCGGCGACAGGAATATTACTAGTAGGGCGTTGTTGCACCAGTAGTAACCTAAATAAGCTCCATATTATAAATACTATATAGAGGGGTCATTACAATATTATAAAATAAATACTATATCGAGAGATGAAAGGTTAACTGGTTTTAGCGACATTACGCTTAATACGCGACAATTATCTTTGTAATTAAATGTCCGCTTTATTTGATATCAGTCTGAACAATTCGATGTTTTTAATTTGACTTCAATTAAGTTTACCCCATTTTAATAGTTCAAGAAGTTTTTTGTTATGATTTCCAAATTATAATCTTTAAATGCTAATTTTAATCGTTAAGTTTAACTCCTCGATATAATATTATTCATTGATGCCACGGTCCACGACTAACTCGCTAATGCAATAGTTAGCGTCCCTGACTACTGCGTTTGGAGTCGTGGGATATTTGGATGCCACCACACTAAATTGACTAATCATTAATTAAATACGTTAATACTATACACCGCAAAAGAAGTTTCACTTCTTTTACGTGCACCAAGTTGCACGCGCACCATTTTTTTATGACTTCATTGTATTCAAATAAATCAACTTTATATTTAGATGAATGCATAAAATACGATTGATTATTTTGAAAAAAAATTGTGATTTTAAAATAAACATTATGTAAAAAAATCGTAATTGTTACCCTGCACGACATAATTGAGTTGTTTGAGGGCTGTACAGATGATTGCATGTTCTTCGTCGGCAACGCAGCCCTTCGGCCACATATCCCGTAGCTCATAAATCAAATTCTCATAGATCGGACGATAATACACTATCTTGTAGGATTTGGCCATAGCTGAAAAATTATACTCAAGTCGGTTTCGTAAAGAATATTGATTAGATAATACAAGTTTTAATAACAAACGTAATGATGAAAAGCCTTTTTGGCTGGCAAAAAAAAAGGAATGTAAAGTAGACCCAGTTTCAATTGAAATGTAAGGATTATAATCGTACGCAAAACATGAAAACCGTTTCAAACATTTATGATTTGAAAACGAAGAAATACATATGTAAGCTTGAGGGTAGACATTATCTTGTTGAACACCAAGTAAAACGATGTCACTTTTTGGTTCCTGATTTAATCAACAATATGTTATCTTAACAATTCACTTTAACACTTGTCCAACTTTAACCAGTACGTACAACAGTCACTGAATCACACAACGTAACAAGGATATAGTAAGTGCACCAGGCAAGCGCAGTCCAACGAATGTTTTTCGCAAGGCACGCACCGCCTTTTTATACTAGCCGGCGCAGCTGGCTTATGAGTCACTTCTGTTGCACGAGTGGAACGACACGGCCGGCGCACCCGGCTTGTGTGAGTCACGCCTGTTGCACGTGATGTTTATTAGAAATATTGTTAACGCCGTCACATACATATTTTGTTAACTCAAATATTAGGTACACTCTTTATTTGGGTTATCGTGTCAAAATTAAGATCTATTTACAGTTTCATTATTATTTTTCCGTCCGTCATACAAAGATATGAAGCATAACCAAAACAGTGGACGCTCTCAAATATCCTCGAAGATTGAAGTTTAAGTGGGCTGGCCACGTAGCACGACTCGGGGCTGGGAGATGGACATCTAATGTAACTGCATGGGACGGTCCACGGGGCAAGCGGCGCGTCGGCAGACCGTACATGCGTTGGGAGGACGACATTAGAAAAGTTGCTGGACCACACTGGATTTATGTCGCCAGAGACAAAACAAAATGAAAATCTTTGGAGGAGGCCTTTAGCTGAGAAGTGTGCACGCATATAAAATAATTATCCTAAAAAAAAAAAATGTAATTGCATGGAATAAAGGGCTTTTTATTTATTTATTATTATTTTTGCAGTGTATTTTTAGATAACTTTTTAAATGTTACAAAATCGAGAGCACGTGCATAAAAATGAAATCGTATGAGGTCACAACAGGTCACAGAGTGCCACATTATACATAATAATGCGGAATTCGGGTCACCTCTAATGTTTCCTCCTATCGTCGTAGTGCAGCGCTTTTGCGAAGGGATTACGATTTGGATACTTGAAGCTGTGTGTCGTTTTACTATGTATGTGTGCGCACTGTATGCGTTCGTGATTAAGTTGTATCAAATAAAACTTTGAATTATGATGGCGCTAGATCGATTTTGTGGTTATTTGTCTTATGTATCCGCGAAGTCTTGCACAGTATGATTTTTTTTCATGGCAATAGAGAGATGGACAAGCTCATCGCCCACCTGATGGGAAACGACTATTGGAGCCTATGGGCATCACAATGTAAATGTCGCTACCCACCGTAAGCCATGGGATCTAAATCTTTAGATATTTCGTGTAATGCCCTACTCCTCTAACTTGAAGGCATTTCTCCTTAGTGACAAAAATAGGCAGGATGGTAACCTCTAGCCATGCGGGATTTTAATAATCATTGTCATCAGTGATTGCGAAAATTATTTTGCGGGGTTGAATTAGTTACACGATTCTTGAAAGGCGGTTTCAAGCTAGACTGAAAAAAATGTAACATTGAAAAATTATATAAGACACCTCTCTTTTTAACGCGGCTAGGTGTATGCCGAGCAATATCTAATAGGACACGACGACATCAGGTTCACGAAATATTTAATAGTAAAATATAAAACTAGTAATTAAAAAAATCAGCATATGCTTTTAACGTTTTATTTCCATTGCGGCTTTGGGTTCATTCTCTTTACAAACTATGTGTTCTTACCGAGCAGCAGATATCCCACGCACGGCATCATCCTAAATATTTCGACGGCGTCCTGAAAGGAGCCCCCACTAGCCGTTTGTACCATGTTGATCAGCTCCAGCCAGGTCACAATAAAGAGATTTCCGAATTCGAACCAATAGAATATGTTCCAGAACAATCTGTTTCAATACGGAAAACGCGAAATGAATATCGAAAAGAAAATCGTATCGGTTTTAGGAGATATTTAATTAGTTATTTATATTTATTAGTTTATACGTAATAAATAAATCTGCAGTTATGAAAACTATGTTCCGATGTTCATTTATTGTTGCAAACAATAAAAAAATACATAACATACAATATCATCACTCATTAATAAGTTGATAGCCTCAGATAACACTGGCGGTAGGACCTCTTGTGAGTCCGCGCGGGTAGGTACCACCACCCTGCCTAGTTCTGCCGTGAAGCAGTAATTCGTTTCGGTTTGAAGGGTGGGGCAGCCGTTGTAACTATACTGAGACCTTAGAACTTATATCTTAAGGTGGGTGGCGCATTTACGTTGTAGATGTCTATGGGCTCTAGTAACCACTTAACACCAGGTGGGCTGTGAGCTCGTCCACATATCTAAGCAACAAAAAAAAAGGTATTTTGCTTCTAAGAGACGAAGTATAGCATAGTATAGTAGAGCCACTAGTATACTATCGTTTATACGTAATAGCTAAATCTGCAGTTGTGAAAAACAATGTTCCGATGTTAATTTATTGTTGCAAACAATAAAAATACAGTGTTCATTATTAAGTTCATAGCCTCAGATAAAACTATATTAATGAATAGAATGTTGAAGTGAGTCTTATGAGCGCAGGTTCGAGAAACCCAGCAACTTCGAATTTTTGGCACATAACGTTCTACCGTGAAGTAGACAACAAAAAATCTTGTCATAATAAATATACGTACCTCAGACGAAGTTAACATTCTAGATATCATAATCATCATCATCATCATCAGCCTTTATCTGCCCACTGCTGGACATAGGCCTATAGATATGTGTATGTGAAAAATGAAAATAAGAAAAACGCGAGCGATTTTTTTGTTGAAGACCGCGAACCAGCTGAAACCCAGCTACTTCGAGTTTTTGGCACATAACGCTCTACCGTGAAGAAGGCAACAAAAAACCTGTCATAATAAATACTAGATGATTTTTTTATAACGCCATCTTGTTGTGTCCTTAAAGCGGTTAGTTGCCTTCAATTAAGAAAAATAGTATTATTATTCGCCAATAGATGCCGGGAAGAGTTGATTATTGAAAACTCAAATAAAACAACATTTTTTGAAAATAAATCGTAGCTAGATCGATTTATCGCCCCCGAAGTCCCCTGTATACTAAATTTTATGAAAATCGTTGGAGCCGTTTTCGAGATTCAGATTATATACCTACATAATATATATTAATATACAAGATTTGCTCGTTTAAAGGTATAAGATACGTACCTCAGACGAAGTTAATATTCTAGATATGTGTATGTGAAAAATGAAACCAAGAAAGACGCGAGCAATTTTTTATTGAAGACCGCGAACGCACCTCGTGTACTTCGAGTCGTTTTTCGTAACTCGCAGTCCAACCAATTTGAGCACGGCCATCGGAATTGTGAATGTTGCATTGTAATCTTCCACTTTGTACACCTGATCCCAATAAATTCATTTAAACATTTATATATACTAGTGGTCCCTCTGCAGTCGAAATTCGACTATAATTAATTGAAATTATAAGTTTGGTCATCGTTAAGGTGCTATTGGCAAATACGATTGTACTTCTATAATCACAGATTTCGCCAAGACTACACTACCGACAAATAATATTAATCTATTCTCAATTTGGTCACAGACTTTCAACCACTGAAGTTACTATATAGGTCTATGCTTTCAACATTAACAAAAGTTTGACAATAAATAGAGATTATATGTGTGTGTATGTGTTGTGTCAAATACATGGTAGTGTGTGTAATGTTTTCTTTATTGATTTTATGTATTTTTATGCATAATTAAAAAAAAAAATTAACATTCTGCACTCCTTCTCTATATTCTCTATAAGTGTGAGAAATTTCATTCTCCTCCGTCCGCGCAATTTTCGTAAAAAGGGGTATAAAGTTTCTGCTTCACGCATTAATATAATATGTACATATGTTTTGTTGTAATAAAAAGAAATGTCTGTCGCGTAGAACGATAAAAGTAATAGATGAGATAGATAATTGGAAGGCGAACTCATCATGAGTACATTTATGAACCATTGGGACACGAAATCGACTTATCGATTGTATTATGAAATTCTGTCCTGAAAGTATTCCTTTCAGAAAAAAATAAAAACAATCATATTCTCCCGCTGGTTTTGAATCTGAAACGCGTCATATAATCGAATAATGGCATGAAGCATAGCTATTCATATAGTATGTATATTGCTCAAATATCTTTTAAAATATACCTATCTATATTTTTTTATTATTATTTTCCTTGTATTTATTGCTTAGTTGGGTGGATGAGCTCACAGTTCCTCTGGTGTTAAATGGTTACGCGAGCCTATAGACATCTACAACGTAAATGCGCCACCCACCTTGAGATATAAGTTCTAAGGTCTCAAATATAGTTAAAACGGCTACCCCACCCTTCAAACCGAAACGCATTACTGCTTCACGGCAGAAAGAGGCGGGGTGATGGTACCTACCCCCGCGGACTCACAAGAAGTCCTGCCACCAGTAATTACGCAAGTTAAAATTTGTGGGTTTGATTTTTCACCATGGAAGTGAATCGAGAACATTTGGTTAGTACGTATTTCATTAGAAAAATTGGTCTCCGCCTGGGATTCAAACATCGGTGCCTTTCTCAACACAAACGCATCTGACGTCTTATCCTTTAGGCCACGACGACTTCGAAATTCCAGAATTCGAACTCATATCGATTGAACGGTGCAGTATCAAAGTAATAGCATTATTTATAATCCCTCAGCTCAAAAGTATACGTTCATTCGAAGTATTTTACAGTAAATAAATAGATAAATATATAAAAATATGTATTTATGTAAAACTTACATGCTGTTCAGATGTTTCCTTATTTTTCTCTTTAGAAAAACATTTCCTCCAGATACTGGCCATCTTTTTAGTGTTCGTCAAGAAAATGAATGTTCTTATGAATTGTCGGGGAGTTTTTATTCGAAATGCGTGTGAAAAGTAACACTCCTATGTCGTAAAATTTTCAGGACATTGCTTAGGAATTGATGTAAAAAAGAAAACATGTTCTTTAGTTTGTAAAACTTGGAAGTTTTTAAACTTTAACATTGTCTGTTGTGTTTTTTTTTGAAATGAAAATTAAATAATTTTGCTGTCGTGTTTTTATTTCACTTTGGAGTTTTTATTACAAAGGTAACTTTTATAGGTCTTCTTTTTAAAAATATTAACATAAAATTTATGCACTGTTGGCTTTGTCGCTGCCTGGCGCCGTGGCATCGATGCTTGGCGGTGATGAGTCCTGGAAGGCTATGCTCGACTTCTGCGAGTGCACCATCTCACAGAAGGAGGCGGCGGGGCGAGTGAGGCAAAGCTCTCCTCACTACGCAAAAACCCGCCGCCGCCGAGCAGGGGGTCGGGACCGGGGTCGTATCCGTGACCTGGCCCCCTAAGAGCTAGGGGTCCCACCCGTTTTGTGCGGGGAGAGACCCAGACGTGGGGTGGCGTGCCAAGAACACTCACCCGCAGTAGGAAGCCGGGTGATGGTAGACCGCGTTCCCCCGACCGCTCTGGGGGAAGGTGTAACGCGGCGCCATCAAGGCGGGCTCTCGGCCCGCTGAACGAGGGAACCGGTGGTCGTGTCGCTGGCGGCCGCCGGTCCGGCGTCCGTGGGACGGCGGGATGGATGTAATGTGCTCTGCGTCAACCCTGTCCCGCCGTCTCAATAGCCCCGACTGGGCTTCGGCCCGGTCCGAGGTAGGGCGCCGGTTGTGAGCGGCAGGAGTTTTTAGTGAGGTTCAACTCCCACATACCCCACCTGTCGCGCGGGTGGGGATCCGGCGAATTTCTCCTGTGGAAAAAAAAAAATGTTGTCTATAAAATAAACTATTTACGTATTTTTTTATTTTCTAGCAGCTTGAGTCCTGCTTGGCTTAAGAATGCATATCACCTGATATATCGCAATGTCGATACTTTATTTAACAGAAAACATCTGTGGAATCCAGAAATGGTATTTGAAAATTTAAATAATTTAAAAAAAAACAAAACAAGCGTATTGATTTCCCCCTTTTAAACGAGAAATCAAAAACAAGACGAAATAATGAATTTAAATTAAGTGCAGTTAATTGCTCTAGAGTAATTCTAAAATAATTCCTGTTAAACTTGAAAAGACTTGACTTGACTTGACTTGAAAGAATCTTAACAGAATTAACAATTTGCGATAACTTGTTATCAATAAATTTAAAGTTAAAGAGGCTTCCCTCTATTGTGGTCACGTCGGGAATCACTCAACTCAAAATGGAGTTTTCTTGTACCAAATACCGTTTTGCATTCTGTTGAAGTGAAATTCCACGAAGTGTGTGGACTTGAGATATAAAATTGTTTGAAATTTCCTATAATAGTCACCTCAAACCAAAATCATCTCCGGTGGTAGATTCTGCGAAGCATTGCTCTTGCTAGGGCTAATGTTAGCAACGTCGTCAGGTTAGAGACCCGTGAGCTCACCTACTCGTTCTGCGAATATAATATAACCCCTAGAGGTTACTAGAATAGGTAGGAAAAAAAACCAAAATCAGCAATAATGCAATGGGGCTTCAGTATTTCTGCCGTATATCAACGCATTTACAGTCAAAGTGGGTTACTGATTTAAGCTTGTGTCAAAAAAAAGTGAGCCGTCACGGGACGCCTGGCAGATGTGAAATATCGACATTATTTGGTAAAAGTAATATGCAGAAAAGAACAGATTGTGATAGGAACTAAATATGTCATAATGATAAAATAAAATATTACGAAAAAATAATTTGTTTTCAAGTAAAACACAAGTTATACTGTAGTAAACAACACTGTATACACTACGGAGTATACACTATAGTTATCCGAGCTCAGTGTAGCGAGAGAGATTGCTTAACGCCGGATCGAGTGGGAGAGAATATATAGACAGTATATATATACCATCATATAGCGTGGCGACGCGTCGCCACGGCATGCGTCGCCACGCCAGACATCGGTTTTACGTGCGGCTATAGATGTTTCACATCAAAAAATCATTATAAAGACCAAACAAGAAACTGACACGGTAAGATGTATTAAATGTATATTATCTTTGTAGGATCTCATACATACTATTACGCCGTCAAGAGTAACGCCATCTATCGCCGAATAGTCGAATGAATATCGAAGGATCTAGTAGCATCTAATTCCATTTCTTTCATCTTCATCATCATAGTCTTAGTCTGTCCATTGTCCACTGCTGATAGGCCTCTCCAATCGATATCCAGTGCGGCCGGTCCGTTGCCACGTGTATTCAACAAGCGATTTTCACTAGGTCATCGATCTATCTGGTGGGTGGCCCTCCCACACTGCGCTTGCCAGTACATTACTTTAAGTATCAAGATTAATAAAATTATTTGTCAAGCATCAAGTATTCGCTGTGGAACTGTTTTTGCTGTTACTCGAGCCAGTGTTGCTACAACTCGGAATTTTTATTAAAACGAAATGTGCTTTCTACCTCACGAAACATGTTTAGGTGAAATTAAAAATCTATTTTGTTTTTGTTTTTTTCCTAAACTCACTACGTTTCTTGGTTGGCTGGACTGTATGATTATTATAGGTCATTAATTTCGATTAAAATGTTTGAGAATTGAAATGACATAATTATAGGTTTTTTTTTAAATAAAATTTTTTTTGGTCAGCGATTTCATACGGGCTTTTAACGTTCAAGTCCCTTTTCCTGTCATCGTAGAATAATAAATTATGCAAATAAAAACCAGTTTAAATTCTAAAATTAAGTTTTTAACTGAAAATTTTTGATAAAGTATTTAGATAAAATGTTTATCTAAATAGATCATGAAAATTTTATATTTAATTTTTGCGTTAAGCTTGAACGAACGAATTAACGTAATGGGTTCGTGAATCTTCTATCTTCTATATCCATGTAACTATATAAAAATGAATTGCTGTTCATTAGTCTCGCTAAAACTCAAGAACGGCTGGACCGATTTGGCCAAATTTGGTCTTGAATTATTTGTGAAAATCCAGAGAAGGATTAAAAGGTAAATAAATATGAGAATACTCGGAATTAAATAAAAATAACATTTTTTTTCCTTTGATGTGCCCGTCGAACGGATTCCTTTTGTTTGATTTAAGTTTATTTTATACAAAAGCTTAGGTTTAAGCACTACGAAGCCTGCCGGGTTAACTAGTAGATATAGTTTTTTTTATTTCGCTGTACATTTTTATAGTTTTAATTTTAGTAATATCTTTAGGCGTAACGATATCGGAAAGATCTTCCACCGAGCGGGTGATATTGTCTGGTAGACCGACGGCCTAGATGTTGCTTTTAGGAAAGAAGGAGTACTGGTGGTGGCCTGGAGGCCTTTCCAGTTTCACCAGGACAGGTAGGCGAGAGCACGGGCTTAGCTAGGAGGGGTGGGATTTGCTAACAGCTACCTGAGCGCCTCCGAAGGAGATCTAGCACAAGGGCAGCTGCTTCGTGAATGCATCTACTACTGAATCGAAATCGCGACCCTCTGAGAAGGTCGGGCGAGAAACTCAGCAAGGTGATGTATGGGTTAGTTTTCACTTCGAACTCTTGTCAGAGTTCGATGAGTACAGTTATCAAGATCTCTAAGCCTGCTCCTAGCGCTAGAGGTGAAAGCGTCTAATAATAGTGTTAGTGGATCGGAAGGATCCGCAATGATATGTGAAAAGCGGTCTAGATGTTGTTATTGAGAACTCGTATATATGTGAGCTTATCTTGAAAATGTTGCTAGCGAGATTCAGGCTGTCAACTGTCAAGTATGTTGTCAACTGTAATGTGACCGCCACATCTCTAGGAAAAAATAGTTTAAATTAATAGTTTATTTTAATGTGATCGAATTCACTTTCTAACGGTACTACAAAATGCTTTTTGTAAAAATCAAAGTCTTTAAGAAACTGACTTTTCAATGCTTAGTATAAGTACTTAGTACTAAACATTGCGGATGTAACGGTCGTTAGATAACAATTTTAATTAAAAAAGCTATTTTTTTTTATTCGTAGACAGGTGAACGACCCACCCGGTGTTCAATGGTATAGAAGACGTCATTACGCGAATAATGAAGCCCGGGAAAAAGACAACATGAATACCGATAACAACCTTGAGAATTGAGGTCTAACTCTCAATAGTATAGTCAAACAGTCGTGACGTGTTTACATCAAAACTGGTGTTGATACCTATCCACTCGCGCTCACAAGACGTCCTATCAACAATAGTAAAATATACTGAATGATTGTTTGAATTTTGGAGTTGATCTAATGTTTCATGAGGTCAATCCAGCAAGGCTGAGCGGTATTCGACTAATGATGTCGAGTGTTCTCGTAGCCCAGCCGAACCGTGGATGCTCACGTTACAACCAGTCCCCAAGTAGACTTATGGGATAAGCTGTGTTTGGAATGGAGGATGAAATCTGAAACGAGGTTATTCGGCAGAGACCCAAATAACTGTTTTTTTTAATGCTCTTATAGCCAGACGAGCATACGGCCCACCATGGTGACTGGTTACGGACGCCCATGAACTTCAACAATGTCAGGGGTAGAGCCAAGCCGCTGCCTATCGCTTAATATTCTCCACTAGCCTCGTTTGAAGAAGGACATGTCATAGCGCTCGGGAAAAACCGTGGAGGGGAGCTCATTCCATAGCCGGATGGTGCGTGGCAAAAAATACCTCTGGAAACGCACTGTGGATGAACGCAGTGGCTCCAGGTAGTACGTATGAATTCTACTCCGGTGGCAGGCGGTGCGGTGGTAAAAACGAGATGATGATATCATCTCGAATAATTCCTCAGAGCACTCTCACAGAAATAGTACAGCTGTAGACCGTCTACTCACAACGACTACTTAGAGCCAAGGATTTCTTAGTCGAAGACCACAAATCGGCAAACGTGGGACGTTCTCCGACCAAATCGGGCGACAACTTAGGAATGACGACCAGCAAGAACAAAGAAGAGGTTAAGACTGAGCCCAGTGGAGCGTATAGGAGAGGCCTATGTCTAGCAGTGGACGATTGTGAACTTCTGATGATGAATCAACAGGCTCGAAGTCAACATCTTTTCAGTATCGGAATTACATATGAGATAAGAACGAATAACTACTGGTGGTAGGACCTCTTGTGAGTCCGCGCGGGTAGGTACCACCGCCCTGCCTATTTCTGCCGTGAAGCAGTAATGCGTTTCGGTCTGAAGGGCGGGGCAGCCGTTGTAACTATACTGAGACCTTAGAACTTATATCTCAAGCTGGGTGGCGCATTTACGTTGTAGATGTCTATGGGCACCAGTAACCACTTAACACCAGGTGGGCTGTCCACCCATATAAGCAATAAAAAATAATAAAAAATCCAAACCAGTGTAGTATGATGCCATATTACACATACGAGACCTACCTAAACAAATAACAATCTGCTTGTCCGAACCTCTCCAGAGGTTACAACCTACTGATTACTTCTGTTTACGAATTTCCGAAAATAACACAATACAATACAATTTCGACCTAATATCGTCGCTGGGTGACGTGGCGTCGTAGAAGTATGTACATATTTACATACTAATCTAAGTTAAAGGTATTTTTTTTCAGAAATCTAATTGTTACAAAAACAAACGAAATAATACACCAGCCTTCACGATAATTTGCAAATATTGTTCGTAAGCAAATAGCTTTATTAAGGACCAAAGGGTACACAGACGTTATTAAGAACAATAGATAAACAGAACTAACATTAAAATGTTACACTAGCCAGGCCTCAAGTATGAAAGGAGGGTAATCTGTCACCTTTTGTATGAAAAAGGTTTAATAGCCACTAAGCCGGTCAAGTCGTCTTTTCAGATAAATGCTAAGTAGAATGAAAATTTTCGCGGGGACGCGAGAACTTCTGGTGTTAGGACCGCGTGTGAGCCCGCACGGGTAGGTACCAGCGCCCTGCCTATTTCTACCGTGAAGCAGTAATGCGTTTCGGTTTGAAGGGCGGGGCAGCCGTTGTAGCTATACTGAGACCTTAGAACTTATATCTCAAGGTGGGTGGCGCATTTACATTGTAGATGTCTATGGGCTCCAGTAACCACTTAACATCAGGTGGGCTGTGAGCTCGTCTGCCCACCTAAGCACTAAAAAATAAAAACTGGACTTTTTTTATTTTCACGCTTATTAAACACGTAAAAATGAGACTTATTAACCGTTTGACATTTACGAAAGTGGACGAGTGTGGATATATGAAACAAAGTCATTAAACGTGGCTTTTCCTCCCAAAAACTCCACTGGAGTCTTAGTGGGTTTCCAGCATTTTAATGAGACATTATTTCATTTTATTTCCCTCTCCTTTTAAACGATTTTATTGAATTTCGTCCATGCTGATTAGAATTTCAGATAAATCAACTTAATTTCATTTTGCTCTATTATATTTTTCATATGGCAACTTCTGTAACATTCTTTATGAAATTATTGATCGATTTTTTTTAAATTCCACCTTGGCCACAATGAAGCTGGAAGCCAATTCTCGTGTTGAAAAAAGCAGTAGGGAAAAGGTAGGAACTAGAAAGAATGAATAAACGTTGAATAAGAATATGCTAGTCGCATCTGGAACAACTGCGCTCATCCAAAGTGTGGTTTCAGAATTTTTCCTACATATTATTCTTTATCCCCCACATATTATATTATCCCCACATATTATTGTCTTTCACCTATTGTGATTCCTATTTTTATCCTTTCTGCAAACAACTCTTGAAGAATCTTAAGCGGTAGGCAGCGTCTTTGTTCTGGGCTTCTGATATCATTGGTATCATTGAATTTAGTATCATTGATGATTACCAAAATGCTTTTACGTATTCTAAGTATTTTTCATGACCACTTTATGTTTCTGTGAGTCAATAATAACCTAATTGTTTTGATCTCCGATAAACTTAACAAGTACATATTTCCAAGCATTGTTTAATAATAATAGCCAATGACTTCCTTAATCATGCTATCTGCGTGGGTGTTGACGCAGACCGGCGTCATAAACGCCGCTTTTTTTTAAAAGTTTTGTTTGAATTATTAATGAATCTTAATAAAACAAATAACCTATTTGTATTGTTTTATTATTATTAAGATTTTGCAGATAATCTTATTTAACTAATATGCGACTCGTACATAAAACCAGAACTACTTTTACGTTTTTTTCTAGTTCTTTTTATTATATTCAAAACGTCGTAAGTAATAAAAACAAAAGAAAACGCGAGATGAGATTACACAGTAACGATAGTAGTTTTATTAGTTATCAGCTTAAAAAAAAATTACTCTTTTGCTGATAAACAAACTGAGAATAAGGTAAAATTACGAATTTTGCTGCAACACATTAAGCATAATATACTTATCCAGGTGTGAAAGGCAATTTAGTTTTAGCTATATTATTGAAACTTTACAGGAGAGCCATTTAAAGCTTTTATTGGTGGTAGAACCTCTCGTGAGTCCGCGCGGGTAGGTACCACCACCCGCCTATTTCTGCCGTGAAGCAGTAATGCGTTTCGGTTTGAAGGGCGGGGCAGCCGTTGTAACTATACTTGAGACCTTAGAACTTATATCTCAACGTGGGTGGTGCATTTACGTCGTATATGTCTATGGGCTCCAGTAACCACTTAACACCAGATGGGTTGTGAGCTCGTCCACCTACCTAAGCAATTAAGAAAAGAAGCTTAAAATTTGGTAAAAATATTATCATAAAAAAACTCCTTCAGCTATTTGAGATAGAGTAAACCTAACTAAGGTCAATGGTAAGACATCTCGTGGACGAATCCCCATGCCTTGGACTGATCAGGTGAAAAACCTTACTGAAACCCCACTTAACGAGTGTGTGCGCCGGGCCTCGGTTCGCAAACTGTGGAAAACATCTGTCAAGGCTTTAATAAGCAAGAATTCCACATGACCACTACTGCTCTGCCAAGAGCAACCGATTATGATGATGAAACCTAACTGAAGTTCAATTAAGGACATCGAATTGTTGATGCTAATAGCAAAAATAAAACGGATTTTTATTTACAAAGATAAATGCCACGTATTAAATGAAATGACGCTTATACTAAATATCATTTCACCCATCGTTATGTATGTTTTGAAACACAACTCGCTCATAAATTTTCCGCTTAAATCTATACTCTATACTAATATATAAATCTACAGTGGTTTTTACGGATGTTCTGTTAAAACTACTGAACCATGCATTGATTGACTTGAAACTTTGTATCCATGTAGAAAATACATGTACTTAATGGATAGGCTAATATTTATATGAGTGTTGGACTCCCTAGTAACAATGACAATAAATAAAAATGTTAATTTTAAATGCCCAGCGAAGCGGGCGAGTACGGCTAGTCATATTAAATAATGATAATGATAAATATTAAATTAGAGTTATGTATTAATGTAGTGGTAAGCAATGACTTGGTTCTGTCGGTATTGTTGATGTTCACGGGTGACAGTGAACGCTCACTTTAAAACTATCGTATATAATTTCACCATCGAAAGGATAACATAAAATAATATTTTATTGTTAGTTTGTATATTTTTTGTTAATTTCCTTGTTATTTTTATTCCAAATAACCAGTCTATACATAGACGTTATCAATGAGAGTGATAAAATCTAAGCTAATGGTGAAGCCGTCGCCGCGTCGTGGTCTAAAGGATAAGACGTTTCGAATTCGAAATACGTACTCAACAAATGTTCACGATTGACTACCACGGTGTAGGAATAACATCATGTAATAAAAATCAAACCCGCATAATTATAATTTGCGTAATTACTGGTGGTAGGACCTCTTGTGAGTCCGCGCGGGTAGGTACCACCACTCCGCCTATTTTTGCCGTGAAGCAGTAATGTGTTTCGGTTTGAAGGGTGGCGCAGCCTTTGTAACTATACTTGAGACTTTAGAACTTATATCTCAAGGTGGGTGGCGCATTTACGTTGTAGATGTCTATGGGCTCCAGTAACCACTTAACACCATGTGGGTTGTGAGCCCGTCCATTCATCGAAGCAATAAAAAAAATAAGTTACTGAGTGAATTCTAAAAATCGTTCTTTCGATATTTTTTCATCCATCTCAGATGTCAAGGTACGTTATTAAGCAACAACATTCACAAACATAATTAAAATTAATATAATCCGAACCTTTTTGTTACTAAACCGCCCACATCACCGATTTCTGATATTAACAATGTAGCGAGACCATTACCTAAGACAAACATCTATAAAATTTATTTTATGGCCTCTACACAGTCGCTCTTGCTGTGAAAAGATTAGAAAACGTACATATATGATGCAATTATGATTATTTGTTTGTTCATTGGCCAGTTTTTTACAATATATTTATTACATCTTCTAGAATGACAGGAAGACAGTTTTTGACATACAGTTAGTAAGTAACCATGTAGATATTAGCCTATTAAAAAAAAAAAGTTATTAGAAACAAAAATTTAAATTTTCTGATAAAGCCAAGCTTTGTTCGAAAAATAAGGATTCTTCTATTTGTATCAAAAATGAAAATTTTAATAAGTACAGAATTTTACAAAGTTATTTGCAAGGACCTATTTTTTTTTTATTGCTTAGATGGGTGGACGAGCTTGCAGCACACCTGGTGTTAAGTGGTTTCTGGAGCCCAGAGACATGTATAACGTAAATGCGCCACCCACCCTGAGATGTAAGTTCTAAGGTCTCAAGTATAGTTACAACGGCTGCCCCACTCTTCAAACCGAAACGCTTCAACGGTAGAAATAGGCAGGCTAAATTACCCAAATTAATTATAAAGTACCCACCTAAATTAGTCTTCACATTCATATAAATCTTAAAATAATATAGACCTGCAAAATACTACACATTATCCATAATCTGTTTAATCTAATCTGTTAGAAAATTATTATTATTAAATTAGTTCTGATCTGTGAATTCTCAAAGAATAAAATGAGAATACAGAAAGGGTGTTTGAGAGAGACGGCAAGACGTCTCCACTGCGTCCCACTCTTCCTTTTTAATATGAAATTGCTACAATACTCCAACTTATTCCCATATTGTTCTCAAAGAGATTTTTCTTGTTAATAAATGCTTTTATGTAAATAAAGAACAAGTCAAACATTGAATCATCGCTTTTGCATACTGACACATAATTTTCAAAATATTGCTTTTGATTTTGATTTAATTATATTTAAATTTGGTTTGATTTTGATTTAATTATATTTAAATTTGATTTGATTTTGATTTAAAATTGATTTAGAATCTTTTCAAATTGACAGACTTTTTTTTTATGAAGATTTTAAGGGAAGTTTATTTAAATAACTAGGCATAGACTGTCTGAAATTAGCCACAACTCTGAAGATAAGAGGGGTCGCGGGTAAGAACTAGTGAAGAAACAGTTTCGTGAACGTCTGTTATATTCATTGCTAGTGACCAGCAGTCGAATAATATATTTCGGAAACTTAATAACAGGTGATTTAGGTCTTAATAAATAAGGTCGAATATATTGAAATAATTAACACTAGATGATGACCAAACTCTGCTCGGTTTTTTTTTATAACGCCATCTTGCAGTATCTTTAAAGCGGTTAGTTGCCCTCAATTAAGAAATATAGTATTATTATGCGCCAATAGATGTCGGGAAGAGTTGATTATTGAAAACACGAATAAAACAACATTTTCTGAAAATAAATTGTATGCCCCCGAAATGCCCTGTGTACTAAATTGTGTGAAAATCGTTGTAAATATATATTTATATTAATATACAAGAATTGCTCGTTTAAAGGTATAAGATAAGATTTAATCGAATAGAATATGTTTACGTAAACAATAATAATTTCCTCTTCGTAACATGGAAAGGTAGCGTTTCAGTTAACGCTAGTGAGTGAGTTATGATAAGATTTGATGTTGTTTAGAATCAAACATCAGTATAAAACGCGGTCTTATAAGGCAATAGCTATATTATTTTAGTTGAGTGTCAGCATACGATAGTAGCCCTTCTCTTCTTACAGTATTGTAAGGGACTGATGGAATCACCAAAGAATAGGCAACAGCGCTCTCTGAGTATCATACTAGCATACGATTGTCGATTGAATCATAATAATATACTGATGTTAGGGCGTATTCTGAGCCCGCATGGATGGGTATCACCACTCTATCAATTTCTAGCGCGAAACAATCATGCTTTCTGGTTTGAAGAGTGAGCACAGCGGTTACACAATACAACTGAAATTTTTGACCTCATTTCTCAAGATGGGCAGCGGAATTAACGCTGTGATTTCTATGGGATTCTATAATCACTGAGAATTCGTCCATCTATGCGTTAATCTGTGCATCTATGCATTAGTCTGTGCATCTATGCATCTTCTATAACGCTGTCGTCGCTTCAACTCTCCAGAACCGACAGCATTGATCTCTCTGGTCGATCGTAGGCTACTGAGGGATCAAATGTTTTTATATATGACTAGCTGTACTCGCCGGCTTCGCTGCGCATTTAAAATTAACATTATTATTTATTATCATTATTATTAGGGACTCCAACACTCATATACATATTAGCCTATCCATTAAGTACATGTATTTTCTACATGAATACCAAGTTTCAAGTCAATCGGATGCATGATTCAGTAGTTATAATGGAGCATCCGTAAAAACCACTGTAGTTTAGTATAGATAATAAATAGTAAATTGGATTTGAGTTATCTTCTTTCCAAGACTTCATTTAAATGTAGTCGTATTTCCGCGCGTTCTAAGCAGACCTTCCATGTCTACGACTCGAACGAAATATGTTTCTAACTCTTTTGTCCGTAGATCTTGTAGCTTGTATGATACTAAGTTCTCTAATGCTGATATCTTTTGTTTATCACTCGTAGCATATAGAAATGCTATTTTGAAATATTTATAAAATGATTTAGTCCGATGAGTGTTTATTAAGTTTTAAAGTATAAGTTGATGTGCGTATGTGCGTATTGTGTTGCTTTTGGGTTATTCTGTTTTTTTGTGTAAACTAATTTAAATTTCTAAATTTCTCTTTATTTCCTTTTTTCACTTTCTACTTATATGTGATTTTGATAATGAAAACTTGTTTGGTTATGGTTTTACCAATTTTTTTAAATGCTATATTGTTTACTTTTTTTTTTGGGTTCCCAAAGAAAAAAAGCCAAATTGCAACGAATGTCCCTTCAATATGTTATAGCTTCTAGTGTAGATGAGCCGTAGCGGTCCGTGTTTCTTAA
The DNA here is from genome assembly GCF_003987935.1 of Bombyx mandarina. The sequence continues at coordinate 111,643 of NW_021011522.1, read as the reverse complement.
ATATTCAATACAAAACTTGCGGTCAGGATATTATAGGCAGGTAAGTTGTGGCGGACCCAAGGGACCGCTTATTTTGTTATGGCAAAGTAATAGTATCCACCCACAGGGACCGCTCCGGTCCTTAGCCTGTTAATTAGTAGTAGTAAGTAGAAATAATTAGTTAGACTAATGTAATATAAGCTCATAGGAACGCGGGCATACGGCCGTTTGTAATAAAAAAAACGCAAGTCTAGACAATCCGAGCGTTTGACAGTCGCGTGCGGAGCTAACATAATGACAATTACTACGCGCCAAAAACGCTATACAATTGTTTTGTGTTCCCTTTTAAGGGCAGCCTAATGATAGAACAGCGCACTCGTTAAATTTTATGTTATTATATTATATATTCGCATTTTTAATTGTGCTGTGTTCGAAAAGAAACGCCAATTTTGTTTGCCGCGTAGATTTTTCCTTAAGTGCAAAATAAATTACAACCAGATCTTAAATTGAATTGTTATTGCATTTACGATTTCTTTGACCACTAACAATAATATTAGTAAGATGCATAAATATCTAGTCAAACAGACATTACACATTTTTTTGAATGTAAAAAATGACGATGATATGTGTAAGAGGGGAGTGAAGGAAGAAATAGTACATGATAGAGGAGTATGGAAACAGAAAAAATGTTGCGCCGACTCTAGGTGACTGGGAGAAGGGCAGGAGAATGATGATAATGAATAATGTAAAAAAATGCCAACTAGAAACCTCTCTCACTCAATGACTCAAAGGGGATTGCGGAATTTTATATTTAAAGCGCGTATTAGTATTGTAGGGTAGGCAGTAACGTGGTGGTGGTGTCCATAGTCGACTTATCGATTATTTCTCTGAAGCTCATGGAGACTGCTCTACATTCTCTCTCACAATCTCTACATTAGCAATATTTAAAAAGGCCGATTTTCTAATTTACAATAAATTTTCAGTAAATTTACCTAAAGGTTTTTAGAGTACGGCTAGTTTATTTATTGTTAAATTTTCGGGCAATAATGGTACATATTTTTTATATTTACGAATATAATGTCAAAAATATATTGCAAATGTAACATTTATATTCTATGTTCGATTGTAATACCTATTTTTTTCTTACTATAAAAGTGCTCCAAATTCAAACACCGTGCTTTGAAAGTTAGAACATAGGTCCCTATGCGTACGACACAGCCGAGCCAACGCAGACGCGAGGTCTATCTAATTAATTATATTACGCTAAGTCAACAGCTTATTACCCCACCTTAGTAACTAAAGCTCAATCAATTAGTTACAATAGTTTCTAATTGCAATATGATATTACATAAAATACAATAGGTATGTTTACGAAATTTTATATGAATGAACGAAAAGTCTTTGAATTCTTGATTTTCTTCGATATTCATGATTCGTAGACCAATTTTGAAAGTACTTTTAGACTGACCATCTTACGTACACTGTAAAGTATTTTTTAACGTCAGAAACAATGTAATCTATACTAATATAAATCTACAGTGGTTTTTACGGAAGACTTTATTTTATTTTATTTTTTTATTGCTTAGATGTGTGGACGAGCTCACAGCCCACCTGATTAAGTGGTGATTAAGTGGTTACTGGAGCCCATAGACATATACAACGTAAATGCGCCACACACCTTGAGATATAAGTTCTAAGATCTCAGTATAGTTACAACGGCTGCCCCACCCTTCAAACCGAAACGCATTACTGCTTCATGGCAGAAATAGACGGGGCGGTGGTACCTACCCGTGCGGACTCAGAAGAGGTCCTACCACCAGTAACTAACAGTTCCGTTATAACTACTGAACCATGCATCCGATTGACTTGAAACTTGGTATCCGTGTAGAAAATACATGTATTTAATGGATAGGCTGATAGCTATATGAGTGTTGGACTCCCTACACCAGTTGCGGGGGCGTTAATGATGAGAATCTTTGTGGGGGTGAGAAATAATAATGTTAATTTTAAATGCCCAGCGAAGCGGACGGGTACAGCTAGTAAGAATATAAAACGTGCGATAAAAACAGTTTTAATTATATATTAGTTTTTAATTCAAGGACAACAGTAGTCAAGGATTTTTTTCCTATATTGGTGGACGAGCTTACGGCCCACCTGGAATTAAGTGGTCACCGGAGCCCATAGACATCTACAACGTAAATGCCGCCACGCACCTTGAAACATGAGTTCTAAGCTCTCACTTGTAACAATACAACCGTTGACCCCCCTTCAAAATGAAACGCATTAGTGCTTCACGGTAGAAATAGGCGGGGTGGTGGTACTTACCCGTGTGGACTCACAAAACGTCCTCCTCCTCCAATAAACGTGACGTCACATATGAGAGTGGTCGTATAACTAAGTCGAGAGAACAAAAACACACATACTCTGCCCACGTGCTGGACTTAAATCTGTAAAAACACTTCTTTTTACAAATGTATCGTAATAGATTTTTCTAGAACACGTTTTTTTTGTCTTCTTCTAAATGTTCGTCATAGTAGCCATCATAACTCGGGTCATTAGATTAGGTTAATTACAAAATCGCTTTGAAGCCTATATGTCATTAATTCATATAAATGTATTTCTCCAAAGTACTTCAAAATGTTAAATCTAATAATAGCATTTTAATTTGATACATTAAGTGAGTTATATTAATACGCAAATGTTTATTTAAACGCCTACTAGCACGTAGTTGAGTTGTCAAGATAAATTTGATTGAGTAGGTACTATAAAAAAGACGCTATGAAAAAAATTACATCCGAAGTCGTCGTGGCCTGGAGGATAAGAGGCCCGGTGAACTCGTATCGAGCAGGGCGACTGTGCCGATGTTCGAATTCCGCAATCAGCTAAAAAAATTTTTTAAGAAAAATGTTCTTGTTCGCCGTCGACTTCCACGATAGATTAATGGTAATGATAATGGATGAGTGTAATTTCTATTGAATCTATTCTATGAAACCTGCAAAATTTGCGTAATTACTGGGGCATACGTGGGGCATAGTGCAAACCTTGAATTGAGATTTCGACCTTGTGTCAAGAGATAGGTGACGTCATTCATATAATGTCGGTAGGGGTAACATTGGTTAAGTAATATCATTACTAACTTACCGCTATAGTAAAATAATCGTTTGATAGGAGTGAAATGTTAATCAATTCATGATACAGCGAGATGTCCCTAAGTGCATCCGCATATTTATATTTGTAGTTTAAAAGTATAAATATACGCTTACATAGCTTACTTAGAAAACCGAATTAAAAATTAATTATTATTTTTTATCCTGTTTGGTCAGGATATTAGAGCGAAATAATAATAAAAAAATGCATGTATTGTCTTGAGTTCTTGAAGCCTGTCCAAGTTTCAAGCCAATCGGTGTTTCTTGAAAATTCGGTGAAAATCACGTTCAAAGATTCCGTTAAGAATAAACAGCATACATACATATCTGGTTTTTGTTTATTAAAATGCGTGTTCTAAATTTAAAAAAAAATTCCCGGTAAAATTCATTGATAAAAAAAATATAAAAATTTTTTTTTTCAACAAATTGATAATTTTCAAAATGAATATTTATTTTATTCTTATTTGTCATGTTTGTTTAAATTAATTTCCGTAGTCAGCGTGTGTTTAGGTGTGCTAGGTTCGACCGCGCCTGCGAAAATCACCCACTGAGTTCGCGATCAGGCGACTCAGTTCCACAAGCCAGTCCGGCGTTACCCGCGCGTTGTGGTGGTCTTGCTATCAATTACATAAAAAAAAAATGATCTGTCAAAATTGGATTCGTAATTCGAATGTCGAAAATAAATTTTAAAATTGAGTGATTGAATTCTATTGTTTTTTTTTTTAAATTTCTGGTCGGACAAAATTGTTTTTTTTTGTGTATGTTTTTTTTGTGATGTTAATGTTTGATAAACAATTTTATTAGTATAATTTGATTGAACACATACAGTGTGGAGTTCGATATTTTTTGGAAGCAACAAAGAATTAGCGGTAAGCTTTTTTTCCTTTCGTAAACTAAATTCTGTTAAATTTCCTTTTTGATCAGCTGATGAATAGAAGTATTCTATAAAAATTTTAGGTTTAGTTAATAAAGCACGTATCATTGTAAAAGACGGCACGTCACTTCCGGTTCGCGGCAGGTGCCAAGGTCAAGCACTTCCGCCAAATTTGGCAACATTCATATCTATTGAACTATTGTTTTACTATCTCAATGGCGATCTGCTATCCTTATTGAAATTAAGTTATACAATCTGCGTCATTCCATTATAATTAATATGTCGGTTTGATCATGCAAATTAAATTTGATTAAGTAATTAGGTACACATAATTAGATACAAATAGCATTCTTGTAATGATATGCGAGTATGTAGGTTATGTAGGAGTATGTTGTTATTTATGAATATAAAAAAAAATTTTTTTTTTAAATTACTCCGCTTTTATCTGTAATAAGAGCTGTTGAGAATTAAATTTTTTTTTATTATAGCAAATATTTGTTTTTTTTTTATGATTGAAAGATTACTGCTGGCCCAGAGGCATTTCCAGTTTCACCAGGACAGGTAGCAAATATTTGTCTGTTGCCAACAGTAAAATTTTACATTTAGTGTTGCATTTATGTACCTATATATTTTGTACTTCACAGATTTTTTTTAACATAAACTATTTATTTTTTAATGTGTCTTAAAATTGACATTTACTAAGCAAGCTATGTTTATAGATTACATAAAATAATACAGGATCCTTTGTCAGGATCTATTGGATTATTGGCTGTAACGAAGATGAGCGTTGCTTGGACATGAAAATATTATTTTAAATGCAAAAATAATAATAAAAAAGAAAAAAATCTACTAAAATAAAATGAGAATATCATCAGTATAGCCGGAGTCAATTAAATATCCATTATTAAGAATAACTCAAAAACTACTTACTACTGGTCAGATCTTGACAAAATTTAAAGGCGACCACTACGAGCATAAAACAAGATTCATCAGAATCACCTTGGAAAACAGTTCTGAGGTAACACACATACAAAATAATCGAATTGAGAACCCTCTTTTTTTTAACTCGGGTAAAAAAATCACGTCCCAAAATGTCTGTTAAAGTTAAAATACAAGTGACGTATGGAATCTCGTGTTTTGAATTTTGAGAGCATGGGGGCCGAATGTCAGCTGTCTTCTTGACGCTTCTTTTAAAAATAAACAACAAAACAGGATAAGGTATCGTTCCTATATACTCTGTGGACGTTATCGATATTAAAAAATAATCATTCGCTAAAGTTTTTTTTCTTAAATATTAAAAAAGTCGCGTGCCAGCTATCCAAAAGAATGAAATCGCGAAAACTCCCCGCCACTCGAGAACAGCTACGGAAACGTTTTGTTTTGTTTGCGCTCAATCGAATACCTAATTTAATTTGAATAAATAAGCAAGTTGGCTTTATTCCAATGGCAATCTCACCGAGACCGATCCGTTAGCACCTGTGAACCGCACCGGCCGGGGGCGTGACGCGTCTTAATTTTTTTTTAAATACGCTTCATATTTTCTATTTTAGTACTTCTGAGGCATTCACACAAATTGCATTTTGTTTTTATTGCATTAGAAGAGGTCAGTGCCTTAATTTATGGTTGGCAACACACACTGGTCATAGACTTTTGTGCTTTTACAGCGGTATTCGCGTTTTTTTTTTATTGCCCTTGTAGACAGACGAGCATACGGCCCACCTGATGGTGAGTGGTTACCGTCGCCCATGGACTTCAGCAATGCCAGCGGCAGAGCCAAGCCGCTGCCTACCATAAAGTACTCTCCGTAAGCCTCGTTTGAAGAACGAGAGAACGCTTGTGGAGAGTATTAAGCGGTAAAGCGGCAGCGGCTTGGCTCTGCCCCTGGCATTGCTGACGTCCATGAGCGACGGTAACCACTTACCATCAGGTGGGCCGTATGCTCGTCTGCCTATAAAGGCAATAAAAAAAAAAAAAACAAGCCTCGTTTGAAGAAGGACATGTCATAGCGTTCGGGAAACACCGTGGAGGGGAGCTCGTTCCATAGCCGGATGGTACGTGGCAAAAAAGACCTCTGGAAATGCGAAATCCTCTCGTGATGCGAAGATTCTAACGCAGCTCTTCGAACATTACAGATTATTTTCTATAAGGCAACATTGAATACGTTCACACATCACAAAACGGTTAAGTAAAATTTTGTTCTCTTATTCTCAACCGATTTTCTTACGTACATTTTGTATTAAATCTAAAAAAAAATTGTGAAAAGTTTTTTCTTTTTCAAAAATCGACAACACACTTACTTATGTACCACTTGGCTAAAAGCCCGAGTGGTTGTTCTTTAAGAAGAAATGCTTTTTCAATAACTAAACAAAAGTAATCTATATTGCGAACAATGGACATAAACTACTAGTTCAATTGAATTATCGTTCTAGATTCAATCAGAAGAAGATTAAATATTCAAATTAATAATTGAAAACATGATATGGAATCGACAATAAAGTGTCGGTGATATTTCAAAAAAATTCTGAAGTCGTCGTGGCCTAAAGGATAAAACGTCCGGTGCATTCGTTTTGAGCAATGCACCGGTGTTCGAATCCCGCAGGCAGGTTCCAATTTTTCTAATGAAATACGTACTCAACAAATGTTCACGATTGTCATCCACGATGAAGGAATAACATCGTGTAATAAAAATCAAACCCGCAAAATTATAATTTGCGTAATTACTCGTGGTAGGACCTCAGGTGAGTCCGCGCGGGTTGGTCCAACACCCCGCCTATTTCCGCCGTGAAGCAGTAATGCGTTTCGGTTCGAAGGGTGGGGTAGCCGTTGTAACTATACTGAGACCTTAGAACTTATATCTCAATATGGGTGGCGCATTTACGTTGTAGATGTCTATGGGCTCCAGTAACCACTTAACATCAGGTGGGGTGTGAGCTCATCCATCAATCTAAGCAATAAAAAAATTTTATTCTACGTACACAATATATTGATTGGAGAATCCAAAGCTCCATTTGAATAACGCCTGACCTTTGTGAGTTTACCTATTTATCGAGCTTGAAATAGTGCAACTATGATATGGGAATAGTTCCATATCAGGGCCCGAAGGAGAAATGTTTCCCCTAATTTAATTAAGTCTTCATACACCACTCTACTTATTTCTACCGCAGTAAGCGCCGATTTGCAGAGTGGCAGAGCTGTTATACTATACAATTGACAGTTGACGCTTTTGAAATGTGGTGTTGTCGCCGCCTATTAAGGATTCCATGGACAGCCCACCGCACGAACATCTCGGTCCTACATCAGCTTAAAATGGAGAACGCTCAACGCCTGTCTGCCATCTGTCTGCAACGCATAATGCGCTACTTTGGCCACGTTGCCCGCAGAGGTGTAGACAACTTGGAACGTCTGATGGTCACTGGAAAAGTAGAAGGAAAACGTCCTAGATGCCGGAGCCCCAAACGTTGGTCCGACCAGATCTCCGAGCAAACCAGCGGATCACTTAGCGCTGCACTACACCAGGCAACTGACCGAATCCGATGGAGACTGGCAGTCGACAAGCTCAAACGGAGTCACGATCCTCAGCAATGAGGGAGCGATGGAGAAGAAGAAGAAGAATCACACATCTCAAGGTGGTGTGGTCCATGGGCTCCGGTAACTAATTACAACAAGAAGAGTTGCGAGCAGATAATACCGTACCATCGTCTTTAGTTTTACATCAATATATTTATGCTAATAAAAAAAAAGTTCGCAGATCGTAAGAGTAAATTCGAAAATTATGCAAATTTATGTCTTAAATACGCTTTATTATTTAATTTTAATTAGTTTGAATTTATTTTTTAAATACTATTTTTCCATTTTATGGAAAAAAGTATTTAAAAAATAATATTTTTAATTTAAATAATAGTATTTAAATAATAATATATAATATTTTTATTTGTTTTTTAAACCACGTTGCCCATTTACGTCCAATTTCATTTATCTATGCGTAGCATCATCGTTTCCGCTAAATTTTCTCATAAAGAAAACTGACACAATATTACTCAAAGGAACACGTTGCAGACACAATATTTTTTTGCATTAAAAGTGTTTTACATTAATCATTCTGACACTTTTGTGCACGTTTTCCCGAACAAATAATGTTAGGCAAATTTAAAATAATATTTATATTAGATTTATATGTACGTGGCTCTGATACTCGCGCTAGACGACGAAATAAAAGGTTGATATGTATTAAAAACATTTGTTAGATTTTTACACATGGCTGGTTACAAAAGTGATATTACCCAAAAACAGCATTTAGGGAATAAATCAAACAAAGCAATTATTATGCAAGTTGTATTCGTAGTAAATTTATCACCTTATGTATTTACATAGAATTTTTAAGCTATTGCATAGCTTCTATCGCGGGCCTTAACCGCAGCGACTGGATCAAGAAATTCCGTAACGAAAATAACCTGACACTCCCACTACGCCTACTATGTAGCTCGCATTCAACACATTCACATGTTGCGCTTGTGTAGTGTTTGTGAATAAGTTGCACTCCCGCATGCACATCATGAAATTAAGTCTGCCCATATCTCCCTCGCGCGGTCTAGGTTATGAGTGTAAAGGGGACAGTTAATGTTTTGCTTTTGTTAATGTTTATAAATATAGTGTGGTCTTATTTAATTGTTGTTTTAATATTAAATTATTATTGTCGATTTATAATTGCATAAGTTGATAAAAAATGCTATGCAATAGCTGTACCGCGGCAGTCTCCGAGTGCCACACGTGTTTTTTTTTCCTTTTTAATGTTTTTCAATTTATTTCTCATGTCTTCTACGGATAGGCTGTTGGCAGTGACCGCTTCCATTAGCTGTAGGTATGTAACGGATTGTAATTTAGAAACTTTTTAAATCTGCTGCAAGAGAGCGCGCAAAGGGGTCGAGACGGTTTTTTTATATATTTTTTTGTTTCGATCGATGGACGAGCTCACGGCCCACCCACCTGATGTTAAGTGCTTATTGGAGCCCATAGACATCTAAAGCGTAAATGCCGCCACCTACCTTGAGATATGAGTTCTAAGATCTCAGTTTTTACAGTATGATTTATTGCCCTAAATCACAATAGGTAGGGACTTCGCTGTGCCTTTTGCATTACTGGTGTTTACGAGCAATGGTGGCTAATTACCAATAAGTGGACGGTGTGATCACAACAAAATTTATAGGTAGACGATCGGAGGTGGAAGTTTCAATGGTTTTGTGCTTGCAAAGTTATTGTGTTTTAAAGCATGACTGCTTCATGACAGAAATTATAGAGTGACGTGCGTACATACATCCTTTTTTTTTTTTTTTTTTTTTTCGTGTAGAGGGCCGAACCTCCTACGAGGTCCCCGCGCAAAAGGAGCGCGCGGGGTATGTGAGACTCAACGATCTGCATGGTGTTGTGAGCAGACCGCGGGCCCAAGGATTTTAGGACCCACCCACTAAACGACTCCCCTGCACTCTAGCCTTTTTTTATCGCTGGGTAATCCGTTTACGGATACCCGGTCGAGAGGGGTAACAGACCGGGCTATATCGGACTCCGGCGCCTCCAGAGAAGAAGAGGGAAAAGAGGAAGACCAAAGTCCTCCTCTTCTTCCACTTCCTACCGAAAGGTTATACGCCTTGAGAAAGGCGCGCGAGGCATTGCGCGGCGTCTACCACGCAGGACCCACCCCGCAAAACCGACTACCGACTAAACCCCATCGAGCTCCACCACTCCGACTCCACGAAACCTACGGTACCGCACAGTGCGCTCCGAAGGCTCGCCGTCGATCCTGTTATATGTAGCCTACCACTAGTAATCTGATCGATTTATTCTAGTGTCTTCGCCGGTTTCATTGTGCGAAAGAGATAGCGTCCTAAAGCTATTCAATAACAGGTCATTGTACGCAAAATTAAAAAGCTTTTTATTCAACTAGGCCGTCACAGTCGCTTTTATCTTTCCAACTCAATCGAACTATCGTTGAAAACAAAGCTCACTGTAAATAGTTAATAAAACATCTTAAAATTTATTAAACAGTACATAATAAAAAATATATATATATATATAATATTTCCGAAGTTTCAAATAAATTATTTTTTATTGCTTAGGTGGGTTGACGAGCTCACGGTCCACCTGATGCTAAGTAGAAATTTGGTTTAATTATAATATAATAAATACGAGAGAAAAAAAAACCCAGGCAAAAGAACTGTTAGTGAACTTTATAATTAGCGTAACAATTTTATTATTAATTGAATCCTTTCTACTAAATGCCATCTATTTATTAACACGCTTTTATTAGTGTGCTTTTTATTTATGCTTTTTTTTCATTGCCCTTGTAGGCAGACGGGCATACGGCCCACCTGATGGTGAGTGGTTACCGTCGCCCATGGACTTCAGCAATGCCAGGGGCAGAGCCAAGCCGCTGCCTACCGCTATGTCGATTTGTATGTAACGAATCTTTGAAAGTTGTTTTCACCTATTTCAAGTTATCCAAATAACATGAAAACTTACACACGGATCAAGGTTGATAATACAATAACTTCACCTGAAACTAGGTAATATCGTGACCAGTACAAAAAGAAGAAAAACAGATTGTACATTCAATTTGCTAGTTAAGCGTTGTTTTTTTTTAAATTTTTAATCAAAATTTCTTAATTTTTGTAATATAAGTCTTACTACAAAACTTTAAGAATGAATTTAATTAAACACAAAATTACATGCAGCTGTTGTCATCGTAGTTGGATACATAGGTCTCTTGAGATATATTCGCTAAGTGCCCGAGTGGCGTCATTGAAAGTATGGTAAATAAAAGAGTGCTTCACTCGTGCATTTCACTCACCCGAAGCTTCGGTTTCTTTTATGCTATGGGTTTTTTTTGTCAGGAGGAAATCGCCCGACTTCCGCCGTCCAATTGGAATGGAGGGCGGGACATGTCGGAGTCGAACAGACTAAAACTTCCTGCCACTGAACAACCAGTGTCCAAACTACGTATGAAAAAGAACTCATGAAAAGGCAAAGGGGGGAAAGTGAAGCGTTTAGTGCGGAGCACATCTTACTCATCACCCTCCTCCTCGGGACGCCGGACCGGCGGTTGTCCACGACACGACCATCCCACGGAATACCCCGCTGGGTCAGAACCAGCGTGGGTCGACGATTGCCGGCCTTCCATTACCTGGATGCTCTTACGTTAAACGCATGCAGAGCAGCCTGCACGTCCTCTTATTAGGCCCCCCTCGCCGGTCCCCAGACCGACATGTGAGGGGGACCCGAAACACTTAAGGGGCCAGGGCTTGGGCGAGATCCGTCTCCCTGGTCCCCGCTCAACGTTGGCGGGCTTGTGCGTCTCTCACGCGCCTCGCTGCCTCCTTCTGCGAGATGGTGCACTCGCAGAAGTCGAGCGTCGCCTTCCACGACTCGTCACCATCGAGCATCAATGCCACAACACTCGGTAACGACAAGTCGTTTTTGCGACAAGGTTACGGAGCCATCCCATTCGGGGCAGACGACGAGCGTTTGCTCCACCGTGTCCAAGTCGCAACCACAATGGTGGTACTCTGCCGTCGGCTCGGCTCCAATCCGGTGCAGGAACTCACCGAAGCAACCATGCCCAGTGAGCACCTGCGTGAGCCGGAACGTCCTCTGTCACGATTCACCCAATCAACAAGGATCGGGCGAATCGCTTCGACGGTCCTACGACCAGCAGAAGGATCGGCCAGCCGCCTGGACCATGACTCCAGCACGGACCGCCGAGATTGGGGTCTCCGCGCTCTGACCGCACTGGGGCTGGGACACGCCACGCCCCGGGCAGGCCGTCAGGTGCCACTAATAGTCAGCGGCGAGTGCCTCCTACTCTAGGACCCAAGGCGGCGTCCCAGCCATCTATGTTATGGGTACTGTATACACGCAAGTCAATAACAACTTAGAACTTAGTTTATTAATCTCTGACGAAAATTATTATTTTGACCGGCAATCGAATCCGGACCATCTAACTTTCAACCTCAAAGTCAAACAGGTGATCGAAAGTTCAAATAACTATAAAAGTAACAGAAATTTAAATTTCAATCTAGCGCCCCTAATTCAGTAGAACAAAAAATTGAATTCTGTCTTTAAATATTTGAAAAGTAATCTAAATCTAAATAGAATCTAAGCTACGTATAATCATTGTCTAGAAAAGAAAAATAAGCCGGCTATCAACCTTTAAATGTGTATTAACATAGACAGCGCCTATAAAATGAAATAAGGTTAAATTAGAAGCTAACCAACCCTGAGTCTTTATTATAACCAACTTGTATAATAGAAGCTATTATCTTTTATCTTTGCTATTTAAAGGAGCATAGTCCGGTACACTATTTCTTTGATATGAAAAATCAATTATATACGTAAAGATATCATAATGATAAGTGTCCTTCCGGTTATGTGGTAGGGAGTACCACCATCCTGCCTATTTCTGGAAGTAATTTGTTTGAAGAATAAGACAGCTGTTAAATAACTCAATTTAAGATTTACCCCTTTGACTGTCTTGTCTTGACTGACCCTTTGACTGACTGACTTGTCGATTTCTATTACTAGGCGCCTGGATTGCCTAACCCTTTGCCTTCTTTGTTTGTTAACGTTCATTTTTTAGGTCTTTTACGTCTGTTAGAAATAGATTCATTCTCAGTATGTTCGGATTCGTCTTTCCCAGAATCTACTAGATATTCCGGCGCCTTAGTCACAGAAATCGATATAATTACTTTCGTACACAGCAGTAAAAGCGTTAAGTTTCAAGTCTCAAGATAGTTATCGAAATTCGTGATGTGTCGGCTCCGATAACCACTTAGCACCAAGTGTGCCACGAGCTCGTCTGCTCGTCTGGAACAATGAAAATAAAAAAGTAGTAAAGGTTTTAAAACGTCGCTTTTTAAGTTGTCTTCCAGTTATACTGTAGATGTCCATGAGCAGCAACGACTGCTTAAGATCAGGTGAACTGTACGCTCATCTCGCTATTTAATTAATAAATGATGATTTTAAATAACTAACTATTCCGAACCAAGAGATTGAAGGATATTATGTAAAAGACGTAATTCTAAATTAATATCTGCGAGTTCTTTGGTGTCTTAAATCTTATTTCTATTACCGCTTTCCTTCAATTTTCATGATTGAAAAAGGAGTTATGAATCGACACACCTTTTTCGAATACCTAGTGCCTCTATAATTTCACAAAGACGTCTCATGTAGGTACAATACTCGGAGCGGCTGCGGCTGTCAACCCGAAATGAATGTGTCACTCAAAAAAAATATTGTTTCCACGATCGCGGCTGTAAATCAGATTCGTTTCGCGGCCTAAAAATTTTCCTCGTTTTCCTATTACACAATTTTTTTTTTCTGCTTATTGTAGTAACCTCGAGGTGTTATTCTAGATTCATCGAGCTAGTAGGTGAGCTCACGGGGTTCACACCAGGAGTGTTGCTAATACAGGTCCTAGTAAAAGCAGTGCTTCGCAGAATCTACCACCGGATCGGAAACGCGACCCACTGAGAAGATACGGCGACAAAACTCAGTGGGCTATATTATTTTTTATTTATTGCTTAAATGGGTGGACGAGCTCACGGCCCACCTGGTGATGAGTGGTTACTGGAGCCCATAGACATCTACTACGTAAATGGGCCAGCCACCTTGAGATATAAATTCTAAGGTCTCAGTATCACAACGACTGTCCCACCCTTCAAGCCGAAACGCAAAACTGCTTCACGGCAGAACTAGGCAGGGTAGTGGTACCTACCCGCGCGGACTCACAAGAGGTCTCACCATCAGTTGACTATTTTGTTGCTTTGTAGTAGTGTATGTAGTTTGACTATTATTAAAGTTAAGGTTATACTATACATACATACTTTTCGGTCTCTTGTCTTTCGCATTCAGTCCCTACCAACCACTTTGACTAGGTCATCAGTCCATTACGTTGGCTTACCCACGTTACGACTTCATGTATAAGGTCTCCACTCCAGTACTTCTGTGCCCCACTGATTAATCAGTGGTGCATTCGAAGAGACCTCACTCAGCATTGGGTCGACTGAAGAAAATAAGAAACATTTTTAATCGGAAAAGTCGTATTATAACTACTATGTATTTATATACCATTTTATCTTGTGTTAATTAAATTCGACTTTTAAGTATTGTGTTAGCTTACCGTTTTATTTAAATTTTGGAATACGAAAAATGTCTGATTTTTGCCACGAAAACATCCGTAATAATAAATAAATAAAAAAGAAACAACAGAAAATTCGGTATATCATATCAGCAATCATTTCATGATTTGTGATAGCATATTATGCTGTGAGTCCTCACGGGTAGGTATCGCCTATTTGTGCTGCCTATTTCTGCCGTGAAGCAGTAACGCGTTTCGGTTTGAAAGCTGGGGCCGTTGTACTGTAAAACTGAGAACTCATGTTTGAAAGTCGGTGGAGGAATCTAAGTTCTTGATGTCCATGGGTTCTGGCTATTTGAAACTAAGTGAACCGTGAACTCGTCCACGCATCTAAGCAATAAAAAAAATGTTTTTGACGTTACAGCGTCTTATAATTCGATGGAGCCGGCTGCACGCACGAAAAAACATGACTCATGCGGCGTTACCTCGCTCTGAGGCGTACATGTTTTCGTCAAGTATGTAGTTCAGTGAAAAGTGAATGTGGTGTCAATTGTTTATAGCAACGATAATTGCGATAATTGAAAAATGAAACCATTCCATCAGTATTTTCTTATGACGTTGTCACGTTCAACTATCGTCAGTAAACCGACTTTACAGACAACCGATTTTTTTCCATTCATGGTTTCATTAAATAGTCGTGCGAGTACATAATTGATATGCGCATTTAATTTTCCTCGATTTTCATGAGTCGGCGAATTAGCATCGGCGACATTGTCGAATCAGTCGAGTCGTTCGTCAGCGAAGACGGAAACTGTTCGAAACTTCAAAAACTATAAAATGACAGTTAAAAATCGCGATATTAAACCTCAAAAGTAGTTATTATTATGGATTTTTTTGTGGTGCCGATAAGTGAGCGAGTTTGGAGTTGAGAATTACCGATGCCTATAGACCTCGCTGTATGAATACCATCATTTACCTTTAAGCTTGGGTTCGATGCCTTAATTTTATTAAAGGTTTTCTCGCCATAATAACTGCCTTAGGACAGGAATAGGCAGCATGGCGCAACACACGCGTACTAGAGAGAGAGAGAGAGAAAGAGAGAGAATACACTTTATTGCACACCAAAACACAATTTACATTCAAAAACCAATCAAAAAAAGGAGATACATCTGTACAATAGGCGGTCTTATCGCTAAAAGCGATCTCTTCCAGACAACCGTTTAATTTACAGAAATTCTGGAAAATATAAAAATATAGGAGACATGTTGCGGTGTACTATAGATAATACATTATTATAGAAAATATATACATACAATAAACAAAATATATACCGTTTACATATAATATGATATATATACCAATTATATACCAATATAGATAACTATTGTATAACAATACAATACATACTAATATTCTAGCTAATAATAATAATAATAATAATAAAACATGAATTAGTTTAGTTTCATCGCATCGCATCGCACCCATGAGCATCGGAAATGCAATTCCAAAAACTGACGTTACCTTACGTCGAAGTAAGTATTCAGTTTAACAGTTACTTTAAAGGGAATGGAGAAAATTTCAATGTCGTAAATGTTCATGGCTGTTCTATACCCATTGGCTTACGTTGCTCGAGCTTTTAAATGGTTATTTGCGCTTCAGCTTAAAGTGCACGTATGACAATGACTCTAAAAACAATTGAAAAAATTGAAATTCAACTAAAAAATGAAAATAAATAATAGTTTAAAAAAACTAACAAAATACGCTTTTATAGAAAATCCAACTAAAAAATAGAAAACATATTTTAAAAAATTTTCAGTATTATCAAAATAACCCTTCTACTCACATCTGTTCATAAAATATTTGTAACTACTGATACCATGCACCCCACGGTTTTTTACAATAAAATCATTTTTTTTTACACTATTTTTAATTCAAATTTATTAAAATTTATTTTCTATTTTTTTTATGGATTTTCTATAAAAGCGTATTTTGTTAGTTTTTTTAAACTATTATTTATTTTATTGCTTAGATGGTTGGACGAGTTTACAGCCCATATGGTGTTAAGTGGTTACTGGAGCCCATAGACATCTACAACGCAAAAACCGCCCCCCAACTTGAGATATGAGTTCTAAGGTCTCAGTATAGTTACAACGGCTGCCCCACCCTTCAAACCGAAACGCATTACTGCTTCACGGCAGAAATAGGTGGGGTGGTGGTACCTACACGTGCGGACTCACAAGAGGTCCTACCACTAGTAAAAAGTTGTGTATTAAAAAGTTACAATAAGGAAAAACACGTCTTACCTATACTACAAGTTGACAAACATTCGATTTTTTTTGTGTTTCATCAGGCAATTCGAGAATTTCGGCTTCTAAATCTGAGGTCAGATACAAATACGTTCAAATAAAAACTTACTCAACACGTACCTATGTATTTACGAAAAACTTCTACGATGAAGAAGCGTAATAAAAATGTAGCCCGCACAGTTTTATTAGTTACGTGATTACGTGATCCGCTTATTTGCCAATCACAGAAACAGAATAAGATCAATCGTATTATCTAAAATCATAGTCTTTGCATCTTTATCTATACTAGTGGTACCGCAGTAATCGAAATTCGACTATAATTAATTGAAATTATAAGTTTGAACATTATTATGGTTCTATTGTCAAAGACTATTATATTTCTATAAGCACAGATGTCGCCAAGACTACACTGTAGACAAATAATATTCAACATAAGCAATATTAACCTATTCTAAATTTGACTACAGATTTTAAGCAATAACAAAAGTTTGACAATAAACAGTATGTGTGTGTGTGTCAAATGGATGGTAGTATGTGTAGTTTTCTTTATTGATTTAATGTATTATTATGCATAATTTTTTAAAAATATTAGCATTCTACACTTCTTCTCTATATTCTCTATAAGTGTGGGAATTTCCATACTCCTCCGTCCGCGCAATTTTCGTAAAAAGAGCTACAAAGTTTTTGCTTCACGTATTAATATATAGATATATCTCTTCTGTGTCTGTGTTTGTCACTGAACTCCTCCTAAGCGGCTGAACCAATTTGAATGATTTTTTTTTGTATGCGTTTGGGTGGCACCCTGGATGGTTTAGATTCACAAATCAGCGCTGCAGTCGGTATCTAGGTTGTTTATCTTTCCTAAAAATAATTTATATGGCAAAACAACGTTTGCCGGCTCTAGTATTATTATAATTTATCAAAGAATTCATCCATCAATGTAATAAATAATAATATACATTACAATTATAGCAATAACAATTATAACAACACGATCGTACTACTAAAAATGTCAATACTTAATAGTTATGGTCGAATAAAGAAACTTACATTCGTAGATAAACGCTCAACACGTTGTCTCCTTTTTGGGCAATGTCTCAAGTTGGGTGGCGGCATTCCGGTAATAACTTAACACCGGATGGGCCATGAACTCGTTCACCCATCTTTACCCTTCAAAAATTATCACAGTATGTTTTCTATATGTATCTCTTTATTTCAATGTTACCCTACCACAAAATAATATATATTTGCCAATAAAATTAACACAAATTAAAATAAATAGCATTCTTCGCTAATTAAGTGTGTGTGTGAGAGAGAGAGAGAGACAGAGAGAGAGATCGCACCAGCGTCTCCGGTCACCGTCCTCACCGAACCCATCGCTTGCGACGAAGGGCTCGACGAGTAAATTAACCCATAGAGACAGCCCTCTGAGTTTCTCGCCAGATCTTCTCAGTGGGTCGCGTTTCCGATCCGATGGTAGATTTTGCGAAACAGTGCTCTTCCTAGGGCCAGTGTTAGCAACACTCCGGTTTGAGCCCCGTAAGCTCACCTTCACGTCAAAGAGAAGCTGAAATAGTCACTCAAGGCTATCAGTATAGGTAGGAAAAAAAACTTGTCCGTCAGTTAAAGTTCAAGGGTTATTTTTAAAACTCATCACACAAGTCGCTAAGCAGTCTAGATTATTGTATAATTACATAATGCTTTACGCAAAATGTTTGGGCGTTTTAGCTGTGAAGTTTTTTTGTTCGTCACCCGCTTTATTTACTTAGACACACCAAGAGCAATACACACAAAGTAGGCTATCAGTATGCTAGTAATTGGGTGCGCCCAGCGTTTTCTTTCGCATGAAACAAAGCCACGCTATCTATAGCAATTTAGCAATTTAGTCTTTCTAAAAAGAACTCGAATCTAATCTAAGTGTTTTAAATGCGTGCCGAAAGCTCGTAGTGCACCTCAAGGGCAGGCCAAGAGTAAGTCAAGTATCGAACATTAAGTCCGATGAATCAGGCTGTGCTTAGACTGTCAGTCAGCTACGTACAGCTTTGCAGGCATAAGAATAAACAGTGGGCAAACACGAAAAGGGGAAAATATGCTTTATATGCTATATATTAATACGTGAAGCAAAAATAGTTTGTATCCCTTTTTACGAAAATTGCGTGGACGGAGGAGTGGAGTGGAGGAGGAGGAGGATACGGAGGAGGAGGATGAAATTTCACACACTTAGAGAGAATATAGAGAAGGAGTGCACAATGCTAATATTTTTTTTAAACAGTGCATAAAAGATACATTAAATCAATAAAGAAAACATTACACACACTACCATGTATTTGACACAGATACGCATGCATACGATTTGTTTATTGTCAAACTTTTCTTATTGCATAAAGTCCATGGTCAAATTGAGAATAGATTAAATATTGTTTGTCTTTGTTAATATTTGTCTAAAGTGTAGTCTTGACGAAATCTATCATTATAGAAGTATAATAAATAGTCTTTGACAATAGAACCATAATAATGTTCAAACCTATAATTTCAATTAATTATAGTCGAATTTTGACTACTATGGGACCACTAGTTTTTTTTAATTCTTCAACCCACTTCGCATTAAATTATCGGAACTCATTCACAGCTTGAGTGCAATCACCTTGGAACATGAAGTTTAAGCTCCAATTGGATTGCTAAGGAAACATATTTACTTGTCGTTTTAAAATGTTCGATTTCGCGCGTCAATTGTATTATTTTTTTTTTCTTACTTTGAATGTAATTTTCAAACATATTATAATTTTATGGTACGTAAAATTGCGTACCACACTCTGTCGTATCTATTATTACTAGTGGTCGCCCTGTGGTCGATATTCGACCATAATTAATTTAAATTATAACTTTGAACATTATTAAGATTATATTGTGAAAGACTATACTTCTTTAATCATACATTTCTCTAAGGTTACACTATAGACAAATAATATTAAAGACAAACAGTATTAATCTATTTTCAATTAGACCAGACTTTAATAATAAACAAAAGATTATTTAGGCGTGTGTGTGTCAAATACTTGGTATTGTGTATAATGTTTTTTTTATTGATTTAATGTATTTTATATCCATATTTTTTTCTATCATGCTGTTGGAAAATTTCATTCTCCTCCGTCCGCGCAATTTTCGTAAAAAGGGGTACAAAGTTTTTGCTTCACATATTAATATAACGATATATCAGATATAATCGGAGTTACCTGGACCATGAAATTTGCCATGATAAATAATGTCTTTTAATGCACGTTATAAAATAACTCTGTACGAAATATCATTACAATCTGAATAACAAACATCCAAACATAAAACCTCCATATACTTATGTATATAGTATAGCATTAGTAGATATTTTGTACGCTTGTAAATAAATCGGGTTTCCATTACATGAATTGCGTGTACGAGTAAGTGTTATGTGGCGGCTACAAGAATAAGCTTTTGCTCAATAAAACCTTTACAAAGATTTATATATTTTTTACGGGTTTCCTGAAAAAGAAATAAGGCTTAAATGTTATTATCAATTTTATGCGCTTATAAATGGCACTATTTTGGAATTACGAACTAAAAATAATAATTTAAACTACCATCTAATTTGGAACTTAGCTCAGTAAAACTACGTAACCAATCACGGATGTAAGTCTTAGATTATTTTAAAGAATACACATACAGACCGCATATATTATGATACATAATACTGAAATTTTTGAAATAATAAGCACTTCAGATAAACATCAGTAGGTAGATAATTTGCTCAATTACTTACTTAAATAATTACTATGAAAAATAGATATTGAAAATTACGGTCGCAACTTCAATTGGAACGATTACTCTTTAGAAGGTGTAAGATGGCGGAAATCAACAAGCAACATATATTATCTTTCCTTTTGCATAATTACAAAAAAGATGGCGGAAATCAACAAGCAACATATTTTATTATCTTTCTTTTTGCGTAATTACAAAAACTAGCTGATAAATAATTCCAAACTATCATCATTGCGTTTAGGGTGCTGGTGGTGCTGCCCCGCTTTTGTAGCGCTTCAGGGATGTTTGCAGACGCGCACATAGATTGTTTTTACGCTACCATGCGTAAGAGGTGTGCATCTCTGGTAAACAGAGTGAGGGCCAGCTCCAACAGTATCCTGAGCATGATCGCAAGCAGGCTGGACTGTATATACATGGGTCGCTGTGGTGCCATCTCCCATGGGATGTTACCACAGTAATTCATTGTGATGTAAATATAAATACTAACATAGGTCTAAGTCTTATTAACAATTTATATGAGTCATGGATACTTGAAATAAAAACATTATTATTATTATTATTATTATTATTAAGCGCTGAGACATTAACAAGTTTCCTTACTGTTTATTATAGCATTGTGTACCCTGTTTCCTTGGCCGAAGGCTAAACCTCGGGCGGAGTTTTAATGGTGTGGTCACATCGAAATGTCGCCTTATCTCTTGTGAGAGCTGCAACAGTTTGCAGATTGAAGTTGTGATTTATTAAAGTTTTACGTCTTCAAGAATAAATTGCTGTATTTTTAATCCATTGAGGGTATTCTACCAGTCCTGTTGACGGCTGAAATCAGCAAGTTTTTTATTTGTCACCTTAGGTTCACGAGCCGACAATCGTCCTACAGATAAATCGTCATTGTTCCTCATGGAAATCAGAAATAGCAAGGCTAAGTGCTCCGTAAACAATAGTACCGATAATATTAATTTGATAGCTCTAAATACTTTTTGCATTGCATTTCACTGCAAAACTTTGAAACACGACTACATGCACTCAAGAATTATAAATCACACCACTAATGACGTAATACGATGAAAATTATATCATAAAAATAAATAAATCGCCTCTAAGGAGCATGATGCCATATTAAGTATCCTTATATAATGTTCAGAGTACGCAAATACTCCGCCGAGATTCGTTGATGCCTTTTATCTAATTATAGAATCTTTTGTATGCCATAATTTATAGTTTTTATAATATTGTAGGTTGTATCATGTATAAAACGACGTACCTACGTTGACTTTATGTGAATTACGACTTAAAGCAAACCCGATATAAAACTCATTTTTGCCAACTGCAGTTTGTTACTAACTTCCCGCTGTAGCTTTTCAACAGCAATTAATAATGTGTGTTATAGAGACAGTAAGCGTCTATTATTTATTTCAATAATGAATATATTTTTTTATTTTTTTGCACGAATACAATGAGATCAGAAACTTTAGTACAATTAATTAATGTCATGTAAAAATAAAGACTTAGAGCACATGTCTCAAGGTGGGTTACTGAATTTACGTTGTTGATGTCTATGGGCTACAATGACCACTTAACACTAAGTGGGCCGTGAGATCGTCCACCTATCTAAGCAATAAATAAAAATATATGTAGTACGTGAAATTACGTTCAAACAAGGAAATGGTATGGCATTATAACTTGGTATGCTACTTTCACTAATATTTTTAAAAGTCTTAGTCGTGCACAAGTTCTGAAACCGATATCACGTTAAATTATGGACCATTTTCACGGTAAGCACTAACAGATCAGTTGCAGCGTTCGAAAGCCAAAAGCACAGCTCTATTCTATTAAGTGGGTGGGCTGGGCTCGTGTAATAAATAACCCTGACGGCTTTAGTCGATTTACTTTTTGATATAGTTCTCTGTGGGAAAATGTTTAAAATTTTTACGAAAAGAGGAATAGTGCGGTACTCGTTTTTAGTATAAACAGACCTAGTGTTTGATTTTATTATCTCTAATACTGTTATAGTTGTTACGGAATTTCATTTTTTTTTATTGATCTCAAAGGCAGAATAGATTTAAATAAACATTCTCATGCCGCTTGTTTTGCATGTATCAATAATTTATTTTGGGAAAATTCCAGGGAAAATAACATAAGCGTTACATAATATTCGTGAAAAGCATTTTCCTTCCTTTCATTCACACGCTTTGGGGTTTTTTTTTATGTATTCGTAATAACACTGTTCATTCTCATTTATTAGAATTCGGTAAAAGAATTTCCAAAGAGTTTTCTTATAGATTAAGTTGCAGCTCGTCACTTGAATCATTGATGTCTTTGCCTTAGTTGCCTTTATGATAATAAGGTCGGTATTTTTCTTCTTCTTTTTTAAATATGGCAATTGGCTTTCTGCGACGCCATTGGTGCCAGTGTCGAGATTAAAAAAATCTTTAATTTTATTGTAAATAAACATGATCTGTTTTATGAAAAATTTTATGAGGCGAAATGTGATTAAGTTGGACTAATTTGAAACTCTAATCAATTGGAATTAAATTAAATGAATCGAGATGAAATAAGAATAAAGTATCAGTAAAATTGTTATTATTTACTGACACTTTTTCAGTGAACTTATTTAAAGAATCTGAGAAGCTACGTCCAGCGCGTTTCTTTTCTGTTTTCCCGCAACTATGCACATTCGCAGATGTTAAACAATTAATGAGCCCCCGTTTTTACACATTTTAACCCAAGGAAGCACTGAATTAACAGAATATTTATTGGTTAGATGGATTGACGAGCTCACAGCTCACCTGGTGTTAAGTGGTAACCGGAGCCCATAGACATCTACAACGTAAATGCGCCACCCACCTTGAGATATAAGTTCTAAGGTCTCAATATAGTTACAACGGCTACTCCACCCTTCAAACCGAAACGCATTACTGCCTCACAGCAGAAATAGGCGAGGTGGTGGTACCTACCCGTGCGGACTCACAAGAGGACCTACCGCCAGTAAACACACAATTTACTAAACACACACATATAACAATTCACCCAATTTTGCTATTTGCGTTCTATCCAAAAACTCCTAACGAACTCATAAAGAACTTGTTCAATCATAACCTTAAAAACGACAAGTCGAACCATAATCATTCTAAGTAAATCGGTGACAAATCGAAACTAAATGCTCGAATTAAATCTTTTTCGAATATAAAACCATTGTTTTATCGATGTCAATTCATTTCACGATCGAGATACTAAGAAATTATATGAGTGTCGCGTAAAACGGCGTAAATTAATTCAAAAACTTCCAGAAAATTCAACGAGAATATTTGATGGCGCGTAAAAGCGAAAGCGAAAGCGAATAAAAATGTTTTTCACCCGTTTTGGTATTTTAATTAATATTGGGAGATAGAAATTATTCTGCTTTTGTTTTTTAGCGTCGTTTACCACATAAGATGCTAAGCTGGAGTTTTTGTATCGAATGACTCAACGATCGGATCGTTTTAGATCAGGGGCTCCCAAACTTACTTTGTCTACTGCCCACTTTGAGAACAAATTATTTTTTAGCGCCCCCATTTTTTCAGAGAGCTCAGCCGTTGTCAAAGAGTCCTCCTAGATGAAATCGCCTCCCAAGCCTCTATACAACGCCCTCTTCTTTGTGGTTCTCTTACCGCCCCCCTTTAAGCCTGCAGCGCCCACAAGGGGGCGTTATCGCCCACTTTGAGAAAGGCTGTTTTAGATGGTATCAAAAATGTGTACGTGCACAGCATTCACGACGAACGTATATCTTTGTTGCATCAGCCCCGGTAACCTTTTAATACCAGGTGTATCTACAGCAGTTGAGATAAGTTCACACATTCACATTCGCAGACATATGCACGGTTAGTTGCAGAATTGTACGCATACCTTAAATTCTAATTTTTTTTTCTTTTTATTCCCCTTGTAGGCAGACGAGCATACGGCCCACCTGATGGTGAGTGGTTACGGTCGCCCATGGACTTCAGCAATGCCGAGGCAGAGCCAAGCCGCTGCCTACCGTATTTTTTTTTTCTTTGAAAAAATTTATCTAGATAGCGTTAATTTATTTGTTTACTACACGCGTAATTAATCTAGATGTGTTTTTCATCTAACCACCGCTTCGTATCAAACGTTACAACATAACAAATAATCATTATTGAAATCCATCTGCACTTCTTTTTTTTTTCCTACCTAAGCTGAGAGCCTTGATAGGCTATTTCAGCGTAACCTTAACGTTTATAGGTGAGCTCACGGGGCTCAAACCGGATGACGTTGCTAACACGAACCCTAGCAAGAGCCGTGCTTCGCAGAATCTACCACGGGATCGGAAACGCGACCCACTGAGAAGATCCGGCGAGAAACTCAGTGGGCTGTGTCTGAGAGTTCCATCTTCACTATATCTATATTATTCATGTAAATAATTTAGTATAAAATTTATTTTTACACATATAATAAGCCATTAATTAATTATATACTACAAATAACAGATGACGCTACTTATAGGTTGATAATTTTTTTATTACTGTACTATCCGTGTACTTTTGCAGCCCATATATATATTTTTTTTCTGCTTAGATGGATGGACGAGCTCACAGCCCACCTGATGTTAAGTGGTTACCGGAGCCCATAGACATCTACAACGTAAATGCGCCACCCACCTCGAGATGTAAGTTCTAAGGTCTCAGTATAGTTACAACGGCTACCCCACCCTTCGAACCGAAACGCATTACTGCTTCACGGCGGAAATAGGCGGGGTTGTGGTACCTACCCTTGCGGACTCCCAAGAGGTCCTACCACCAGTGAAAAAATAACCAGTGAATATTATAATAATCACAAAGATTAGACTGTACCAAATTACCAAAAACGTTTTGAGTTCTCGCGATTTGAATTCACGATTAAAATTAGTTTAAAACTTGACTGAGTTTTGGCCAAAATCGATGTAATTAGGGCGGAACGTCGACATAAATGAACGTCCGAAAAATTAATGGATAAAAAGGTTTTTCCGGTTCGATAAATGCCTTTTTCACATTCTGAAGCTGCGCAAAAGTCATTCTTCTTGTATTTAAAAAAACGGTTTTCGTAATTTAATGTAAATTCTTGGAGAAGTTATCGTAGCATGGTTATAGTAGTGTAGTACTTAGAAGTTACCTGTGTACTAGTACTACTACTAGTACTTAGTAGTTACTACTATAGTACTTGCAAACAAAATTAGTCAAACTTGAATGAAGATATCAGAAATATAAAAGTCGTCAAGTTTGCTTGTGGATTTCGGTAGCCGCATATAAATGCATATAACCGTGAGCATATCATAGTATCCTTAAAATTATAAAATACCTCATGAAATAAGTTGATATAATATAGCACCCTTATAAATTTCAAGCTAATATAATCGAAATCCAATAATAACGTTTCGGTAGTCTTATGTCAATACCAAATAAGATATACAACACATTCATATTAGTTCTGAGCTTTATCTACCAAAAGACTCAACAGTTCAATAGATCTCATTTGTGACAAGCATAATCTAGTAGCTATTAATGGGAACCGGTGGTCGTGTCGCTGGCGGCCGCCGGTCCGGCGTCCGTGGGACGGTGGGATGGATGTAATGTGCTCTGCGTCAACCCTGTCCTGCCGTTTCAATAGCCCCGACTGGGCTCCGGCCCGGTCCGAGGTAGGGCGCCGGTTGTGAGTGGCAGGAGTTTTTAGTGAGTTTCAACTCCCACATACCCCACCTGCCGCGCGGGTGGGGATCCGGCGATTTTCTCCTGTGGAAAAAAAAAAGTAGCTACAAGGGCGGGATGATAAGTAACTAGCCTCTGCTATTTAAAAAGCTGAAATTAAAAAAATATATATGTCATTTTTAAGTTCGTATCTCTGGCCACCTGTGTTCTAAGTTTGAATTTGGTGTCGTGAAAATTTTATTGATTTTTTGTCATTTGAAAATATATTTCGTCAAGTGTTTTCAAATTGGATAAAATTGAACAAAGAGCGGTGATAAAGTTTCTTCATATGAAGGGCATGTAGGGGAAAGATATCTATGACGAGTTAAAAAAATGTTTGGGTAAATGTGCTCCTTCTAATGCCCACAGTAAAAGCTGGGTGGATGAGTTTAAACGCAGTCGTACATGTGTCCGAGATGAAGCCCGCCTCGGACGTCCAAAAAGCGTCTCGACTCCGAAAATTGTCGTGAAAGTACATGATATGGTTTTAACAGATCGACGATTGAAGTTATCTGGAATAGCTGACACTACAGGTATCTCAAAAGAACGGGTACATCATATCCTAAGTGAGGAATTAAATATGAAAAAGTTATCGGCCCGTTGAGTGCCGCGATTGCTTACGCACGATCAAAAAAGGATCGGGTGCAAAACTCAAAAGAATGTTTGGACCGTTTCAGAGTAATAAAGCCGATTTTTACGTCGATTTCTAACAACAGATGAAACATGGGTTCGTTATACACGTCAGAATAAAAAATTCAATCAAAACAGTGGACGCAATCGGGATGCCCGGCTCCAACAAAAACCATGGCTGTAAAGTCGGCTGGAAAAGTGATGGCTCCCGTCTTTTGGGATGCAGATGGGATCTTGATGATACCTTTCTAAAGGTCAAACAATTAATGGAGAATACTACGCTAATCTTCTAGATAAACTTCATCAATGTATTCAGCAAAAACGACCAGGTTTGGCGGAGAAAAAAAACATCTTCCACCAAGACAACGCTAGGGTTCACACATGTGTTAAAGCTATGGCAAAAATCAACGAATTAAAGTATGATTTGCTGCCCCACCCACCTTATTCGCCTGATCTAGCGCCATCAGACTTCCACTTATTCCCTAAGCTCAAAACTTTTTTGGCGGACAAAAATTTGCCACAAATGATGAAGTCATAGCNATCTTCCACCAAGACAACGCTAGGGTTCACACATGTGTTAAAGCTATGGCAAAAATCAACGAATTAAAGTATGATTTGCTGCCCCACCCACCTTATTCGCCTGATCTAGCGCCATCAGACTTCCACTTATTCCCTAAGCTCAAAACTTTTTTGGCGGACAAAAATTTGCCACAAATGATGAAGTCATAGCCGCTGTAGAGGAGTATTTTTTGCAGGCCTTGAAAGAAATCATTTTATGGAAGGCATTACTGCTTTAGAACGAAGATGGAATAAGTGCGTAGAAGTTCACGGAGACTAGGTCGAAAAATAAAATTAATTTTATCATGGAAAGTTAAGTGTTTCATTATTAGGCTAGTTACTTATCATCCCACCCTTGTATTAATAGAATCCACAATAACTTATCGCATCCAGAATCCATTAGTTTTATATCTGCAATAATTTCCGTTCATCGTTATATATTATGTTATATCATTGTATTTTTGCTGCATTCTTAAACTTGACTCGAAATGGGAAATATGAGGTATTAAAACTAACTATCCGAAACGTATGAATAAAATTTGCAACATAACGTAACTGGTGCTATTATAGAACACAAAATATGTATTTGGCGGATGCCTGAATCTCGCTAACGACATTTTCAAGATAAGTTTTCACATTTAGATGTTTCGTAAAACAACATTCGGACTGTCGGTCTACCGAGCAATTTCACTCGCTCAGTGGAAGATCTTCCCTTTGACGTTACCTCTCAAATTTATTTACCTCATGTATTTCATGTTGCAAATTTTTGATGAGATTTCCATACCGAAATCGGTTGTTTGACAATCAACATGTAGTTACCTTCAGAAATAGTTTAGTTCTAAGCGTTGATATAAATTGAATTAGAGTAACTGTAGTTTTTTCTTCAGCTTTAGTGAGTTGTTGAACAGATTAACAGTGATTTAATATTTTTTCTGCAGTTTTCATCATTTGATGAAATAACTGAAAATACTTTACAGGTTTAATCTCGCGTTTCATTTATTCATACTGTTACGTCAGTTAGAGTGACGCCATCTGTCGTCGTATAGCAAACACGATTATCAAAAGAACTAGTAATATCGAGAACGTTCAAGAAGTGTAGCGCCATCTATTATCAAATAGCGGAAACATACCGAAACTGGTATTGTCGGAAAATTTCTCGACAATCGTAGAGATGTCGTTTCAACTATAAAATACAGATAACACGAAGGCAGTTAATGATCGGTTTTACTCGAAGCAAAAGAGCGAACGGATTACCTGAAGCGAAGCGGAAGAAGTGAATTACGAATTGTAAAGTGCTCTGTAAGTATTCTAAGTGTTAAATAGCATTTTAATTTGTACTTCGGTGGAAGTTTCATTTATCCCGAACTCCAGCGCGTAACAATTCGCTTTGTATAATTCACCGTTTTCGTGGTCGCAGACGACTTGATGGATTGTAGATAGAATCAACGTTTTTGCTGGCTTGTGAACGCCGCACTCACCTCAAGTCAGCAAGTTGAATTTTCGACCGTATTGCACAATAACTAACCTACATACCTATGAACACACATGAAGGCTTCGCGGTAGAAATGGGCAGGACAGTTGTAGCAGCAGTCTCAGCAGTGAACACGTGGTAGTTTTTCACCGGCGAACGAGAGGCGAGCTCTTCACAATATTAATTGAAAAGTCTGGTACGATGCGATAGCGGTGCAAAAAGCGGATTTAATTTAGATAAATTTTGGGCCTTGCGTGAATTTGTCATTCAAAATTATATACGTAATGTAGCTCTGGATAATATTTCGTTAATTTTTGTTTATCTTAAGATGAACTGAATTAAGTAACAACTTTCTTCTCAAGTCAACAAAAACGTGATAGTACTAAAGTAATTCGATCGTATTAAAGTAAATCGAACGCCTTTTAACGCGTGTTCACGAGTTACTTTCAAAGTGATACAAGTGATAATCAGTGAAATAATGAAAAATATTTATAAATACGTACGTATAAATATAGTTTTATATATAACTAGTCAGGTCATAAGTATTGTCACACAGTAAAAACTTTTCTTTTAGAATGCTGGCCACAAAAAAGTATATTGAATTCGAATTTCGAATTGTTCATGAAAATAAAAATGTATACCTTTAGAATTTTACTCATTTTTAAATATGGAGTGGACGCTTAAAGAAGACCGTGTTGCAGTTATTGCGTTGCATCGTTGCGGTTACGCGCCAATTCAAATTTTTAACATACTGAAACATTTGAATATAACCAAAAGATTCGTTTATCGTACCATCAAACGATACAATGAAGACTCTAGTGTAGATGACAGGTCAAGAAGTGGTCGTCCTCGGTCTGTTAGGACTCCAGCAGTGATAAAAGCTGTGAAGGCGCGAATTCAAAGAAATCCCAAACGTAAGCAGAAACTGTTGGCCCTTCAGATGAGTTAAGCAGAACCACGGTGAAAAGGGTGTTAAATGAAGACTTAGGGCTTCGGGCATATCGAAGAAAAACAGGACATCGTTTGAATGCTCGTCTAATGGACCTGAGACTGAAGAGATGCCGCGCTTTGTTGAAGCGGTACGCGGGAAAAAAATATCGGGAAATTCTTTTTTCGGATGAAAAATTTTTTACCGTAGAAGAGAGCTACAACAAACAAAATGATAAGGTGTACGCACACAGTAGTGAAGAAGCGAGCAACCGTATTCCGCGTGTCCAACGAGGTCATTTTCCATCCTCGCTCATGGTATGGTTGGGAGTTTCTTATTGGGGCTTAACAGAGGTACATTTTTGTGAGAAAGGTGTAAAAACGAATGCAGTTGTGTATCAAAATACAGTCCTGACGAACCTTGTGGAACCTGTTTCTCATACCATGTTCAATAACAGGCACTGGGTATTCCAACAAGATTCGGCGCCAGCTCATAGAGCGAAGAGCACACAAGACTGGCTGGCGGCGCGTGAAATCGACTTCATCCGGCACGAAGACTGGCCCTCCTCCAGTCCAGATTTGAATCCGTTAGATTACAAGATATGGCAACACTTGGAGGAAAAGGCGTGCTCAAAGCCTCATCCCAATTTGGAGTCACTCAAGACATCCTTGATTAAGGCAGCCGCCGATATTGACATGGACCTCGTTCGTGCTGCGATAGACGACTGGCCGCGCAGATTGAAGGCCTGTATTCAAAATCACGGAGGTCATTTTGAATAAACTTTAGTGTCATAAGAATCTATGTTTTATTAAGTTCATTTTGGTATATGAATGGTTACATAATGAATAAACTTGTTTCAATTATTTTACATTAAACATGTGACAGAATTTATGACCTGACTAGGTACATATACATGCCTTTTCAAAATCAAAAAGGAAAGTCGGGATAGGGACAAAGTGATAAAATCATATTCGTTTATAATTTAGTTATATTTGTGGAAATAAAATAGTATGAAATCAAAAGTTCTGTTCAAACTAGTTCAAAGAGAATTCGAGGTAGAATAAAATAAGTTAGTAATGAGGAAGAAGCATAGTACTTTTCAAAATATATTACACCTATTTCGTACTGTAGAAGCTCTACGAGTCGTAGCGGCGTAGCACAAAGCTACGTCTGGCAGTCGAAGTAATCTCGGCTTCGTTTATGTCAATAGAATACTTATTGGAAATCGCATTGAAGTTCGGTAAAGTTCAGCTTTCGAATGCTTTTATTCGATGCGAGCGATGTAATTTTTTCTGTTTTATATCGATAATAGAGTTTCTGGGAAATATTCGTACCACAATTCATATACAGGATTAAAACGGAACAATTTTTTTTTCTTCGTATTTATCTTACTAAATGATGACCGGTTTTTTTTTATAACGTCATCTTGTTGTGTCTTTAAAGCGGTTAGTTGCCCTCAATTAAGAAAAATAGTATTATTATTCGCCAATAGATGTCGGGAAGAGTTGATTATTGAAAACACGAATAAAACAACATTTTCTGTAAATAAATCTTAGCTGGATCGATTTGTCGCCCCCGAAATCCCCTGTATACTAAATTTTATGAAAATCGTTGGAGCCGTTTCCGAGATTCAGATTATTTATACAAGAATTTCTCGTTTAAAAGTATAAGATAAAGGTATAACATAAGTTAATATTTTAATTCACGGCTGCTATTAAGGCGTATTCTGCCGCCACATTGAAAGCTGAAGTCGAATATTAGGATATTGGTATATCGGCTTTCTCTCAACCTTTTTTAAGTTCCCTAGCTCCTCCGTGTAATTCCTTATTTGAGTTGCAGCTCTGCATGATGCGAACCCGCACGCGTTTATCTTTGTAAACGGTAAAATAGTCTTTATTTCAATGCAATAAAACATTCGAACTCCCTTAGCATATCACAAACAGAAGTGATTGCTCAAACTACCAAATCAATAAAATTATTCATTTCATACATTTCTAAGACCATCGTGAAAATAATTAAAATTACTTTTACAATTTAATCTCGCGATTATTATTATTATTATCATAATATTATTTCGGACGCATCGAATATTTTATTTTCGTGGTAACGGACCAAGGAATAGTAAATATCACATGTCCAATTACAATCGCGAGCCAAAATAAATAGAGAAATAAATATATTTCACAAATAAAAGCGGATCCCGAAGCTTCCGGACTACATAATTTCGTGTTTTCTATCATTTATCCTTTTAAAAAGGTATTTGGGTATAAGTTCGTAAGCCGTAAAAACCGTGATTGCCTTTGTACCCTTGTCAATATCTGTTACAACACGCGCTAACGTCGACCTAGACGAGAATGATATTTATTTTATAGCCTTTTTGGGTTGTACGTCTACGTTTTTCTATTGTTAGAATTGTGTTTTTTTTATTTAACATTATATTATGAATGATGGGGTGAAGGCTGGTTCCATGATGTTTTGAAAATGATGACGTTAGAGCTGCTGACGTCATTCTCTTCATTGCCTTCCATAGTGACAGTAATTAAGACTCAGTTTTCCAATGAATTCCATTTATTACATTTCAAATGTACAGCGATAACAAAAAACAGAGAGCTGCGCTCCGCATAGATAATACACATAAATTAGTTATAGATAAGCAACTCAAGCACACAACAAAAATGCTTACGGGCGTCGGCCACTAGATGGCTTCGCTTCTATTAGTTTCTCATTGCTCCTGTAGATGGCAGTAACATATTACCTATCCTATTTTTTGTTTTCAATGAAAGATTTTGAAATCTTTCAGAAACCACAAATTGATAAAATTTTCTGTGTTTAGTTATAGAATAATTAATTGCTTTAACTTTAACAACATATAAGTTTATGGGTATCCGCTACAAGATGTCGCTAGTTTCTATAAAGAAAAATATATTTGCTTTAAAGTAACGCAGTTTCAGGGCCCTGGCGCTCCGTTCGACTGCTTGAGTCTAAATGTTTTGTGCGTTTTTTTTTCCTACCTATGCTGACAGCCTTGAGAGGCTATTTCAGCTTCGCCCTAACATGTAGGTGAACTCACGGGGCTCAAACCGGAGTGTTGCTAACACTGACCCTAGCAAGAGCCGTGCTTCGCAGTATCTACCACCGGATCGGAAACGCGACCCACTGAGAAGATCCGGCGAGAAACTCAGTGGTCTGTGTCTATGGGTTGATTCGCTCGTCGAGCCCTTCGTCGCAAGCGACGGGTTCGATGAGACAGACCGATGATCGGGTTTGGTGCGACAATACTCACTCGTATTTATAGTAGAAAGTGCGGGTAGCTTACTCATGAATTCTCTTGAATATCGTCTCAAGCAATGGTTGACATATATAACATTAAGAAAACAGTTAACTTTAACTATTTTTAGTTCACTAAATAATGATGTTGCGCCGACATGTATTATGTAGTGTTTAAATTTGGATTAAAGGTGATCGTATCCATGTCTTGAACTAAATCATTGATAAGTGTTTTTTTATTTTTTTTATTTCTTAGATGGGTGGACGAGCTCACGGCCCACTTGATGATAAGTGGTTACTGGAGCCCTACAACCGTTCTACAACTTAAATGCCGCCACCCACCTTGAGATATGAGTTCTAAGGTCTCAGTATAGCTAAGCAGCTCAGTGGGCTGTGAGCTTGTTCAACCATCTATGCAATAAAAAGTAACTTTTTAAAATATAAAAAAGCTGTCACAGTGTGTAGAGTCCTTAATTTTAATTCTATTTTGTTATAATTGAATTACTATTTTTTATCTTATTCAACATAGCATTCGAAATAATCGAAAAGATTCTAATAACGTAAATACATACATGATACTTCCGTCATAACTGTATTCCAATTGCAAAAAAAAAAAAAACATTAAACCAAATGAATTCGTAATAACGAGTTTGTTAATACAGCATAGTACGAGTACTCTACGGTCTTCGTAGTCGGGAATCTGTGCTCCCAAACTATTTAATAAACTCCAGCAGCACCCCACTAAATCCCTGATGTCGCCACTACAAATTGCTTTCCTCATTGAGACAAAGATGTGTGTCAAACCCTACGTAATTCAATCTTAAACTTACTGACTAACACACAGAGACCAACAAACTGTCAGATTTTAAAATTAGAATTGACGTTATTTGAGTAAGCTAGAAGTGCGTTAGATTTTAAAATTAGAATTGATGTTATTTGAGTAAGCTAGAAGTGCATTAAGTTTTTTTTTTTTTTTTTTTAATTATAAATGCGTTCTAAACAGTTTTACCAAACAAGGTTTTTTTTACGTTGCGCTGAAAATATTATAACCAATTTTATTTTCAAACTAAAAAGTTTCTTTTTCGCAGCTCTACGATTATCTTCTAGAGAGGACACGTTTGTAAGGACCTTGCGCAATCCGCGCTCCAAGTTTATCGAAATTACGAAGTTTTATGCCGAGCTGGGAGCCCAAAGGGATGACGTAGTTTGTAACTTTATTACAAACTAAAAAAATCTGCATCGTATCCATAAAATTCATCAATGTGTGCGAAGCTTTAAGAAGCGTTTTTTTTTTTAATAAAATTACGGAGAACACTGTAGTTTGTTATATCTTGAATTTGACGCACGTATGTCGGTCCACTAGAATGATAGGTATAGTTAGATTAGTATCGATTTCAAAATAAAAAGCCTTATACATTTAGGCTTCCAATCGGTAAAATAATAAAGTTTGCTTGGGGAGTGCTCTGAGGAATTATTCGAGTCGATCTCTTCATGTCCTTTTTGTCGTCGCAATGCCATGGGAATAGAGTTTATCGATACTATCTAGAACTGCTATGTTCATTGACGGTGCATTTCTTACCACATATCGGCCTGCTCTGGAATAAAATGTGTACGTATCCTTGTTTAAGCCAAGTTTGAGGAGAGTCCTCAGAAGTAGGAATGAAAAAAGAAGATATTCTGCGCTGACGTTGATATTGAAATAAAGGCAAGAAAAAAAAGAATAACATTTTCCTTGATTCGTTTAGTAGTAAGAAATAATTTGTAATTGATTAAAATTATATTTTTACAACGAACAATGAACAACTCTCATTATGACACAAGTTACATTAAATTTGGTAAGTAAGTTAGCTTCAGGAGGAAAACTTCAGGTTATCTGAAATATATTTCTCTTAATACAAAACTGGAACTATCTGTCGCGTCGACACCAAATTAACATTCAATTTAATTTAGATTGTTATTTCTAGTGTACCATAGCATCTGTTAATATAACCGTATGATAATTAAAACACGTCTTTCATCCATCACCCACTGGTTAGCTAAAAGCCTCATTGATTTTCAAATTTAAACAATAATGTTGAACGTAACCAGACGTTACTGAACGTAAACACGAAATTCCAGTAAATCAAATGTAGCACTGCTTTTAGTGTAATGAATTAGGTACAACGAAACGAGACCCTTCGTACTTCTAAAATGTTCTTTTTTTTCAATACCAATATTCGTATAAGTCATGTGTTAAGTGGATACCGGAATCAATAAATGTCAAACGTCAATGTCACTTTGACACATGTCATATTCACAATACTTTTACTCGCAGACCTATTCTTTACGGTGATTTCGAAGCGTTACGATCTCGCTCAGTTTTTCATTTTGTTGATGAGACATTTTTATTAAACTATAAAAGGCATCGTACATATTTCGTCACACAAAAAATAGCTATACCATAATATAATGCAGTATACGTTAATATTCCACACCAACAGCTAACAGTTAATAGATACACTGTAACGGCAAGAAGAAAAGTGTAGATGTTGAAAATTAATCAATAAAGGTTATCTGCATTATTAATTCATTTAAACATTCCCTTTGATCTTGCTAAGCCACTGTTTGTTGTCTGAAATAAAGAGGAAAATGAACACGAAGAACAAACGTTTTTTTTTCTCCGTTATAACTCATCAACAAAAATGCTTAATACCCCAGAGAGAATTTACTAATCACTAATCTCTCGTGCTTATTAACTAAAAGTGATGTTAGTCAATAAGATTTTGGGCTAGGATGTTAATTTTTTTATTGGTAATGATACCTGATGTTAAGTGGTTGACATCAGCAACGTAATTTTTTTAAATTGCTTATATGGCTGGACGAGCTCACAGCCCACCTGGTTTTAAGTGGTTACTGGAGCCCATAGATATCTACGACGTAAATGCGCCACCCACTTTGAGATATCAGTTCTAAGGTCTCAAGTATAGTTACAAATGATAATGTAAATGCCTCCATCCATCTTAAGACATGTGCTTTAAGTTTCACTTCTATATTACAACGGTTGCCCCAGTCTTGCAAACGGAACGCGTTACTGCTTCGCGGTACAAATAGGCAAGAAACTGGTACTTGTCCATCAGGCGAAGTTCAAGGGTTATTTTTAAAACTCATAACTCAAGTAGCTAAGCAGTCTAGATTATTGTATAATTAGACGATGCTTTACGCAAATTGTTTGGGCGTTTTAGCTATGAAGTTTTTTTGTTCGTCACTCGCTTTATTTGTTTATTTATTTAGACACACCAACAGCAATACACACAAAACATTCAAGCTTAAAATTAACATGTATTAAAATTTACAAGCTTAAAATTTACAAGTAAGTACTGGTGGTAGGACCTCTTGAGTCCGCGCGGGTGGGTACCACCACCCCGCCTATTTCTGCCGTGAAGTAGTAATGCGTTTCGGTTTGAAGGGTGGGGCAGCCGTTGTAACTATACTTGAGACCTTAGAACTTGTATCTCAAGGTGGGTGGCGCATTTACGTTGTGGATGCCTATGGGCTCCAGTAACCACTTAACACCAGGTGGGCTGTGAGCTCGTCCACCCATCTAAGCAATAAAAAAAAATTAAGTATAAAACTAAGTACTGGTATGTAAGCCAATTACAGGCACGTACAGCAATCTCTTATAACCTTATTACACACTATGACATGTTACAGCAATTTTACAAACAACGGAAAAATATATTAAATTTAAATGTTAACAGTACGACATAAAACAACATTTCAAAGAACATGAAAACAAGATTTAACTAATTAACATTCTCTCATCAATTATAAACAAAGGAACTTGAATACTAGTTTGTTTTTGAGACCAGGACATCTGTCGTTAAAAATGTCAAAATGTAAAATTAAAAATGTAAAATTAATAATGCTCATATTTGGTAATATTCACTACAAATCTTTGATAAAGGGATACATTTTACAGGGATTAGGGACTTATACAAATTCGATGGGTTTTAAGGCTAATTTAAAAAAAATCCTCGACGAACCACAGAGCCTAGAATCCGGGGCAGTTCTTTGCGAAACACAGAGCCAAGAATCCAGTAATAAGAAGGATTTGTCCTTAATACAGTATATTCTATGATTACTGCATTAAGAAGAGAGCTTATGTTAGTTATTACGCTTGGGAAAGTAAAAGAAACACATATTTTTTCCACGTACTATGAAATCAAATAGACGATTTGCACATTTTTTTTATGTCTTCAGTACATTATTAACATTACACGGGAGTGGAAACCGCTGTCGAGAGACTTGTTTTTTTATTTATTTTTTTATTGTACATTTGCTTAAAATTTTGTCTTTCTGCAAATATTCACTCGGTTTGAAGGGTACGCCAGCCGTTGTATTATAAAACCTGAGATTTAGAATTTATGTCTCAAGTTGAATGGCGTTATTTACATTGTTACTGTTTATGGGGTCCGGCAACCACATAACACCAGGGGGTCTATGAGATCGTCTACCAATCTAAGTAAACAAAAACGACCTAACTTAATCTTTTATTATTTTAGTGCACGAACAGTGTCAATCACTCGTGCATAGTGAATCTGCGTTAGGGGTTTTTATGATGACGTCAATTTATAAGTGACAAGAATATTAGGTATGTCATCATCATCATCATTTCAGCCTATCGCCGTCCACTGCTGAACATAGGCCTCTCCAATAGATTTCCAGTGTGACCGGTCCATTGCCACCTGCATCCAACGAGACCCAGCGCTTTTTACTAGGTCGTCGGTCCATCTAGTAGGTGGCCGTCCCACACTGCGCTTGCTAGTACGTGGTCGCCACTAGGTATGTATATTATTAAAACCATTTTTAGGGTTTAATCTAAAATTTATAACAATTATGATAACTTAAAACATTCGTAATTTCGTTTAGTTCACAGTTTTCGTGGTCACCAATAATCAGGGCGTATTTGAATTTAATATTGTGTAACGTGTTTGAATACTGTGATATACTATACTATGTTTTGATAATAAATATACAAAAATAGTGCATCTCGTAAAAAGAAACAGCGTCTATGACATCCCAGCGTCTTTGTACTGTTACGCCGGTAAAATCAACGCCATCTATCGCCGACTAGTCGAACGAATATCGAAGGATCTAGAACGCTCGAGACGTACAACACCGTCTATTGTCAGATAGCGGAAACACACAATACTAGACTTTTGTGGAATATTCTCGACGATTCTAGAGATTTCGTCTCGACTACAAAAGCGTTGCAGAGATGGCACGCAGTCAGTTAGTAATCGGATCTACTCGAAGCGAAACACCAAACGGATCACCTGAAGCGAAGCGGAAGAAGTGAATTGAGAACTTTAAACTGTTTGTTGAGTGTTCTAAGTGTTGAATACAGTTTTAAGTTATACTTTTATTTTTATTTGTATTGCTTAAATGGTTGGACGAGCTCACAGACCACCTGGTGTTAAGTGGTTACTGGAGCCCATAGACATCTACGACGTAAATGCGCCACCCACCTTAAGATATAAGTTCTAAGGTCTCAAGTATAGTTACAGCAGTGGCTGCCCCACCCTTCAAACCGAAACGCATTACTGCTTCACAGCAGAAATATAGGTGGGGTGGTGGTACCTACCCGCGCGGACTCATAAGAGGTCCCACCACCAGTAGGTACTTTGGTGAAACATGTATTTATCCCGAAACCCCAGCGTGTAACAGTCAGTACCTTTGTTCGTATAGTTTCAAAGATTAAATCTTGCCATTCGATGTCTGGTACAAGCGGTGCTCATTTTTCAAATCAATACGGAGCTTCTTTTATTTGTTGAAGGAGTCCTATTCTATTTTCCACTTCAAGACTAGTTCTCTAATATCATTTAAGTATCTACGAATTAAAAAAAGCGTTTAGTTAAATCCAAATTAAACGCTTCAAACTCGTGTTTGTTGTTATCATCAAATCAACGCTTGAAAGGCAAACGTGACTAAAGCCTTGTTCGGACTAGGCGAGTATTTTAGTCGAGTAAAATGGACTGACTTGACTAAATTATTTACTAACCTACTCGACTAAATTTTTGGTGCTCAGACACATTTAGCTACTAAATTACTCGATACTCGACTAAAATACTCGCCTAGTCCGAACAAGGCTTAAGTGACAATGCGTGAACTTTACAGTAGACTAATTTAAAGTTGAATTAAACCTGAAAAAAATTCTATTTTAACGAATCTAGCTGTAGGATTGAAATGATTTTAATAGACCTAGAAATATTTTTTTTTTTACGCATCATATATGGTTATTGCCTATCATTTATGTACAGTGCAGTTATTGTCGCTTAGTCACGTTTGCCTTTCAAGCGTCGAAATGTATTCTTCATTTCTCTGGTACTTCGACGATTGATTCAGAGCAAAGAACAGAAATATTTTGAAACGTTACATTAGAAGCTTACATTGCAAACAAAATACCTCCTAAGTTATTCTTAGTAACAATATCTTATTCCCATGAAACGTGCAGACGAAGTTTGGCTTATACATACATACGAGCTGAATACTGAGGAATATTTCTTCTCGGAAATATTTGTGTTCAGAAAGAGTACAGTTTGTATCATTAGCTTGTTTACTAGACGAGACCCTTGTTATAATTTCTCAAAAGATTTACAAATTCTTGGAGACATGTTTATTTATTTTATAAAAGAAAATTATTTCATAAGTTTTTTATTGATAATGAGCTCACGATCTATCTGATATTAAGTGGATACCAAAGCCTATGCACGGGACAACAGGAGCGTGTCCCAAAATCTTGTAAACATCTCCTTCTACTTGTATATTAATTCCAACCACCATGAGTCCTGTGTAAATAGAATGTCCTTTTTTCCTTCCGTTCTCAAAATGTTTGAATGAGTATGTTCATCTGTGCGTGACACCTTTTGGAACTTGTTCATAAACAATAAATTTGCGGAGCAGTGAATTATCTTAGATCGTATACAGATAAAATATATTTATGTAGAATGAGGCTGCTTTCAGACTACGCTATACTATAGTGCTATATAGTATAGCAGCCTATACTTAGCCAATAATATATAGTACAGTACAGTGTGAACGTGTCCATAACAATGTATGGTGTGCGATAAATTTTTTTAAGCTATTTCATAGCTTTTATCGCGGGCCTTGAGCGCGGCGACCGAATTCATGAAATTCCGTAACGAAAAAAACCTTACACCCCTCACTCCGCCTACCATGTAACTCGCGTTCAACACATTCACACGTTGCGCTTGTGTAGTGTTTGTCAATAAGCGCGTGGCGTGACGTCACACTGCATGCGCATCATGAAAAGTCTGCCCATCTCTCCCTCGCGCGGTCTAGCTTATGCGTGTGAAGGGGACAGTTAAGGTTTTGCTTTTATTAATGTTTAATATAGCGTGGTCTTGTGTTATTATTGTTTTAATATTAAATTATCATTGTCTAATTATAATGGCATAAGTTGATAAAAAATGCTATGCAATATCTTTACCGCGGCAGTTCCCGAGTGCCACAGGTTTTTTTTTGCATCGATTGGTGTACGAGCTCACAGCCCACCTGGTGTTAAGTGCTTACTGGAGCCCATGGACATCTACAACATAAATGCGCCACCCACCTTGAGATATAAGTTCTAAGATCTCAGTATAGTTACAACGGCTGCCCCACCCTTCAAACCGAAACGCATTACTGCTTCACGGCAGAAATAGGCAGGGCGGTGGTACCTACCCGCGCGGACTCACGAGAGGTCCTACCACCAGTATTTTTGTGCTATGAGCTATATACTATATGCTATTATATTATAGCGTAGTCTGAAAGCGGCTTCAGGCTCTTTGAATACATCTATCGATGACAACAATAGGAAAATTAGAACAAAACAATTGGAAAAGTAATTATAGTATGTTTTAATTAAATTTAAAATAAAAAAACCTTCAATTAATATTCATGTTAAATATAATATTAATGTTGTGGTAGTTTAGTCGATTAACTGTAAAACTTCTTGATGTCTGGTACACGTATTCTATTTTTAGTTTTTAGTTCTTGGTTTTTTTTATTGCCTTTGTAGGCAGACGAGCACATGGCCCAACTGATGGAAAGTGGTCACCGTCGCTCATGGACGTCAGCAATGCCAGGGGTAGAGCCAAGCCGCTGCCTACCATTAAGTACTCTCCGCAAGCCTCGTTTGAAGACGGACATGTCATAGCGCTCGGAAAGCACCGTTCATTCCAAAGCCGGATGGTACGTGGCAAAAAACGCACTGTCAATGAAAGCAGCGGTTCCAGATAATATGGATGA
This sequence comes from Bombyx mandarina, assembly GCF_003987935.1. The sequence continues at coordinate 70,563 of NW_021011522.1, read as the reverse complement.
ACTCTGCTCCGATGGCGGAAGGTGCGATGGTAAAAAGGAGATGACATGTACACAGAAAACAATGTTTAAAACATGACGGTAAGTGGTAGTCGATAAACATGCCTCAAGGTGGGTTTCGGCATTTTCGTTGTTGATGTCTATGGGCTCTGGTGACCACTTAATACCTACAAGGTGGGCCGTGAAATTCTCCACTCATCTAAAGGACATCAAATCATCGATCACGAGGAGTATCAATGGTATCGTAAAAGTGCTAGAGAGAGCTCTTTGAACCCAAGCGTTTGACTTCTTAGTGGCAGTTAGACATCAGACGAGGAAGAGAGAGATAGAATATGCTTTATTGTACACCAAAATAAACAAGAATGCAAAAGGTTAAATATTATACAATAGGCGGTCTTATCGGTAACAGTGATCTCTTCCAGATGACAATCATGTGGAAAAGAATCACTTCAGGAAATAAATTAACAGCGTTTTACTTATATACTATATTAAAAAAACCTATGTACATAAACAATGTAATGAAAATTTTGCTATATTATAATGAATAAGCTGTAAACTGCATAATTTTGCCAATGACTAAATTTAAAAATTATGTTAGTAATTGTCACATAAGCTCGCTTATTTTAAGGTTTTATTTATTCATTTATTTTAAGGCTAATTTAAGGTTATTTTTCACAAAATTTCACACAAACAATGAAAAACATTGATGCTCTAAACTACGAAAATAGTCTCGGAGTATTTTTTATATAATTTTATCGTTTATCTTTAAGTAATTATAATAGCATTAATATAACAGTTAACAATAATTCTTGGTGCGTCGGTCAACTAACGACTTCGATCATTAGTAAGTTTAAGTCATTATTGGTCTATTTTTTAAATGGCCATCTATTTTTGTCTAATAATGTAACCTACACTATTAATATTGTCTGATAAAGGTTATTTAAAATTTCTACACGCGAGAACATCTACTGATTTGTATTTTGTTTTTTATTCCTGCTATTTACACCCTGCCTATTCCAGCCGTGAAGCAGTAATGCGTTTCGGTTTGAAGGGCGGGGCAGTCGTTGCACTGTTAAAAGTGAGACCTTACTCATGTCTCAAAGTGGGTGGTGGCATTTACGTTGTAGATGTCTATATGCTCCGGTAACCTCTTAAAACTAGGTGAGCCGTGATGTCGTTCACCCATTTAAGAATTAAAAAAAAATTTGGATAAATAATAGTCTCACTATCTTATAATTTTTTTATAGCGCATTACTGCTTCACGGCAGAAATAGGCAGGCCGGTGGTACCCACCCGCGCGGACTCACAAGAGGTCCTACCACAGTAAAGTGGAAAAATGGAGAAAAAACATTTTTTCGTATTATTTGGGGCCTGTAGACATAGCAACCTTGAAACATTAGATCCAAAACTCAATTGTATTGTAAAATGACTGTAAAATTAAAACATATATTAGTTTACTTACTGGTTTTGTTTATTCTTGATCACAGTAACATCAACATAATAATAATGGCGTAGGATTTTTAGGACTGGGTTTTTTGATAAATTTAGGCGCTCGTCGCAAATGTGGTCCACTGGTAACTTTTTAACAAATTAATAATAACAATGTTTAAATTTCGAAAATTTTCAAATACCAACTTTTTTTTTTTGTACCTTAGATGGGTGGACGAGCTCACAGCCCACCTGGTGTTAAGTGGTTACTGGAGCCCATAGACATTTACAACGTAAATGCGCCACCCACCTTGAGGTATAAGTTCTAAGATCTCAGTATAGTTACAGCTGCTGCCCTACCCTTCAAACCGAAACGCATTACTGCTTCACGGCAGAAATAGGCAGGGCGGTGGTACCTACCCGTGCGGACTCACAAGAGGTCCTACCACCAGTAGGAAAAATCAATAGATCCCGTAATTGGAAGGTACATATTTGTAGCGTTGAAAGAGGGTTCGAAAAATAACCCCAAAAATTCATTTTAACTACGTCACGAAATCTAGTTTGTATTCTAAGTGAGGTAGACTCAAACTAGTTGATTACGTTTGCTGTCTAATACTACTTTTGATTTATTTATTTTTTTCTTACCTATTAGGTTAAGTCGGCTTTATTCTACTTTAAATACTCATTAACACGTTGACTGTCACATAGGTCACCGGTGCCCTACGCGGCGCACTGAAGTAATTATGACGATTACTCTCTTCGATCTACATACTAAAGCGCCGGAATGTCTAGTAGACTCCGGGAATGCTGAATCCGCAGATACTATGAATAAAGCTATTTTTGAAAATATCTAAAAGTCTAAAACGTACATTAACAAATAAAAGAAGGCATACTCGTAGGTCACACGGCAGTTACAGGATTAAATTTCCCGCTCAAACCGTGTGATATAACAAAAGTCACCCGTACCATAGAAAACGTTCATCTGGCATCTCTAATACGGAAGCTAGTTGTTTGCGCAGGGACTTTAAAATCGATATTTAAGCTATCTCTTACAGGCAGCCAAAATTAATAGTTTCCTTCGACCTCTCACGCCGAACGCCAGAACAAAAAAGGCCTGAAGAGGGATCTTGACTGATTTGTCCGGATAAAGTCCGTGTGCATAGCTGTTACCATTAATCATGCCATTCATCATTTAGTCTTCCTGCCTTTTACCAGTAGTAGTATTCTAATAATTGTAAATAGACATGCTTTAACAAAAACCGACTTCAAATAGACAAAAAAAGTTATTCCGAAACAAATTAATATACACCAAAAACAATAATCATCGAAATCGGTTGGCGTAATATTGAGTTATTCGTTTATTTGTCGCGCACGTACTTAACGCAAATTTAAGACTTATATGGTTTTCTCATATATACCATTATCAGAACTGGACTAAATTGAAATGAGACTACACGGGAAGCGTCAGCGTTCTAATAAAAAACAATTATCAAAATCGATTCACTCAGTCAAAAGTTATAAGGTAACAAACATAAAAAAACATACAGTCGAGTTGAGAATCACTTCCTGTTTTGAAGTCGGTTAAAAACAATTTTAGTGAAATTTACAAAACTGAATTCAATGATAGTATAGATTCAAAGATGAACGGTTGTATAAATTACTGCAAAATAAATCATAATAGATCTTTAAATGTTGTCAGCATTAGCAATGTGTGCATATTCATTCAAAAGCTACGAGTAAGCTTTAAAGTTAGCTTATTTAGGATTTTCTTCGGTTTTCGCGAATCATAGACAAAATTAAAACTACTTTTACAGTTTGATCTCAATTTTATTGTTTTTTTTAAATTTTATTATGGCGGACTAATATATTTTAATGATCGCAGACGGGTTATATGTTTGAATTATATCACATTCGGGGCATCAAAATTAACTAACTGATTTTAGTGAAAATTATGTAAGCTGAATTTGAAATAGTTCCATGTTTTACGTGATAATTTTATTTAGCTATAAAAGCAATGAATTTTATTTGGGTCGTAATGTAAGACGAAGTTAATTTTGATAACACAAAAACTGGTCTACGTGATTCTAGACGCATTTGGTGTTATGCGGCTACAAGAGCTAATAGCCATCAGAACTGGTTTTTGACCATTCACGTTATGATAAGAGTTCGCAGTCTCAATAGGCAGAAACGGAGTAGCCAGCCGTATGAGCTCACTGGTGTGGTGAAGTGGAGCTAACCCAACCAGCCCTCAAAATCAAGATTAAAGTTACGCTATTTAAGTCTGAGAACTTTTGAGGGCTGAACAAGCAATTATGTTGTTAAATTATTTAAAAAATATAGCATAGCGTTGCTATGTGATGTGATCATTAGGCTTCTATAACCACATTAAACCAATTAGCCTTGAATCAATCTGCTAGTCTACAACGAAAAAGGGGCAATTATGGAAGTCGTCGTGGCCTAAAGGATAAGACGTCCGGTGCATTCCAATTTTTCTAATGAAATACGTACTAAGCAAATATTCACGATTAACTTCCACGGTGAAGGTATAAGTAACATCGTGTAATAAAAATCAAACCCGAAAATTTTTAATTTACGTAATTACGGGTGGTAGGACCTTTTGTAAGTCCGCACGGGTAGGTACCACCACCCTGCCTATTTTCTGCCGTGAAGCAGTAATGCGTTTCGGTTTGAAGGGTGGGGCAGCCGTTGTAACTATACTGAGACCTTAGTACTTATATCTCAAGGTGGGTGGCGCATTTACGTTGTAGATATCTATGGGCTCCAGTAACCACTTAACACTAGGTGGGCTGTGAGCTCGTCCACCTATAATAATTTTGTCTCCGGTTTCATTTAACATCAAATCTGCATTGAGCTTCTTTTCTGTTCATCTTGATGAACCAATAACGTTCATTGGAATTAGAATTTCAAATAAAGCCTTGATTTTTCTTACTGAGCCGTTTTTTCTTTAACCTTCCATGTAACAAAGCGTTCCAATCTTTTAATCTTTCGTTTAAGGAGCCGCTCTGTCTAATAAAAAAGTTTCATTAAGTATCTTACGTTATATTACCGTATTTTAATAAGGCATTTATTAATATTTTGTTATTATTGATTGTAATTTATGATGATAAAGATGTATGATGTTATTGATTGTAATTGTTGATTAATGTATTATTAGTATTTGGATTTAATATATTTATTCACCTTTATTTCATTAGACGCACTAGCGTTGTGGTGTTTGTGTGCATCGGTAACCGCCTACCATCAGGAGGTCCGTCGGCTCGCTTACTTGGTTAAGAAATATAAAAAAACAGATTTAAAGAGCATCGTCGTTCTATACAAAGACGAGCTTTGCTTCTTCATGTGTTTTATTCCAGATGATTTGATACAGATAATTTGTTTGTTTGAAGTGTAATTATTTAGTAATTGTTCTGTCTTTATTGTATGTAGAATTACTTTTATAACATTATAAGTTAGGTTAGTTTTCGTTTATTTTATTCTATAGTTGTAGGTACATTGTGTACTTTGCATATTTATTTTGATTAGTCGTGAGTACATGACTTGTGTTACTATCAGCCACTAGAAGAAAAAAAAACAATGAGTAACAAATCTGGCTACTGCTAGCCAGATTTTTTACTCATTGTTTTTTTTTGTGTTCCTTTTTTGAAGTTTGTAATTAATTATGTGCCTTATAAAAACATAAGAAGTGACCGTTTTTTATGCTACCTATAATATAAAATCAATAAAAAAGTCTATAGACTGATGTAGCTAAACTAATGAATAACATGTGGGTGTCCTATCACGCAATGCCACTATGATGGGACTTAAATTCACCAATGTTGACCTTTATTATTTATCATTTGCAAAATGTAGAATTGCAATTTTGGAAGTACATACTTGTAAAGTGATTTAGATCATATTTTTATTATTATTTTTTGTTTTAGTCCATTACGTTTTTGTAATTTTTAAAGACAACAATTTCAATTATTTTTGTGCACTGTGTAGGTACTCATGTGTCGTATTCATTGTACAAACTTGTTTGGTGTTTGTTTGTCCGTCTTTAATAGGTATACTACGTAGATGTATTGTACTGTTGGTTTCGCGACTGCAAATTGTTATTATTATATAAAACAACCTTGTAGCGGATACGAACCTTTTAATATGATAATACATAATCGATAGACGATGAAGACATCATCATCAATGAGCTTCTCCTCTTTTTTTTTTTTTTTATTGCTTAAATGGTTGGACGATCTCACAGCCCACCCTGTTAAGTGGTTACTGGAGCCCATAGACATCTACAACGTAAATGCGCCACCCACCTTGAGATATAAGTTTTAAGGTCTCAAGTATAGTTACAACGGCTGCCCCACCCTTCAAACCGAAAGGCATTACTGCTTCACGGCAGAAATAGACAGGGTGGTGGTACCCACCGCGTGGACTCACAAGAGGTCCTACCACCAGTAAAAGTGCGCTGCGGATTTGATCAAACCACCTTGTCGGACTGCGCCCGCGCGATCTCTTGCCCTCGATCTTCCCTGTGCTTCTACAGTGCCATTGTAAAAAAAATACTCTTCTGGCAACTTAGTGAACCTTAAAAATTAGAAATGTGACAAAAATGAACTGACCTCATCTGATCTGACAGCGTACTAGAAGAAAAAGCGCAGGTTTTCAGGTAGTGGAGATGAAGTTCGCTTTAGTGGCCGGTGTTGCTAATTATTTGTACTGATATCAACGATATTAAGACTCGGTATGCTGTGGCTATGCTCTTGGCGTTGCTGACGTCCATGGGCGACGGTAACAACTCTCCCCCTGGCGGCCATACTTATGAAGGAAATAAAAAAATACCCCACTTAAACATACAATACTTCAACATAAATTTATTAATCAAAGTTTGTTCCGTCACTGAATTTCATTACCAAAACTAACAAACTCTGGTATTTGCTACATCATCAAAAATGTTAAAACCTGTTTTTCTATGTGAAAATGACAAAAGTGATGAGAAAAATGACGAATGTATTTTTCACGAAAGTTCTTTAGGGTCGAGGGTGTTTGAAAAGTTTCCCTTAGTCGGAAACTCAATGATGAGACAGTAAACATGAGACACTAAATACATTAAATTATTAACAACACTAAATATATAAATGGACGATAGAGTAATTTTATCTTGGAATCTTTCTATATATATTTCTTCTGTGCGTGTGTTTGTCACTGAACTCCTCCTAAACGGCTGGACCGATTTTAATGAAATTTTTTGTATGCGTTTGGATGGCGCCCTGGATGGTTTAGATTTACAAATCAGCCCGGCAGATGGCGCTGCAGTCGGTATCTAGGTTATTTATCTATACTGCAAATAAACGGCTCTACTTGAATGAATTTTTATGCATTCACAGGACGTCTGTCGGGTCCGCTAGTATTGATATGAAAATTAGATATTTTAATAATTAGCACTATAGAATCACTTACTACGGCCGAAATAGACGATTGTCCTGATCCGGAGAAATTTATATGGAGTATTTTCAGGTGTAGAACGGTGCGATGGTTAAAAGGTGAACTTGGTGCCGTGGATGCTATGGAGTAATAGAATATACCGATGACGGAGCTTGCTGAACTTAAAGTGCCGCACACATCTGCGCTGTTTTCGGTAAACTGACTGAGATACTAAAGGGGAATATGAAATTAGGTCGGACATTCGAGCAATGTGGTCTCCCTGTTATGGTATATGGGGCGGAGACATGGACGCTCACTAAGCAAATTATGACCAAAATGCAAATCACAGAAAGAGCCATGGAACGGGCTACGTACGGGATAGGATACCGAAATCCACAGAACTGGTTTGAACTAGAATCCCTACACAATACCAAAGGTTTCAAGTTTCAAAAGAACCTCAGAATCATACATGAGACCGCAGTACTCTCAGTAATAAATGTGTTAGTAGCAATAAACCGTACGTTTAGTAGTGTGGGTGTTAGATAAGGGATTTTTCTCAGTAACGGTTACCGCTGGTTAGAGATCTTAGAATACCGATTTTAGTATTGTGGAAAATTTATGTCGAACGTAGCGGGCAAAGTTTTACCGGAGAATGGGCAGCAGCATTCTCTGAGTGTTACTCTAGCGTTCTGGATTCGGACATCGGCATATACCAGTGTTAGGTACGCGCTGGGATAAAAAAAATTCTACCGAAGCTTATATTAAAACTGTATTAACACTTAGAACACTAATAAAACATTTTAAAATTCTTAATTCACTTCTTCCGCTTCGCTTTAGGCGATCCATTCGCTGTTTCGCTTCGGATAGTTCCAATCACTGACTTCGTGTCATCTCTGCAGCGCTTTTACAATCGATACAGCATCCCTAGATTAATCGAGAACATTCTGGGCAAGTCGAGTAGCTTTGATTTGTGTTTCTGTTATCTGACAATAGATGGCGTTGTACTTCTCGATTTTTACTAGTACCTTCGATATTCGTTTCGTTTCGATAGATGACGTTACTATTACCGGCGTAATACTAGTAATAGGGCGTATTGTGAACCAGTGTGGTCATACGATCATCACTTAACGATGGGTGGGCTCGTTCAGGGGCAACCTAAGCGTGTAAATCTAAATGTCCAAATTCTACGTGTAAATCGTCAGCGGAACCACGACCACTCTGACAAAAGTGTCCGACAAAGAAGAAAGGCTCGTTCACCCAATACATACATATTATTATTATATACTGAAGTCGCCTTTGAGATCAAATTCGTATCACTCCGATCAAGTCACACTTCAAAAGATGGGATGAAATCTTCATATTACATTAGTTTTGAGAACTTTTAGAATCGTATGTATGAGTTTCGTTATCGAAATGAGATTTAAGAAATAATTTCCGTAGGTACCTAAACTAAATTAGTTTATAAATTCCCTAAAACCTTCTGTTCACTCACTCACTCATTAATTAAGAGATCATAACGTAACTAAATATATTAAGAATTTATTTAATGCGATTTTAAGTATTTTTAGAGATCATGTTCTATTTCGATATTTCTATATTTGTGAAGAATGAAACGGTAATTAAAACTGCTTTAAATGTTAAATCTCGCTTTTTTCATTAGTATTACATTATTTTCGATCTTTCGGATACTCAACAGTTTTCGTGGCTACGGACGTCTAAGTTTGTTATTCGTTAACATTCAAATATTCATTCATATATTAAGTGAAGTCGTCGTGGCCTAAAAGATAAGACGTCCGGTGCATTCGTGTTGAAGCGATGCACCGGTGTTCGAATCCCGCAGGCGGGTACCAATTTTTCTAATGAAATACGTACTCAACAAATGTTCACGATTGACTTCCACGGTGAAGGAATAACATCGTGTAATAAAAGTGAAACTCGCAAAAATATAATTTGCGTAATTACTGGTGGTAGGACGTGTTGTGAGTCCGCGCGGGTAGGTACCACCGCCCTGCCTATTTCTGCCGTGAAGCAGTACTGCGTTTCGGTTTGAAGGGTGGGGCAGCCGTTGTAACTATACTGAGACCTTACAACTTATATCTCAAGGTGGGTGGCGCATTTACGTTGTAGATGTCTATGGGCTCCAGTAACCACTTAACACCAGGTGGGCTGTGAGCTCGTCCACCCATCTAAGCAATAAAAAAAAAAAAAAATTGGACGTATATAAATAGATATATCAGTGTCTGATTTTCATAGTACAGGGAATCCTAGTTTGAGGCTTAGTGACTATGTGTAACTTATCTCCAGTTAGTATTATCATATTCAAATATATGCTGAAGAGCTTTCCAAGAAGAGAAAAATTTGCTACTATTATAATACGACCACGCGCCATTTCAAAACATTATATACTGAATGGTTATCTTAATCCTCGCAGTCTTTGACAAATCAATTGGATTAATTGTAAAAAGCAGGAACTGCGTGTTCCAAAAGCTTTGAAAACAAACTTTGTTCGAAAGCGTTCATAAAAAAATGTTCAGGATTTTAGTAGTATTAATAAGCTGTTTTTTTGCAGTCAAAAGCAATTTAAAACCTTTTTGTCACGTGGCTTATTATTGGTAACGCCACGTGTATTAGAACAATACATTGATTTTGCTATAAACGTCTACGTGGGTACAGTCAACAACTAAAGTAGCAAAACCACTAATCATATTTTTGATATACTGTAGACAAAACAACTATTTTTATAAGTTATTTTGTTTTTCTTCTCTTTCTTTGACGCATCACTTACCCCGCTCAACTGAAACCTTGACATTTCAAGGGAGATTATTGACATAGCTTCGTCAAAATAAAATAAGTGGATAGGGAATAGTTATGACAAAGCATGACATAGCTTCACTTGGACGAGTATAGAAGGAAAATCTCAATCAATCAGTCCTGAGTTTCATCCTTTTTTCATCCTTTCATCCAGTCCTGAAAAAAGGGTACCTATTTCAATTCAAACACATTAAAAAAATCTTGTAAAACTTCATTTAGCGTTCTTGTTGATTATCAAAAAAAGCCGTGGTTCTTGAGTAGTGGTTCTAAATTTACTGTTTTAATAAATTTTTAATCGTAAGCGTAACAGCCTGGCCACGGGACATTCGCCGATACGAATATTCGCGCGGTGCGAACGGCGAAGCGTCTAGCGACTAAAATAAGTGCATAGAAATGTACCTAACAAGCCACGCGCACCGGCGACCGGCGAAGCGACCGGCGAAATGTACCGAGCGAATCGCGCGATGCGGCGGGCGAGCAAAACAAATGCATGAATACGGACGGCGCGAGCCACGGAGTCGAGCGGTAGTCGCGGCGAATAGTGCAGTGATTAAATGAGTTTAGTTGTTTTCGCCGCGAAAAATTAACGCCGAAATTTTTATATTTTTTATTTATTTTTTATTTTATATTTTTAAAGTCGTCGTGGCCTAACGGACGTCCGGTGCAATCGTGTTGAGCGATGCACCGGTGTTCGAATATCAGGCGGGTACCAATTTTTGTAATGAAATACGTACTCAACAACACTCAACGTTCACGATTGATTTCCACGGTGAAGGAATAACATCGTGTGATAAAAATGAAATCTTCAAAATAATAATTTGCGTAATTACTGGTGGTAGGACCTCTTGTGAGTCTACACGGGTGGGTACTACCACCCTGCCTATTTCTGCCGTGAAGTAGTAATGCGTTTCGGTTTGAAGGGTGAGGCAGCCATTATAACTATACTTGAGACCTTAGAACTTATATCTCAAGGTGGGTGGCGCATTTACGTTGTGGATGTCTATGGGCTCCAGTAACCACTTAACACAAGGTGGGCTGTGAGCTCGTCCACCCATCTAAGCAATAAAAAAATAAAATAGCTGAAATACTAGCTAGACCAGCTATTTGGAAGTCTAGCCACCCAAAGTATTTCTCGTACTTCTTGTGGAATTCTCCATCTATAGGTATACTCCGATTCTTATTCAAATCATGTACTTCACAATCTTTTCCAAATAATAGATCCTGAACCAAAAAACTATTAATTTGTAAGCAATATCGAGATAATTTCGATATAGACATTTCGCTGTCGGACTTCCTTACTAGTCGCGGCGGCGAACGTGAGTACCCGTGGCCTGCAAACGGTGCTGCGCGAATGGTCGCCTCGTCCACCGCTTCGCTGTTCGCACCGCCGATCCCCGTGGCCAGGCCGTAAAGCGGTCGCGTATCGCGAAAGGTGACAAAAGTCTTTTGGAACTTCGATCTCGCCTTTGAATGTTCAACGTGTTTATAGCATTGCTACCTCATATGTTAATCTTTATACCAGATTCACCAAAAATGAGCCCATCGGTGTTCCCCGAACGACTTAACATGTTCCTCTTCAAAAAAATCTGAGGAAAGCTTACAGGAGCAGGATATGGCCTGGCTGTGTCCCTGGCATTAGTAACTGCTTACTAAACTCATGCTTATGCTTAGGTGGGTCGTAACCTCGTCTTATTTATTGCCCTTGTAGGTAGACGAGCATACGGCCCACCTGGGTGAGTGTTTACACGCTCATGAACGCCAGCAATGCCAGAAGCAGAGCCAAGTCGCTGTCCACCGAAAAGCCGAGCTCCGACTCGGCAGGCTGGTTCTGACCCAGCGGAGTAAGCCGGGAGGCCAGCGACAACGCCAAGGCGTCCGAACGGTCGCCATACTGGAACTGACGTCTAGAGACTTGGTTTTGCCTCAAAGGCTGTTCGTTTGTAGCAAAACTCGAGGGTTTTGACCTCGAGGGGGCCAGACGCTTGAATAAGAGTGCTCCCCTGCTCCCTTGGTCCCCCTCGTTTAGTGGCTAGGACTTTAAATACCATCCCTGGGTTAACGGTCCGCTCCCAACATCTACGGACTGCCGAGAGCCAACATACCAAGTCAAGTAGCAGTTTGGCTTCCATTACCAAAAATAAAGCGTAGACTTTCATGTTGCTAATCACTAAAAACATAGTTGTGGAGCTCGGTAGCAGAGCAACAAAAACAATCGAACCATAAAACAATAAAAAATAATACATAAATTTATGTGGACAAAAAAAAATTATATCAACTAATTTTCCTCGACTGTAATTTTCTTTACGAGTAATGAAACTACACTTTGTCGTGTCCTTTATGTATTGTATTAGCTGGTCCACAAATTGAATAGGGCTGCCGTTGGACTTAATTAAAATTTGATAGGACTGTCTTAATGAAACACTTTTACGATGGGAACCTTGTATTAGATACACCTGACCTTATCTATAAGACATTAGTGAAAGACTTCAATATTCTCGAAAGGTATGCGTGAGTATCGCGTATTTTTACTGGTGATATCTTTATCTATGTTTATCTTTACTTTTTACTGGTGGTAGGACCTCTTGTGAGTCTGCACGGGTAGGTACCACCACCCCGCCTATTTTTGCCGTGAAGCATAAATGCGTTTCGGTTTGAAGACCCACCCTTCAGCCGTCGTAACTATACAGAGACCTCAGAACTTATATCTCAAGGTGGATGGCGCATTTACGTTGTAGATGTCTATGGGCTCCAATAACCACATGACACCAGGTGGGCTGTGAGCTCGTCCAACCATCAGAGCAATAAAAAAACAAAAAAATCTTCCCTCCTTTAGTCGTGCTCCTTATGTTTGAGGGTCATGACCACCTTCATTTGTGACTTTCGTCCTCACGATGTTATGCTACCTTGTCCTGACTTCGGTTACTCTGAGAGCTTCGTAGACAGTGGAAGTGGTGGTTCGGACCTGGTCAGACCTTTTCAGTCAGATCTTTTCCCTTCCCTTTCAGAAGTTTTCAAGATTGTCTCCGTCTTTTCTGGCAATATACAGAATACCAATGCCAAATTAGAGGGTTGCTTGATTAAATTTAGGTGTAGGAAAATGGCTATCGAGAACGGAAGACATGGCATAGCCTTGAATGAATGAATCGATTGAAAACCACAGATAACTTCAGTTTTGTTAACACGCAATGTAATAGAAATTAGTTGACCCGCGAAGTCAAGGGTCTGACACAAGCGTGTGGGGCGTTCCGAATCTGACATATGAGTTTGAGTGAGTACGGTTGATGAGCCCCGAGTTTTTTTACGCGTCCATTGCAGGTTCACGGAGCATAGAATTATTGTAAAGATTATTGTTTCTGCTTTAGTTACATGAATATGATGCGAATGATATTATTTTCTGTTTTCAACTCCCATTTGGGATCCTTACTTTCTGTTTTCATAATAAATACCAGCTTGTGTATTTAAATGCTAACTTTGACAGGAATTCGCTTTATATCGCGTTATCCCTGAATACACGTGTTCAGCAATGGGATAAAAGGTATCCCATCTACATTTTATAAATGGATTAGTTTTATAACTACACTAGTAGGCCCGATAGACGTTATCTCGTACGCACGTTTCAAATTAGAAATATTCAAACTTTTTTGAATAAGTTTTATAACAATCTGGACCGTTTTGATGAACTTTAAAAAAAAAGTTTTTGCACACCATTTTTTGAGTCTAAACTATTCTCGAATTCACTTGAAAAGCAGTTCAACCGCTTAGAAAGAGTTCAATCATAGAATAATCATAATAATATGTGTAAAGATGTGACTTTCTTGGTGATCCTCAAACGAACATATAATACACACATAATATTTACGCGATAGATTTATATCTCTCAGTACTTATGGTCATGATTTACAACAAAACACTAAGCTTCCCTGAACACAGAACTGCGTTATACTCAAATACCTTTACTGTTTCAGCAACTAGTCTTTGGAATAGCCTTCCCCCGAGTTTTCGTGAAGCACGTTCAGATGATATTTTGAAAGCGAAAGTACCTACATGATCTTTTTTTTTTTTTTTATTGCTTAGATGGGTGGACGAGCTCACAGCCCACCTGGTGTTAAGTGGTTACTTGAGCCCATAGACATCTGCAACGTAGACGCGCCACCCACCTTGAAAATCTCTCTTTTTTAAAGCACAGATTGCTTGATTGTTTTGTAGTATGTTGTGGTTTACATAATTTATTTTATTTGATATGTATTTCTTATCTATGTATTTTGTATGTATTTATATATATGTATCTATGTATTTGTTTTGGCAATAACCTAGTGTTCATTTATTCATGTCTACTATAATTCTTTAAATTATCGCCATGTATTAACTTCAACTTTGTACAATACTTTTGTACAATAAAGAATTTTCATTCATTCATTCATTCATATACATATACAATAGTATATAATTATAGCATAATAATATAATAATACAAAGCGGACTCTAAACACTTAGGGATCCAGAAGCTACGGTTGTCACTACCTTATCAAACAGCACTAAATATTTCATTTTATATCATAACATATAATATAAGCTGAGCCATAGTATTCGCTTTATGATAGGCCGAAATTTTGAATTAAAAATTGTTTTCCATTCAAAATTTTGTTACATAATTACCACTACGATATAGACACTACTAAATAAAATACTGAAATTATTATTGCAAGGAAATAATTTTCGTTCAAGTTCAGTTAGAAGAAATAAAAACACGAATTTATTTACAAAGTTTATTTTGAACATAAATTCTCGTTTCTGCAGCGTAACACCTCTCCGATATTGAAGAAATATGTTTCCTCATTTCTCCCATTGCTCTGAATATGTTTCCCAACGATTTATACCAGAAGTGGAAGCTACCATTCTGAAAACGAAATACAAATATAATCAAACTGAGTGAAATTAATGAAATGAAAATTAATAATAATCTAGAGTTCGTCGTTTTACTGCTATATTTAATAACCTCGGTTCTTATAGCCCAGTGCAGAAATGGCCACCGTTTGTTCAAGGCATTAAAATGTAAATTAGTTGACAGGGTATTGTGCTCAACACGTAAATGCACTTTTATATATGAGACAAAGAATTTTTCAGCTTTCAATAAGACATTAATTTTGTTTATATACTTATGACAAGATAGTAAACAGATGACATTTCAATATATTGTACGCCGGTAAGAGTAACGCCATCTATCGTCGAATAGCAGAAACGAATATCAAAAGAGCTTGTATTATCGAGAACGCTCGAGAAGTGTAACGCCATCTATCATCAAATAGCGGAAACACATCTCGAAATTACTCGCCCTATCGGGAATGTTCTCGATAATCATAGAGTTGTCGTGTAAAGTATAAAAGCGTTGCAGATATGACATGACGGCAATTAGTGATCGGATCTACTGGAAGCGAAACAGCGAATGGATCACCTGAAGCGATGAGTGTTCCCTAAGTGTTTTAAGTGTTAAATTGAGTTTTAATTTGTACTTCGGTAGAAGTTTTATTCTATCCGAACATAAGCGTATAACAATATGTTCGCAAATATAAAAGTTCCGAACAATAACACTGGAAAATCCCTTTATCCGTTCCACAAAAATATACATTTTAACTGAGTAGTATCGCAAACCAGAATGCATTACTGCTTCGCGGCTGAAATAGGCAGGGCGGTAGTAAATACCCGTGCGGACTCACAAGACGTCCTACCACCAGTAATTACGCAAATTACAATTTTGCGGGTTTGATTTTTATTACACAATGGTATTCTTTCACCGTGGAAGTCAATGGTGAACATTTAGCAAGTACGTATTTCATTGAAAAATTGGTACCTGCCGGCGGGATTCGAACACCGATGCATCGCTACATACGAATGCACCGGACGTCTTATCCTTTTGGGCCACGACGACTTCATATCCATGCCCATGCGGGATCACAAAACACCTTACCACCAGCAAACATATTTTGTTCATACTTATTATGTACATATTTGCAGACAATATATTGTGTAGAGATAAATGAGAAAAGCCGATATTAGTTCTAAGTTTATTTTTAATTTCAAACAAAATACAAACCAAGCTAGTTAGTTCACAGTATTTTCTTAATTTTCCTATTAGACATCATTAAAGCTAACTCTACGATTTAATATCGCGTTTATTTATATATTCACACACATTATTTTAAAACATAACGGTTGTTAGAACAATATTAAATTTGCTTCTTTAGATAAAAACTTGGTTGGTCCGTGACTACGAAAACATTTAAGTATTTGAGACGTCGGATTTAATTAAATAAAATGAATATAATAAACGCGAGTCTAAGCCGTTGGAATAGTTATAATTGCGTTACAAGAAAGCAATTGCGACTGACATAGTGATGCAGTAGCTAGTGGCCCTGGTTAGATGGTCGTAGATTCGATTCCCGCATCGGGCAAACATTCTGTGACGAACAGTTTTTTTTGCTCATTGTCTGGGTTTTTATAATCTATAAGTGTATGTATTTATTTAAATATATATAAGTATGTTTAGGAGTCTCTGATACCTATAACACAGGGAACCCCAAATTGGGCTCAGATGACCGTGCATGATTTGTTCCCAGTTGTTATTATCTATACTAATCTATACTAATACTAATATTATAAAGAGGAAAGATTTGTTTGTTTTGTTTCTATTGAATAGGCTCCGAAACTACTGAACCGATTTGAAAAATTCTTTCACTGTTTGGAAGCTATACTATTCCCGAGTGACATACGCTATAACCTTTTTTGAAAAAAATTAGGGATCCTTACTAAAACTCCAAATACCAAAAATATTCTTTACATCGTGTGCCCTGCGAAAACTATTGATGATAGAGTAAATTAATGTACTACGGCTTTGTAGAACACATTATTATTTACAAAAAACGTCTCGACAGCATATGTCTAACTATTATAGTTATGCCGCAATAAGTTTTCTTTTAAAATAAAACAACGTCAAATATCGTTGAGATTTTTGTTAAAGACCCGAGCGGAGCCGGAGCGGGCCGCTAGTTATTAATAATTGGTGTCCATTGGTGTCAACATGTCATAGCCCTTTGGGAAACACCCACACATGTCCTTCTTCAAACCAGGATTGCGGAGAGTTTTTTTTTTTTTTTTATTGCTTACATGGGTGGACGAGCTCACAGCCCACCTGGTATTAAGTGGTTACTGGAGCCCATAGACATCTACAACGTACATGCGCCACCCACCTTGAGATATAAGTTCTATGATCTCAGTATAGTTACAACGGCTGTCCCACCCTTCAAACCGAAACGCATTACTGCTTCACGGCAGAAATAGGCAGGGCGGTGGTACCTACCCGCGCGGACTCACAAGAGGTCCTATCACCAGTTGCAGAAATAGGCAGAGTACTCAATGGTAGGTAGCGACTTGGCTATGCCCCTGGCATTGCTGACGTCTATGATCCACGGTAAACACTTACCATCAGGTGGGCCGTATGCTAGTCTGCTTACAAAGGTAATAAATAATAATAATAATAATAATACTGCAGTTCTTCATCACAGTAATTTTGCTCATAATAAATCAGAGTGACGATTTCAAAACTAACATACAAATCATGATCATTCGTCGTTGACGTAAACGTCATAACGATCCTCTTTGAAGTGAAATCGATCACGGGGAACGCAAACAAATGATACTCTAATAAACGGATGGGTCCGAGGGCGTGGTTTATAGGACATTTTATTTTTAACTTGCCCGTTCGTTCCAGTGACGTTGGTAAATACCCAAATACTATTTAGACGAAATCGCGGTGAATATTTCCTAGTGACGTAACGTTGTTGTCTGGAATCGAAACTGTCTACGTATATGAATTATTCGATTCCGACTGCGTACAAATTTAAGTTAACTCTTACGCTATCGTGGACGTTAAAAAACTCGCATTAAGCACACAGGTATATCCATTATAATGAATCTTTGGGGAATCCATTTACGGATACCCGGTCGAGGGGGTAACGGACCGGGTTATGTCGGACTCCGGCGCCTCCAAAGAGGAAGAGGGAGATGAGGAAGGCCAAGGTCCTCCACCTCCCCCAATTCCTCGCAAGAGACTACGCTTATTAGAGCACGACGACTATTATACCCTGTATCTTCTTCTTCGTCGCTTTCTTCATTGCTGAAGGTCGTGTCCCTGAAAGTTGACCGTTGCCTGTCTCGTGAGCTGTTTCCATCTCGTCCGGTCCTCAGCTGCTCGAATGGCGGTTGCGACTGGCAACCCAGTTAGAGCGGTTACTTGATCACACCAACGCCTAGGTAATCGGTCGCGGGGTCTCTTTCCTTCTACTTTGCCCGTCACAATCACTTTGTTCAAGTACTTTGTGAAGTGCGGCGCAGAAGGCAAGGGGAAACCACTGCGCTAGTTTTCCCAAGTAATCCTATGAAAGTGGACCAAGTACCCTGTATATTAGAAGCTTATATCGTCTTTTCGCATTAAATGTGTACAATTTCCAAAAATATTCGAAATTGAGTTAATATGCGGAATCATTTGGTATCACCAGTATTTTCTCATAAATACTGTCAAAAGAGCGTAGTTTAATTTTATTTTATTTTAGTTTACCTACATTTTGACTACATACTATTAACATAATTAATACATAATTTTATCTTACTTTAAAATACAGATAATATATCCGGTAAAAAATAAAAAAATAAATGTTGCAAAGATGATTAATATTAAAAATATCACATGTTAAACCTTTAAAACACTCCCCTATAAAATTAGTAAGTTTTGATATTATACAGTTTTAATGCGAGAAGACGATACATTATATAGGCTTCTGCGCGTACTGCGAGGTAAATTTGCTCAAATTTCGCGTATGTGAGATTTGCACGAGAACAGTATACGTGACCTGAATGTAATTGTTGTTTCAACTTGTTGGTTGGGTTAATCATTTGAAGGCGAAATCTTTATTGCGTTGTCAACAAGAGACGTTAGTGGTTCGTTGTTTAAGTATAACCCCACTACTATTATTAATCAAGGAAGATAAAACGTTATAAAGTATCGGACAGCGATAGGAAGATCTTGTATCAAAATTTATGATTTGTAGCGGACGTGACGTCAGCTGTCATGCCCTGCCGCCAGCCAAGCCGCCAAGCCATGTTAACAGGCCCCCTTCCGCCACTGCCGCTAGCCAAAGCCAACGAAGGGGGGATAGTGTTAATAAAACAAGCCATGCCGGCCATTTCTACCTGCTTTCTGCTTTCTCGCACAAATAAAAGAACTTGTCTTTACACTGCTGGTTTTTATTGTCACCTCATTTGCAACAGATTTGAGATTTATTATGAACTAGCTTTTGCTCGCGACTCCGTCCACGTGAAATAGTTACTTTGGCATAACGCTAAACTTTACCCGCCTCTTCATTTACGTAGAAAGTCAAAAAAAATTTAATTACAGAATGTTAAGGAGCTATTTAAACCCTTCTTTTGAAACATTCTTTATTGGTGCTCCACTTGTATTGGCCTTAAAGTGATTTTATATAGCCTATAGCTTTCCTCAATAAATGGGATATCTAACGCTGAAAGAATTTTTCAAATCGGATCAGTAATTCCTGAGATTAGCGCGTTCAAAGAAACAAACTCTTCAGCTTTATAATATTAGTATAGATACGTCAAGGAAGCCACAATTTTTATTTTTATTTTTTTATTGCTTAGATGGATGGACGAGCTCACAGCCCACCTGGCGTTAAGTGGTTACTGGAGCCCATGAACATCTACAACGTAAATGCGCCACCCACCTTGAGATATAAGTTCTAAGATCTTAGTATAGTTACAACGGCTGCCCCACCCTTCAAACCGAAACGCATTACTCCTTCCCGGCAGAAATAGGCAAGGTGGTGGTACCTACCCGCGCGGACTCCCAAGCGGTCCTACCACTAGTAAATTAATTTTTGCTTACACCGAATGGTATTAGTACCAATTATTTTATATTCAAAAATGAATCTTAGAGCTATGCGCATAGAGCTCATAGTCTACCTAGTGTTAGGAGGTTACCGGAATCCCGGATGTACCCGTGCTGGTTTATAATACGCTCTACCACCAGTGAAAAGAAAAATTGAGGATAATTCTTTCAAAGATTAATTTTGATGACAATTATAATATGAAAATTTGTGCATCTTTAACTCTAATAACGATGCATTATATTATGTTATATATGTGTTAGTCAGACAAACTCGTTAGTACTGCGACGCCAGATGTCACAAACCATTTATATATAGGTCAGCTTATATTCGGGGAAACAAACTACACTACTAAAGAGAATTTATATGGTATTATTACAGCTATTAATAAATAATACTGAACGACAAGTTCGTAACTGATTTTTTTTTATCGTAAATAAGATATTTCAGTTACGTATCTAATGGTAGTTAAATAAATGATATTTTTACAAATGTTGTCGGAAAGGGACAAAGGGACAAGATCTTTCACTTAACGGTTTGTGACCGTGGCCATCATGAACTAATTTTTGACGGATGCTTGAATCTCGCTGGCGACATTTTCAAGATAAGCATACGTACATATGTATATACACTCGCGAGCAAAAGTTTGGAATCACTTACTTGAAATTAGTTCCGTGCGATGTCTTGTACTAATTTTTTTTTTTTTTAATAATCATAAAAATTACATCGTTTTAAAGGTTCAATTCTTAACTTTAAACTTATACTAAATTCATTAAAATCAAGCCAGTATTTAAGAAGCTATCCCGGATTAAGTGAAGGAATAACGAAAAAGACGTGTTTCAATTACTTGATACGTCGCGAGTTGCGACTTATTGACCCCTATAAAAGCACCTGTTATCGGATTTTCTTTATCAGTTGACTTTCACACGTTGACCGGTATACATCTCCGCTAATTTTGATCCATTACCTTGTACGACAATGGAGACAACACCTACAGAAGCAGCACAAATCGTAGACCTATTGCAAGACGGGCTCAGCCAGCGGGTTGTCGCTCGTTGGCTCCACATAAGCCAGTCCTGTGTTTCGAAAGCTTACAAGCGCTTTCAGGAGACTGGTGGCTTTATCCCGAGACCAAGATCTGGACGGCGCCGGTGCACATCGGAGAGGGATGACCGTTTTATCGTGTTAATCTCTCTCCGAAATCGGCATTTACATGGTGCCGACGTCCAACAGGAGCTCCGAGATATTCGTGGGGTAGCAGCCAGCGAGTGGACACTTTGTCGACGACTCAAGCTAGCGAATCTGACTCCAAAAAGGCCTCCCACAGGCTCGAAACTCACGGTAGCTCACCGACAAGCACTCCTTCAATTTGCTCGCACCCATCTTGATTGGGAGGTTGAGCAATAGAGGCAATTCCTGTTCTCCGACGAGTGCAGGATATGTTTGCACGGTAGCGACCGAAGAGGTCGGGTCTACAGGCGGCCTGGGGAGCGATTTTCGCAGTGCTGTTTCGCTGAAACAGTGGCTTATGGGGGCGCCATTGTATGATGTGGGCTGGCATTTCCTTCGATGGTAGAACCGAGCTTGTTTTCGTGCCTGGCGGGGGACGAGGTGGCGGTCTAACTTCGGACTGGTACATTTCCAATATTCTGCTGGAACATGTCCTTACATATGCTGGATATATCGGTGATCACTTCCTCCTTATGCACGATAACGCTCGTTGTCACACTGCCCGTGTAACAACTGTATACCTCAAAGAAGTCGGTATCGCCACATTGGACTGGCCAGCGCTCAGCCCTGACTTGAATCCCATTGAGCACGTGTGGAATGAACCGAAGAGGAAGTTTCGTTCCAGAACTCCTGCTCCTTCATGTCTGAATGAGCTGAAATCGGCGTTGATTTACGAGTGGGAAGGTATCCCACAAGAATCAATTCAGAAGCTGATCATGTCTATGAAGAATCGTCCTCGAGCAGTTATTAGGGCGAGGGAAGGGAACACAAAGTACTGATACTTAATTTTAAGGCTAAATAATTTCTTTTACTTATTAATTTTTGTTGTTTTGTTCATTCATTATTTTTCCATATTTCCTTGTTTTCCTACATCCTTCACTTAATCCGGGATAGCTCCTTAACTACTGGCTCGATTTAAATGAATTTGGTATCAATTTAAAGTTGACAGCTGAACCTTTATAATTATGTAATTTTTATGATAATTAAAAATTTATTTAGTAACCAAGATCGCGCGGAACCAATTTCAAGTAAGTGATTCCAAACTTTTGCTCGCGTGTATACTAGCTGTTCCCGTCCGCTTCGCTGGGCATTTAAAATTAACATTATTGTTTCTCACCTTCGTCCTAATGGATATTACCTGTGTGCTTAGTGCGAGTTTTTTAACGTTCCCGATAGCGTAAAAGTTAACTCAAATTTGTATGGAGTTGGAACGTTTGCCTACGTTTCTCTGAAAAGTCTCAAAAACATTTGAAACTACAAAAAGAGTGAGCTGTTAGACGGTAGTCTATGCAATACGAATTTCGAACTCGAAAAATATGAAGTTGTAAAAATAAAAAGAGAGAATATGCTTTATTACAGAAATTTTTTACTTAATTTTTACTTTATTACAGAAGAGTATTAAGCGGAAGGCAGCGGCTTGGCTCTGCCCCTGGCATTACTGAAGTCCATGGGCGACGGTAACCACTCACGATCAGGTGGGCCGTATGCTCGTCTGCCTAAAAGGGCAATAAAAAATAAATAAAAAAAACGAAAAACATTAAATACAAAAAAGTACAATGCGTGGTCTTATCGCTAAAAGCAATTTCTTTCAGACAACCATCAAATGAACAAGAATCACTTTAGGAAACAAATTACGCGCGGTGTGTGCATAAATTCAAATTATAAATAACAAACAAAACGTAAAAATTCTTTTAACAAAATTAGTATATTATGTAAATATATATTGTAAATTATAAACTACTATAAATTTCATTGCACCTACCACTATTCACTCTGCACTACCTTTGCTTGACTGGTAGAGAATGCCTTAGGCATTAAGTCCGCCAATGTAAATTTTACATGAAGTGTAATAAATAAATAAAACAAATAAATAAATATTGACTAGATTTTGTATCGAAAATATACTTAACTTAAGGATTTTCCGTAGAACAAAACGCGAACGCCATGTGACGTTGGACAAAATGAATTCAAACCGATTGGCTTCGTCCCATTAGAACGAGTTCCTTGCGCATCATCTGCGCAATGTTTATTCGACCTACGTGTGCGATTCAGACGAAAGCAAACTATTTTTACTCGGAAATTACTCATTGAATATTTATTGGGCTTTTGACAAAATAACTGAAGCTGAAATTACTTCCATCTAATTTCTGAATTCGATTACTATACTTTTTACGACAAGTTTGTATCGATTCAAAATAAATAAATACCGGAATATGATTTAGCATCAACAACAGAATAGTCAACTCTATAGTTATAAAAGCTGATAAAACATGTAATTTATTATATGAATATACACAACACTGACAGGGACAACACTGCTATTTACTTAACTACGATTGGCTAAAATTATCGTTTCCTTAATGTTAAAATTGTTGGCCAAACATTATAAGTTCAATGTATGTAAACAATTATTTAAGACGGCATTCAAGATAATTCATGAACAAACTACCGCCATTTTTTTACTATAATTACGAGTGTCTATTGTCGCATAAGACATTCCGCTTTGAGCAGCCGAATGAAATGGAACACTCTTTTATTATCATACACTTGAAATTCAATAAAGAAATTATTTTTAAAAGTTTATAAAAGGAAATGACAATAATGAAGAGAATTATCATTTTTTAAAATAACAGTCTCGCCGTTCTATATATACAATGTATCGTAATTATAACTACTTTAACGGTTTAATCACACGTTTTTTGACTCATGCGGCCTTACCTCGTTCTGAGGCGTTCCATTTAAGGCTTGAAGTGCAAGCGAGAGCGCGCAACGAGCGACAAAGAGGCACAATCGGCCTCCGCTTTCGGCAGCGTTCGACATCTGTCTCTCTCCTACTTGAGTGAGCGATAGTGATTTCCATTTACCTCCTTCTCTATATCCACACAAAATATCTATCAAACAAATAAAATTAAAATTTTCTTTTGAAAAATGAAACCTTTCCGTCAGTATTTTCTTATGACGTTGTCACGTTCAACTATCGTCAGTAAGCCGACTTTACAGACAACCGATTTTTTATTTGTAGCTGTATTATTTTCAACGTTCCGAATATTTTACAGTTTTCATGGTCACGCGATGGACATGTTGTGCACAATGACGATTAGAAAGGAAAGACTAAATCGTAAAGGTAGTATTAACTACATATGTGTACTACATATTAATAACATGCTATGTTGCACCATTTTAACGTTACAACGTCACTGCCTTGAGATAGTAGATTATGTAATGGACACAGATAATAATAAAATAAAAATAAAGTAAATCCGCACCGTGCCTAATGTACTGTTTGAGTTATTAGTTTCACTGCATTCACATTTTGTTAATAATTTATAAAAAGTAGTTAATAAAAGTAATTAATACAAATCATTAAATAAAATAATGAGCCATTGCTACTTGTTTAGGGGAAGGCCGTTCCGATATAAGCCTCGTTAACTTCCCATTAACCCGCAACGCTTTGTTTGGCAAATACCGGTAAACGCTGACATTTGGAGTTTTTTATTAATTAGCTTAACTTATGCGAAAATCTGACTATACGCAATGAAATAAGGTAGATTTTTCTTTGTTACGTTCGTCGAATTTGTCTCTTACAGTAGCCGATTGAAATAAACGAAGCAATATATACGCGTGATTATTAGTATGTAGAGGTTTTTTTTTGTCTCTATGTAAAGCAGAAACCTCCGTAAGAACTCCATCGGCAGATATAAAATTCCACCGGATGTATAATAATAAAAACTCTTTTTGTGCCGGAAACATTTAGAATTCCGGTTTAAAATTGAAAAAGTTTTAACAAGGATTAAATTTGGACGTGGAACGCGAAATTAGGAAAATATTTTTTGACGTAAACGAGTTGAGGAAAGTTACGTAAATTATTTTATTTTGTTAATTTAGTGTCTGTACAGCTTTAAGCATGATGGTGGCTTAGTAAACATTTAGTAAATATAAAACTGCATAATCGTGAGAAAATGAAACAGAGTCGCTGGACTTGGTTTCTTGAGTTCTTCCAGAAAGTCTACTAATAACGTAGTAACTATATTCAATAAAGTAAATTTAAATTATCTGTTCTTCTTCTTCTTTCAGTGCCTCTTCAATCCTGAAGGTTGGCCGTTAGCTTCCTGTATTCATTTCTATCAGCAGCCACCCGGAACAGCTGTTCGACAGAGGCAATACCGGTCCACTTCCGGATATTCCGGAGCCATGACTTCTTTAAAAAATTAAATTAATTAATTATCAAATTATCTGTCCAAAATCGAAATCCTTGTACATAATTTCTCATCTGACCTATTTTTATCTTGTTATTTTCATTCCGTAGAAATCACGACTCCAGATAAATCAATTATTTTTCATTTCGCTCCATATCCTTTTTCATATAACAGAATGAAAATGTGTAATTTTGAAAAATTATAAACTCGATGCTGGCAACAATAGCATAGCAAGAAGTCAATTGCCATACAGAAAAAACACGAAATAGTCAAAAAATAAATAGAAACCTTGCCATATTAAAAATAAATAAGGTTAATAATTCTACCTTGGTTCAAAACAAGTCAAATACCAAATAGTAATCACAATGCATAAGGCCAATTGAAGCTAAAGAAAAGATGAGCCAACGATAAATCTTTAACTAATACTTAGCACTCAAATTTAGCCACAAATGACGTCATATGTAATGAACAATTTTACAAAGGTAGCGAGGCTATTTTTTTAAATAAAAACAGTCCGATTCAATTGCAAATTGGGTTTAAAACGACTTGAAATAGGCATTTGTTAAGTTTTCCATTAGGATAATGTTTATCTTCATTAATTCAGTCGCATAAATAATCTTTCCTTTTTACTGTTAAGTATTTTCATTCGACAGTTTTTCTACGTCTCATCAGAATTTTATCTCTGAGAGCTTTTTTGTTGTTGTTCTTGTAGCATTTTTTTTATCAGGCGGACGCCGAACCTCACACGAGGCGTCCGCGCTAAAAGGAAACTTGATAGCCTATAGTGTTGGGAGCAGGTCGCGGGCTCAAGGATGTTTTTAGGGTGCCTAGATAGGTAGACCCACCAAACTACTCACAAATCACAAACTCACAATTCCCACAAAAGTTTGTACTCGTAGTCTTTTTTTTCATCATATGCTGATAGCCTTGAGAGGCTATTTCAGCTTCTCCGTGACGTGTAGGTGAGCTCACCGAGCTCAAACCGGAGTGTTGCTAACACTGGCCCTAGCGAGAGCAGTGCTTCGCAGAATCTATCACCGGATCGAAAACGCGACCCACAGAGAAGATCCGGCGAGAAACTCAGTGGGCAAATTGTTATCACGACAGCGCAGCCATCTCATCTTACTGATGGTAGGACCTCTTGTGAGTGCGCACGTGCACATCTCACCTGCCAATTTCTGCCTCGAGGCAGTAATGCGTTTCGGTTTGAAGGGCGGGGCAGCCGTTGTAACTATACTGAGACCTTAGAACTTATATCTCAAGATGGGTGGCGCATTTACGTTGCAGATGTCTATGGGCTCCAGTAACCACTTAACACTAGGTGGCCTGTGAGCTCGTCCACCCATCTAAGCAATAAAAAAAGTACAATATCCATTTTTTTAACTCCATATACGAAGATAATTTTCATATGTAAATTTTCTAGAAGCTTTGAGCGGGGCGGATATTAACTGGTGGATTAAAATAATGTCGTAACGTTAATAGCATAATGCGAAAACTTCGAAACCAATTAAGATGTTGCAATTGGTTCCTAATTACATATGTTTTTTTTTGTTGCCCTTGTAGGCAGACGAGCATACGGCCCACCTGGTGGTGAGTGGCTACCGTTGCCCATGGACTTCAGCAATGCCAGGGGAAGAGTCAAGCCGCTGCCTACCGCTTAATACTCTCCACAAGCCTCGTTTGAAGAAGGACATGTCATAGCGCTCGGGAAACACCGTGGAGGGGAGCTCATTCCATAGCCGGATGGTACGTGGCCAAAAAGACCTCTGGAAACGCATTGTGGATCACCGCAGTGGCTCCAGGTAGTATGGATGAACTCTACTCCGGTGACGGGCGGTGCGATGGTAAAAATGAGATGCCGGTATAATCTCGAATAATTCCTCAGAGCAGTCCCCATGGAACATACGGTACAAAATACAGAGGGAACCGAAGTCCCTCCGCAGACCCAGAGGTTCCAACCCATCCGTGAGAATGGGATTATCGACAATCCGAACGGCCCTCCTCTGTATGGAGTCAAATGGAATGGAATATGTACTATTAAGTACATGTACTCACAAATGACAAACGTTGTAGTAGACAAACTTCGTACAATAAACAAATCCCACAATTTTGGGTAATATTCGAGATCGTACCGTATTAATTCCCAATAAGCGTTTTAGTTTTAAGGTCAGATATAGTCAACAGTCATACGGTTACAAATAAATCGTGATTGCGACTTTGACCACCCCTTAGTGGATGCAATGAGTATTGGATTTAATTTTAATTTAGGCCGTGAGTACTGCCCTATAGCAAGCATCCTATCATATTTTTTCACTGCTCGACATAAGCTCCTCTCCATCCGGTTATTGAACAAAATTCTTCTTCAACGCCCACGTACAGTTAAAACACAGAAGACTCATCGAAATTACAACCAAAATAATTAAGTAAGTTTCGCTTCATTGTTTTCGTGAATGAAAAAGTTTTGACTTCACAAAAGACTTAACTGAAAACGTTTGGCTTATTACTTTAGTTACGTAAACAGAGTAATATATACACAGCTACTGAGGCCAGCGAGACTCATCGTTGACTAGCGCTAAATTTATTTATTAAATACATTTTTTAAACATGTCACGTACACTCTTGAGAAAAAGAGAACAAGAGAACTAAGACAGGTGTTACAGGTCAGATGATTGCATGGTAGGTATAAACGCTACGCTGACTGTGGGAATGTTGAATTACTAGTATCCATATGGTGGTACCATCATCTATTAACGTATGCTTATTTCCGATGGATTTCCTCTTTCATACTAAATTTTATACAGGCTCTGATCGCATGATATTTTTAGATCGGCTCAGTCATTTGACGCCGGTCGATCTCGCAAGTGATATCTTGAATGTGAGCATCTTAATTAACATCTAAGCAATAAAGACTGAAAGAGAGATTAATTGTTATGGATTTATGGTCTAGCGGTACAATAATGGTCGCTATGACTTGTTTAGTGTTATAGAAATGTTATACACGTTCGAAATTCGAGTTGTAAGACGTTTCAGTAGGTATGTTAACTTATATTCTTCACAATGCTTCAAGCTGAAAATTCGAAAAAAATTATTATTATTTAAAATCAAATTGGGCGCCTTTTAATTCCAATGGGATACTTATCAAACAACATTACGCCTTCGCATTATGCCGTATCTTCGGAGTCCTAGAATTAATTTAAACTATATTTAACCGTTTAATTTCGCGTTTTATTTAATTGCCATTTTATTATTACCGGCGTTTCGAATAAAGTTTTCGTGGTCACGGACGACTTACGTTATTATTCATCAACATTTAAAAATTGTGCTGATATTCATCACACACGTCGGAAATAAAAAATAAAAAGGTGACATTATACCGTTAACTTTTTTTAATTATAATAACCATATTAATGTTTAATAAGACTTCGCCAAAGTTCCTTTTCTGTTTTACTCGAGCATGTCGCTTATGTCGTTTCAATTCAAATAACGTTAATTCAATGGCCAATTTTCTCGTTGCCTTACTTATTCTCCCTTGCACACAATTTAAAGACGACGGTTCTTGGTGTAATGGATTTAGTGAGATAAACAGATTTACTTCATATAATAACGAACTTTACTGGTTTTTTTACTGTATAATTCAATTTGTTACAGTAAAGACATTGGGATATTGTAATAAATAAACGTGAAGAGTTAGATAATACTAGCGGACCCGACAGACGTTGTCCTACAAAAAATATCCAGCCGTTTAGTTGTAGTATAGATAAATAACCTAGACATCGACTGCAGCGCCATCTGTCGAGCTGGTTTGTAAATCTAAACCATCAAGGGTGCCACCCAAACGCATACAAAAAAATCATTCAAATCAGTCCAGCCGCTTAGGAGGAGTTCAGTGACAAACATACGCACAGAAGAAATCTATATATACAAAAATGAATTACTGTTCGTTAGTCTCGCTAAAACTCGAGAACGGCTGGACCGATTTGGCTAATTTCGGTTTTAAACTATTTTTGGAAGTCCAGGGAAGGTTTAAAAGGTAGATAAAGAAGAAAATGCTCGGAATTAAATAAAAAAAAACAATTTTGTTTTCCCTTTGATGTGTCCCCCGTCCTTTTTTTTTTTTTTTATTGCTTAGATGGGTGGACGAGCTCACAGCCCACCTGGTGTTAAGTGGTTACTGGAGCCCATAGACATCTACAACGTAAATGCGCCACCCACCTTGAGATATAAGTTCTAAGGTCTCAGTATAGTTACAACGGCTACCCCACCCTTCGAACCGAAACGCATTACTGCTTCACGGCGGAAATAGNATAGACATCTACAACGTAAATGCGCCACCCACCTTGAGATATAAGTTCTAAGGTCTCAGTATAGTTACAACGGCTACCCCACCCTTCGAACCGAAACGCATTACTGCTTCACGGCGGAAATAGGCGGGGTGGTGGTACCTACCCGTGCGGACTCCCAAGAGGTCCTACCACCAGTGATTACGCAAATTATAATTTTGCGGGTTTCATTTCTATTACACGATGTTATTTCTTCACCGTGGAAGTCAATCGTGAACATTTGTTGAGTACGTATTTCATTAGAAAAATTGGTACCCGCCTGCGGGATTCGAACACCGTTGCATCGCTACATACGAATGCACCGGACGTCTTATCCTTTAGGCCACGACGACTACTAAACGACGACGTCCTTCATTTTGATTGTTTTAAGTTTATTGTATACAAAAGTTTAGGTCCTTTATTTATCGATTGAGGCACTATGAAGTCTGCCGGGTCAGCTAGGTCAGAAAGATAGTTCCGGGGCTTATTCGGTTTCATACCCTGCAAGAAAAGCAATCATCTGTTTTGATTAGAAGGCTGCAAACCGCAATATCTGTTTGATCGAGGGGTCTCCCAGCAGAAATGACATCGGTTTGTTTAACATCAAGTTGGCCATGAACTCGTCTACCCTTATATTTCGGAAACAAATACAAATTTCGAAGAATTAAATTACGAACTGTTCTTAGATACATCTACACAGATATGTATAATATAATATAGTTAGTATAATATAATACGCCAAAAGTGATCTCTACCCAGCAACCGTTTTTATCTAAACAAAGTTGCAGCGGATATAATGAGATATAATAAAAGTCTGATATTTTCAAAGCAGAAACTAAATTTCAGATACTCAGATACTCGTAGTATCTGCTTCTGCTTCGAAAGAATTTTACACGAAAAACCGGTGTTTCAATTTTTTTTTACCCTAAGACAGCGAATAAAGATAAAGATAAAGATAAAGAAGCCTTTATTAACAACCTTAATTCATATTTAGGTACATACTATTTTTTTTTCTTTTCATTTGACATCGGCTAAGATTGTTTTGCTTTCGCATAGGCCTCCCCCAAATCCTGCCATAAATTCCGGTCGTGGCATTTCCTCTTCCACGTAGAGCCTGCAACGGCTTTTATATCGTCTACCCACCTTTGGAACGGTCGTCCTTTTAATCTTTTCCCCTCTCGAGGGTACCATTCAGTTACTAATTTAGCCCATTTTTCTGTTTTGCTTCTTATTAAATGACCTATCCATTTCCATTTTAATTTTTTAATTGTGTATGATACATCCGTTACTTTTGTTTTCATACGGATATCTTTTAATTTTATTTTATCCTTTCGACAGCGAATAAGGGTTAAAAATTTAATTAGGAACTTCGTCGCTTTTCAAGGAACTTACGTGAAATTTAGAAATAAAGCTTCTTATATAAATTAAGAAACAAATCTTACAACCATTACACAAACATATTGTAATACCTGCAATATACTTTCGACACAATAACCTAATCCTGACTAAAATTTAGAACACGCTTTTACTTAACTCCCAACTTCATCATTGGCAACAAATTATTATTTCAGCTAATAACAAAAACTTTAACACCGTTCACTTTAAGTAGACTATTTTCCTACCACACGCCGAGCTCTAAAATTAATCAACATCTCGATACCTATAACAGTTGAAGGTTTCTTTTCTGTAAATTACTTTTATCTGGAAGACTTAGATTGTACCTGAAAACAGCCTTGAGGATTTAATTATAATATTTCATTTGGTAGACTGTTTTATGCTTATTGTTCGCATTTATTTCCTGCGCAATAAGGTACCTCGATATCGAGAATTATTCTCCCATAAGATTAGATAGAATATAATACTCTCCATAAATAAACAGGGACGCCCCCCTGGGTAGGTTAGTGCGATGACCTCCGAAGAGTGGCCGGCAAGAGGTGGATGAGGAGAGCCAAAGATGGGGCTTAGTGGTGAGGATTGGGAGAGGCTTATGTCCAATAGTGGACTACTGTGGGCTGATGATGATGATGATGATACATAAACAATGAAACTTAACTTAAGTAGGTCAAAAAAGTTCGGTTTGTGGTCGTTTTTTTTTTTTTTTTTTTTTTTTTTTTTTTTATGATTGAAAGTTTACTGGTGGCCCGAAGGCCTTTCCAGTTTCACCAGGACAGGTGGGCGAGCAAAGGCTCAGCCAAGAGGGGTGGGATTTGCTAACAACTGCCCGAGCGCCTCCGACAGGAGACCTAACAACTCAAGAGCAATTGTTTCGCGAATGAATCTACTACCGGATCGGAATCGCGACCCGCTGAGAAGATCCGGCGACAAACTCAGCGGGCTGATGCATGGGTTAGGTTGTGGCACGTCGACTTTGTCGAGTTCGACGAGTACGGTTACCGGGGTCCCTAAGCCTGCCCCTAGTATTAGAGCTGAAGGCATCTAATGCAAAGGTTATTGGATCTGATGGATCCGTAAGGACGTGTCTAGGGCGTCGACGGTGACTGGCTCCTGCATGATCAGGATTCGGGGAGTAGTCAGCGGCGGCAACGATAAGGCGATTATCATGACGCATAGCCTTATAGAAGTATCGTTCCGACGCTGACTTCATGTATTTCCGAATTGATTCGAGGCCCAGGTCGTCGTGTAGGTCAACGTTCCTCACGAACCACGGAGCCCCGACAGCTAACCTGCAAAAGCGGGATTGTAGGGATTGGAGGGTGTCTATGTGTGTGCGGGCCGCGTGAGCGAACACCACACTCGCGTAAGTCATGACGGGCCTTATGCAAGTTTTGTAAAGTGTCACCTTGTTCCGAAGGGACATTTTACTCCGCTTACAGATCATGGGGTAGAGTCTACCGAGAATAAACGCGGCACGGTCACGGACTGATTTTATATGCGGGCGGAATGTCATCGATGCATCCAGGGTAACGCCCAGGTACTTGACCTTCCTGGCCCAGGGTATGGGTTGTCTAAAGAGAGTAATCGGGGGTGTGAGATTCCTCCTCCTCCTAATCCGGGAGGAAATCCGTGTGGAGCTTCCCCTCTGAAATAGCACCGCAGTACTTTTCGCTGGGTTGATGTCTATGCGCCATATTCGGAACCACTGTCCTAGGGCTAGGGCATGGGGCGGGCTTCTGAAGCTTGCTTCTTCGCGATTAGGGACTTATTTCTACTAGAATAGTAAACAGTCGTGTCGTCGGCGAATAAAGCTAAATGGGTCGGCGGCGACCGGGGAATATCGTTGACGAATAAGCTAAATAGGAGGGGTGAGAGGACAGAGCCTTGCGGGACTCCAGCTGTGAGAGGTCGTGGGGAGGAGCGGGTTCCCTCGACTCGATATCGACAAGAGCGGTTCGACAAGAAGTCCCGTATGATGAGCACGAGACTATCCGGCACAGCGCCATGGTTGAATAGTTTGAAAATCAAACGCATTTAGTTGCCAGACTGCTTTGTCGAGAACGCTTTTGCGACGTCGAAGAAGAGAGCTCCCGTGTATAACGGTTTTGGTCGATTAAGCCCCACAAGAATGTGCTCCGTGAGGCGGTGCACCTGTTGAACGCATGAGTGATTTGTACGGAATCCGAATTGTTCATCGATAAGAATGCCCTTGGATGAGACGAAGTCTCTGAGGCGTTTGTAGAGCAGACGCTCATACAGTTTGCCTAGAGACATGAGGAGGCTAATCGGGCGGTAGCTCGTCGGATGATTTTTTGGTTTACCGGGTTTATGTATGCCGATAACGTCCGCTTCTTTCCACACCGCGGGAAAGATACAGTTCGCCATAGCGGCATTGAAAATAGATGCCAACATCACGATGAGTTGGACGGGTAGAAGTTTAATAACGCGGTTGGATATACCGTCGGAACCGGGGTTTGTGGTCGTAGGGCGTATTGTGAGCCCGTGTTAGAACACATGGTTAATGGTTTTCATAGAAGTAATTAGTTAATTATTCTGTTGATCATTGGTGTAAGATGGATATTGGTTGGATGAATAAGTATAACAATTATTTCGTGACAAAGGTATGTTTCTTGGCTGATGTGAGTGAAAGATTGAGTCATCTTTCAGAACAATCTGAAGTTTCATCTCTAACAGATTACCATCAACTTATAGTTAATATTTTAATCAGAGAACCTATTATTATTTTGACACAATTTTTTTCCTACCTATGCTGATTGCCTTGAGAGGCTATTTCAGCTTCTCCTTGACGTGTATGCGAGCTCACGGGGCTCAAACCGAGAGTGTTGCTAACATTAGCCCTAGCAAGAGTAGAATCTACCACCGGATCGGAAACGCGACTCACTGAGAAGATCCGGCAAGAAACTTAGTGGGCTTGGTTGGTACATATGTTTGCTGTCGTGAATCAAAAATATCAACAAGTATATTCAACACGTAAATGGCAACCCGTGTTAACCAACGCAATTAAGCTTATAGGGATTCTGCATTGACCATGAGACCTTGACACAGCGCTGGCGACCCACATTGACATTTCGATACACTGGCACAAACGTGCGACAGTTATACGAGCTAAATCCCAGCATGGGTTGGGCGGAGTCGGTCCTAAGAAATGATTGGCTAGTTAGCAAATATATAATTTTTGAAGTTATACTTCTTTAGGCGCGTTATGAAAAATTGATGAGAGTGAAATTTTACGATCCGCGCGCACCGTGACACAAAATTAACAGAAATGAAGTTGCCCACTAAATCGCTCATTACAATACGACCGACGCGACGTAACTTGGCGAGTCTGAATATAGGCGCAGATGAACTTTCACGCATGTACACTCGTAAAAAAATGTGTTATTAGCATTCATTTTTTAGTAATATAAATGACAAAATTATTATTTAATATAATTCATGCTAAATATTATTAAATTATGAACGTTAAATATTTATTATTAATTATTTAATATAAAAAAAAGAAATAAATTTAATAAAAATAAAGTATAACTTCTTACGCGCGTACATAAGTACACCATTTTTTTAGTTTTTTTTGTACGGGGCGTTTTATTTTTTATAAAACTAAAATTAAATGTAAGTCCTGGGATAATGGGTATTATGTTTATTGAATGATTACAACAGAAGGGTACCGTTAATAAGCATGTTTCGAAACTCGATTCATGCAAAATAGATTCGTTTACGAATGTCCTTGAACGGTTTTGTTTAACCGTGTTTCAGGTAATGCAAAGTAAATCCCTCCATTTTATGGACTGTTCAAATAAAATAATTGAAAAACGTTCTTTAAAAAAAAACCAAATTCATAGCGCATGACTTTGCGTTAACTGAAAGAATTGTATCTTATATCTAAGCCGGCATTTACATAACCCTACAAAACTATAGTTTGTGTAATCTATACTAATATATAAATCTACAGTGGTTTTTACGGATGTTCTGTTATAACTACTGAACCATGCATCCGATTGACTTGAAACTTGGTATCCACGTAGAAAATATATATACTTAATGGATAGGCTAATATTTATATGAGTGTTGGACTCCCTACACCAGTTGCGGGGGCGTTAATGATGAGAATCTTTGTGGGGGTGAGAAATAATAATGTTAATTTTAATGCCCAGCGGACGGGTACAGCTAGTAGTATATACAAACACAGCCCCAGAGCTCACAGCCCACCTGGTGTTAAGTAATTACAACGGCTGCCCCAACCTTCAAACCGAAACGCATTACTGCTTCACGGCAGAAATAGGCAGGGCGGTGGTACCTACCCGCGCAGACTCACAAGAGGTCCTACCACCAGTAATTACGCAAATTATAATTTTGCGGGTTTGATTTTTATTACACGATGATATTCCTTCAACGTGGAAGTCAATCGTTAACATTTGATGAGTATGTATTTCATTAGAGAAATAATAATGTTAATTTTGAATGCCCAGCGATGCGGACGGGTACAGCTAGTTGTATATAATAATCAAACTGCATATTTAGAAGATTCCGTAGGCATCTAAATGCACAAAACTAAGTTATTGTACTAAGTACTGTGAATACAATTAAAATGGTTCTAGGAAATTTTCGGTTCTTTTGAACAATATCCTAATCTACATTCAGCTGACGATCAACAAGATTTGAAAACAATATTTCTTTCTATTTGAAAAATCCGTCACGTTCGGCCACCCTTTTTGGTACAATAGCGAAAGTGTCTTAGAATATCAAATAAGTTTTTGCGAGGCCAAATCTAAAAATAAAATTAGAGTTACAGGATAATAACATTCCAATTACAACTACTTATTAGATATCAATGTTAAAAATGGCGGACGTACATTATTAAAACAATAAGTGTAGTTTTAAAAATTAAAAAAAACACCCTTAAATAGAAAACTTAATATAACGTATTTATTTGGATCTGGATTATAATCATCTAGAAACACCTTCTCAAACAATGCTTTATTTTAGTACACATTTGGTTAGCATAAAAAACTTTATAGTAAACCAACCTTAACA
Organism: Bombyx mandarina; assembly: GCF_003987935.1. Next base: position 34,755 of record NW_021011522.1, on the reverse strand, counting down.
TATAGATATATTTTATGGTGTTGCGGACTTTTTTTTAGATCTTTTAAAGGGGAATAATTGTGTCATACAGTATTTTAGCGAAACTTTAACCGTTCCCGCAGCGCATGCAGCGGAAGCTCTCAAAAGGGAAAAAACCCTGATTTTGAAACATTATTTATTGGTGCTCCGCTGGCATTGGTCGTAGCGTGATGTTAAATCACCTATAGCTTTCCTCGATAAATGGGCTATCTAACACTGAAATAATTTTTCAAATCGGACCAGTAGTTCCTGAGATTAGCGCGTTCAAACAAACAAACTCTTCAACTTTATAATATTAGTATAGATTTTACATAGCTATCTCTTAGACGGTAATGTAGGCACCTAAAAACAACAATTACACACATTGAATATAAGGTAATTATTAATGACTATTGCAACATAGCGATGGTCGCCAAATACAATATTAAAACCTATTTTCCATAATATAATATTCCATAATAATAGCCCATTTTTCCTATTATCACACAGTGAACGGACGACCTAGCGGTTCCCTGGTTATTATAAAGCGTAAATGGACAAAGTGACCTCTACCTACCTTACATAAAGTACTTACATAAAGTTATACATACATAAAGTGTATCCGTTTTATTGGCTCAGAAGGCTGTGATCAACATGAATATGACGGGGATGGTTTTGATGTATTTACTCTCCGGCAGGCGAGTGCCGAATACGGGTATAACGGTTAGGCTTCAAACATATAAATCGTCAAGAAGAAGGCTTGAGCTAGGGATAACGAATTTTCATACATAATGCGCGCTACTCAGATCAGTGATCTGATCGTCTTGCGTACCCAATTTCCCAAAGGAGTTCGGTTCATTGTCTATAAAATTAAAACTTTTTATCAGTGCTTTAGGGACGGACAGACAAAAAAACTAAAATATTAGTAGACTAGCTGACCTGGCAGACTTCGTAGTGCCTCAATCGATAAATAAAATACCTAAACTTTTGTATAAAATTAATTTAAAACAAACAAAAGGAATCCGTCCGACGGGGGACACATCAAAGGGAAAGCAAAATTGTTATTTTTATTTAATTCCGAGCGTTTTTATATTTATCTACCTTTTAAACCTTCTCTGGACTTCCACGAATAATTCAAGACCAAAATTATCCAAATCGGTTCAGCCGTTCTCAAGTTTTAGCGAGACTAACGAACAGCGATTCATTTTTATATATAGAGATTTTGATATTTAACGAAAAATATAATTTTAGTTAATGGTAATGTGCCCTTAATTTATTCTTGCCCTTATTATTATTGTACCTTGTAATATTAGACCTGCCTCTTTTTATAAACACAACGATTTTGTAACACATTTCACGCATAGAAGCGATTTTCGAAGTCGAATACCAAGGTATTAATAATAATTACTGATTATACAATTAACATCGACCGCGCGGAACAGAATGTAAATCGTGAATTTTATTAATGCTGACGACTCCCATATACTGAGCCGGTGCTCTTTACGGTATTACGAATGGTCACAATGCCTCATTGTGTGGCTAATTTTAGATACATTAACAATAACACTATTATACGTCTGCTCGGCAACTGACCTCTGTCTAATCAATGATAGATACTGATTATATCGTCATAATAAAAAACACTTTTACGAATTTTTTTTTCTATTGCTTAGATGTGTGGACGAGCTCACAGCCCACCTGGTGTTAAGTGGTTACTGGAGCCCATGGACATCTACAACGTAAATGCGCCACACACCTTGAGATATAGTTCTAAGGTCTCAGTATTGTCACAACGGCTGCCCCACCCTTCAAACCGAAACGCATTACTGCTTCACGGCAGAAATAGGCGGGGCGGTGGTACCTACCCGTGCGGACTCACAAGAGGTCCTACCACCAGTAATAATTAGTTAATAATTAGTAATTTATTAGTCATCCGTGACCACAAAAACTGTAAAGTATTTGAAACGGAAATAATAAGGCGAGACTAAACCGTAAAAGTAATTTTAAATAATTCTATGACCACGAAAACTGAAGGTTATATTTTTTTTCCCTACCTCTTCGCTGGTAGCCTAAGAGGCTATTTCAGCTACGCCCAGACGGGTAGGTGGTATAATCCCATATATGTAAATCACCATTTCATATTCACGATTTCTGTATTCGCGGCATATTTACGGATCATATACACGGGATCATATATCGCGAACAAATAGCTTTTACTGTATACATAATAATTGTTATTTACTTTTTTAAAACGTAATAGGTTGGGGAAAAAGTCTTTTCGCATTATAGTATGTATGGACTTGTAATAAAATCTCTTTGGTTATACTATTTGTATCTGGCTGGTTAAGTGTAAATAAACTATATTAAAAAAAAATGTGAATTTTCTTAAAAAATGCGTAGAAACTTTTTCACCAACCTATCATGTAAGTATTTACGTCAGTCTCTGATGATACGTTATGACATAGGGAACCCTAAATTGGGGTCCGATGACTATGCGTGATTTGTTCCCAGCTACTATTATCTATATATTAATACGTGAAGCAAAAACTTTGTACCCCTTTTTACGAAAATTGCGCGTACGGAGGAGTATGAAATTTCCCACACTTATAGAGAATATAGAGAAGGAGTGCACAATGCTAATATTTTTTTTTAAATAATGCATAAAAGATACATTAAATCAATAAAGAAAACATTACACACACTACATACCCTGTATTTGACGCACACACGCATGCATTCTATTTATTGTCAAACTTTTGTCCTTGACGTCTGTTGTCAAATTGAGAATAGATTAAATGTTGTTTGTCTTTGTTAATATTCCTTATAGTGTAGTCTTGGTGAAATTTGTGATTATAGAAGTATAAAATACAATCATAATAGTGTACAAACTTACAATTCCAATTAATTATAGTCGACTACTGCGGGACCTCTAGTCATTATAACTAGGCCCAAATTGCGAAAGGAAAATTGTCACTCGATAAGAGCCGCGTATTTTCCGAATTTCAAATCGAATGTCTTAACGAGTTTTCCGAGCGATCCAAGGTCTCGATGCACAACGACAAATTAATTAAGTAAATGGAGGTCGACCCCATACAACTGTTTGTACATCCTTGCGTATAACATTACATACTTACACTCAATGAAATTGATTGATGACACATAATTGCGAATCGTACTGAATTGAGGCGCTCGGCGGATAAAACGAATTGAATGGAGCTAGCTACGCAAATGATTCACACGTACTTTATGTTAATTAAATGTACGCACTAAAATTTTATTGAACCTATTATTTAATAGTTAATTAACTCATTGTCGACTACGGCCAGTATAATAGCATACAGGACGAAAGAAGATCGTTCCGAAAGTCGAAGCGATGATTAGCTGCCGCTTAGGTAGCTTCTTATTATTAAAATATTAATTTTAAGTTGTATTCGAGGTGTAAAGAAAATAATTATTCGGGTATACATCTTTTATTATGATTATTTATTGATAAAAAAATACTTTACAATGTTATCAACTTTATTTTATTCACAATGATTTATAAAAAATATATAATAATAATATACAAAGAAACAGCTATTTATATGAATAATAATAACCGTCATCATGTAGACTATACATACATTAGACACTGTATAGCCATCATACTGAGACTATACATAAATAATAAAAATCTTACGTTACGGACGTTTTTTTCCCGGTTAGGGTACCCCTTCGCATCGTCCCATAAGGAACTTCGTTCCAACTAGATATAAAAACTTCAAGTTTTTGTTGATTCGTTTTGGAAAACCGCAATGTAATGTAATTGTACCCTCGAACGTTCCGTGCGTCAGTCAATTTCAGATTGCGTTACATTACGGGCTACAAAAAGTATATTGAAAAAACAAAAGATGTCAGGAATCACTGGCTCTACTAAACAACCTGTCGTTTTTCGTAAGTGTAAACGTGCCCGAAAATTAGAAAATTCGAATTTATATTTTAATTTTACATGGCTACCCCTTAGACCAGCGGTCGGGGAACCGGGGTAAATTACCCCAAATTGGGTAAAATGAAATTTTGGGGTTTAAAAATGAAACTTTTGTGAGTAAAAAATATATATTGAAGTGAAACTTCTTTAGAATCGTTAAATTTTTAGTTATTGTTTTCTTTTTAAAATTATCACGGGGTCTATAATATGAAAGATACTAAAAAGAAGTGATTTCGTTTTTTTTTGTTCTTCGCCATGGGGTAATATCAACTTACACAAAAATATTTTCGGGTGATAATTAAAAAAAAGTTCCCCGACCGCTGCCTTAGACGGTAATGTAGACATCTAAAAGCAACAATTACCTACATTGAATATAAGGTAATTATTCATGATTAGCTGACCCGGCAAACTTCGTAATGCCTCAATCGATAAATAAAAGACCTAAACTTTTGTATGAAATGAACTTAAAACAAACAAAAGGAATCCGTCCGACGGGGGGATACATCAAAGGAAAAACAAAATTGTTATTTTTATTTAATTCCGAGCATTTTCATATTTATCTACCTTTTAAACCTTCTCTGAACTTCCACAAATAATTCAAGACCAAAATTAGCCAAATCGGTGCAGCCGTTCTCAAGTTTTAGCGAGACTAACGAACAGCAATTCATTTTTATATATATAGACTATTGCAACGTAATGATGGTCGCCAAATATAATATTAAATACCTATTTTTGCATAATATAATATTGCATAATAATAGCCCATTTTTTCCTATTATCATACAGTGAACGGGCGACTTAACGGTCCCCTGGTATCATATAGCGTAAATGGACAAAGTGACCTCCACCCACCTTGGGTACAAGGTCAAACTCTTATTTCTATTGTATAAGCGCTCTCCCATCCTTCAAATCGGGACATGTGACAATTTTAATGAATAACTTACTATAAAATTTAAAAAAAAACCGACTCATCGAAATAAAATTAATATATCTTCAAAATAGTCGAAGTTAATTAAATACGCATTATTAAGCATAACTTTTTTTTTACTTTGGTGGTTGGACCAACTCACCACCTTTGGTTAAATAGTTACCGGAGCCCATAGACATCTACAACGTACCTAAATGCCGCCACTTTCCTTGAGATATGAGTTTTAAGGTGTACGTTTTTACAGTACAACGGCTACCCCACCCTTCAAACCAAAACGCATTACTGCTTCACGGCAGAAATAGGCGGGGTGGTGGTACTTACCCGTGCGGACTGACAAGTGGTCCTACCACCAGTAATTATATTATTTAAACATTTTCGGGTTTGATTTTTATTACACGATGTTATTCCTTCGCCGCGGAAGTCAATCCTGAACATTTGTTAAGTACGTATTTCATTTGAAACATTGGTACTTGCCAGCGGGATTCGAACATCGGTGCACCTCTAGATATGAATGCACCGGACGTCTTATCTTTTAGACCACGACGACTTCCAAACTACTAGTCAGATCTTGTTTTTTTTTACTTCATGAAAAGTTTTCGAATATAAAAAAGAATCACCATAATCGGTTCATTTATAAAAAAAAGTTCTGAGGTGACACAAACAAATTGAGAAGCTCCTACTTTTTTTGATGTGCGTTAAAACATAGAACAATGCGACTGGTACATGCTTTCGATACTACCAATAGAAGTATACTAATAAGATAGACTGTCAAACGAATCATCATAAACTCACCGTATAGCCTTTGTTCGCTCTACCACACGATAAGCCCGAATGTAGTATATGTTGTAACCTTGATAAGGATGTATTTATGGCGAATTTTTATACGGGTACATGGTGCTTGCGTCAAACATTCCCAATACGATGCATGTGTACGCTCATTGTATATGTATTACTTGATTTTGACACGTTAGCACACGTTGAAGTGTGAGTGTAAGTTATAGTGTTGCAAATTAATCTAATGCTACCTTAATATTTTGAAGTGTCCCTGATGTGAGGATTAAAAATTCATAGTAAGAGCTCAAGAATGACCTCCAAGGTGAAGGAAAAATCGCGTTCTTTTTTTATTTGGTCACGAGGAAATCACTGGACAGTATTGCTCAGATGGGTGGACGAGCTCAGAGCCCACCTGCTGTTAAGTGGTCACCAGAGTCCATAGACATCTGCAACGTAAATACGCCACCCACCTTGATATTGAGTTACCACTTATATCTCAAGGTGGGAGACAAATTTACGTTGTAGATGTCTTTGGGCTCCAGTAACTACTTAACACCAGGTGGGCTGTGAGCTCGTCCACACATCAAAGCAATAAAAAAAAAGTTCTAAGGTCTCAGTATAGTTAGTTACAACGACTGCCCCACCCTTCAAACCGAAACGCATTACTGCTTCACGGCAGAAATAGGCGGGGTGGTGGTACCTAACCTACCAGTATCGAATTCGTGTCTCAAGGAGTGTAGCATTCACATTGTGATGTTTAACGGCAGTAAATACTTAACATCCGGTACGCCGTCATATTCGCGGTACACCATCTAAATATGCACGATCTAACCAAAAGCAAATTATCGGAGTCTCCTTAAAGATTTACTTGCGATTTTTAAACATTCCATAGTTTTTGTTAATGGAATATTCTTTTGTAACAAAACTTGTGATATTTTTTTTGTCAATGCAAAGGCATTATTACCGAAAGAAAAGAAAAAAAACTTTCAATACGAACATTTGTAAGTAATAATATCTAATGTTTTCTTATTGTGGAAAAGTTATAAAAACGTGTGAATGTAAGGAGAAATTCGTAACGCACGGCTTTACGATTGCATGAAATTTTCTTGGGGGAAAATTATGAATCATAAAATATTTTAGACAGGACATTGTGGCTCGGTTAACGTCTCATGAATATTTTAGCTTCCTAAAAAAGACAACATTACTTGTAAGCATTTCTTGACGGAATCCTCATTTATATTAATTAAAACTGCTTTTACGATTTAATCCCGCGTTTTTTTTTTCAATGTCATTTAATTATTTCCGACGATTCAAATATATACTTTAGGGTTTTAGTGGTCTCCAACGATATTAAAGTTAAGAGAAACAATCTATTTGACCTATGCACCTAAATTGACAGCCATACTAGCGTTAACTTCGGTTTGTTTTTCGTTGACACAGAATGACTACTTGGTTTTGTTTTGTTTTACTATCTACTCTAGTGACCTCGAGGGGTCATGCTAGATTCACCGAGCTAGCCGGGGAGCTCACGGGGCTCTAACCTGGTTATGTTGTAACACTGGCCCTAGCAAGAGCAGTGCTTCGCAGAATCTAGCACCGGATCGGAAACGTGACCCTCTGAAAAGATCCGGCAAGAAACTCGGAGCGCTGTGTCTGTGGGTTAATTTACTCGGTTTAACGGTGACCGGAGCTTGTGGTACCTAAAAGCACCGATAGTGTATCGGGTGGATCCGAAATTAAGGGCGACGTCGACTGTTTACCATTCAGTCCGCAAGATCGGGTATGTAGTTACCGGCGCACTGACGTCGACTGAAGATACTTACTGATGGAGTCCAACTTCAGATCATCGTGAAGATCCACGTTCCTTACGAACCACGGCGCTCCGACGGCTATCCTGCAAAAATAGGATTGAATGACTTGAAGGGGTTTTAAATTAGTGCAGGCCGCGTGAGCAAACACTACACTTGCATAAGTCATGATTGGATGTATACAAGTTTTGTAGAGAGTCACCTTATTACTAAGAGACAATTTACCTCGCTTGCAAATCATCGGATAGAGATGAATACAATTTTTTTTCCTACCCATGCTGCTATCCTTGAGAGACTATTTCAGCTTCTCCTTGACGTGTAGGAGTGTTTCTCAAACCGGGAGTGTTACTGACACTGGCCCTAGCAAGAGCAGTGAATCGCAGTATCTACCACCGGATCGGAAACGCGACCCACTGAGATGATCCGGCGAGAAATTTTGTGTGTATGTGTCTATGAGTTAATTAAATACTAGGAAAGAAAACATAGTTTATAAAAAAAAATCAAAATTATAGCTGACACAAATAATATTGTTCATTTCTGACATTCTTTAGTAGAATAGAGAGTCTCTTTAAGTAAATTATTAACATATTTCGTTAACACTAGCTCGTAATGACTTCGGATTAAAGCACATGTTACATGCTTAAACCAAGCGACATATTGGTGAAGTTTTGCCAGCGCTATCTCGTCGCGAACAACAAATGTGACTCACATTTAGTGTTCTACGTGACACTCCATAACATATCATATTACTAAGCACAATACAATCGTATTTACCGTAGCAAAAATCATTATTATTACCATTGTACATAAAAGTGAAAAAAATCGCAAAAATAAAAGGATAGTTAAGAAAAATACATTTACATTGCAAAGAAGAATGCGCCTAAGCCATTCTCCTTGGTTCTAGAACCGCATTTAGGTACGAGACATGAATAATGGCATCTGAATGAATTAGAATACCAAATATCTTCAACAATGAGACTAATCTAACGGTCCACTACTTAGGCCCGGTGATACGACACTCAGATTCATCCTCCAACTAAATTAACAAGGTGATTTACAGTAACTGCTTAGTTTAAACCAGAACTGGTGATAGGATCTCTTGTGAGTTCGCACGGGTAGGTATCACCACCCTGCCTATTTCAGCCGTGAAGCAGTAATGCGTTTCGGTCTGAAGGGTGGCGCAGCCGTTGTAACTATACTTGAGACCTTAGAGCTTATATCTCAAGATGGGTACGTTGTAGATGTCTATGGGCTCCGGTAACTATTTAACACCAGATGGGCTGTGAGCTCGTCCACCTATCAATGCAATAAATAAATAAAATTTAGAAAATCGAGACTTTCGCTGATAGAATTTGTCGTAAGATGAATGAGTCTGCAAAATGAATGATTCAAAGGGCAGCTAGTTGAACTAATATAAAAACGCAATGGAAAATAAATTTAACGAGCCAATCCCAATTTATCGGTCCTAGTGTTTTCAGATTTTTTTTTACCGTGCACCTACATATTATCAATTATTAAACTAGAAATCGAAAATCAGTAATCTATACTAATAATATAAAGAGGAAAGATTTATTTGTTTGTTTGTATTGAATAAGCGCCGAAACTACTGAACCGATTTGAATAGGCTATAATCTTTTTTGAAAAAAAATATAGGAAATAATGTAACCCAAGGTGTAAAAAAATTACCTAAAATATTATTTACATCGGGTGCCCTGCGAAAATTATTGATGATAGAATAAAATAATGTACTACGACTTTGTAGAACACATTATTATTAACAAAAAGTGTCGCGTCAGCATATGTCTAACTATTATAGTTATGCCGCAATAAGTGTTCTTTTATTTTAAAAAATAAGACAACTTCAAATATCGTTGAAATTTTTGTTAAATACCCGAGCGGAGCCGGAGCGGGCCGCTAGTATAATAATATATTCGGAGACCACGGTCTTATTAACAATAACACGTCCAATAAATCAGTTCAATATTTCGTATAAACAATTATTTTCATTTTATTGGAAACTAAGGTAAACGATATACTACTTGGCAATCGTTATGTTCTTGAGTGTGCTTAGTGAGAGTTTTTTAACGTTCTCCATAGCGTAAATTTAACTCAAATTTGTATGGAGTTGGAACGTTTATCTATGCTTGCCGCCAGGGGCGCTGTTCCAACTCCATACGAATTCGAGTTAACGTTTTCGATATCGAGAACGTTAAAACACTCGCACTAAGCACACTGAACCTATTGACGGCTTAAGCATTATCGTTATCACGGTAAATTAAAGACTTATTTTCTTATAGATATACATTACCTTCAGACCTCTGTTTATTTACTGTAGCCTTATTAAGGCTAGCCCGGCTACATTTACCGGATGAGTTGCTTAGTATTATGAATGCGGGAAAATGTAAATGCTTGTGTAAGTAACGTATTTTGCTGTATATACATATACACTACTAACACTACATATTAGTTCTCATTTCTATGTATAGTAAACAGTTAATCTATTTACTAATATATAAATCTACAGTGGTTTTTACGGATGTTCCGTTATAACTACTGAACCATGCATCCGATTGACTTGAAACTTGGTATCCATGTAGAAAATACGTGTACTTATTGCATAGACTAATATTTATATAAGTGTTGGACTCACTACACCAGTTGCGGGGGCGTTAATGATGAGAATCTTTGTAGGGGTGAGAAATAATAGTGTTCCATCTAGCGATGCACCGATGTTCGAATCTTGCAGGCAGGCGGGTACCAATTTTTCTAATGAAATACGTACTAAACAAATGTTCACGATTGACTTCCACGGTGAAGGAATAACATCGTGTAATTAAAATCAAAAGCCGCAAAATTATAATTTACGTAATTACTGGTAGTAGAACCTCTTGTGAGTCCGCACGGGTAGGTACCACCACCCCGCCTGTTTCTGCCGTGAAGCAGTAGTGCGCTTCGATTTGAAGGGCGGGGTAGCCGCTGTAACTATACTGAGACTAACTCAAGGTGGGTGGCGGCATTTACGTTATAAATGTCTATGGGATCCAGTAACCACTTAACACCAGGTGGGCTGTGAGCTGTCCAACCATCTAAGAAAAAAAATCTACTTGGTATCCACCGCTTTAATATTTACCATGAGATTCGGACGAATTTATAATATAAGAGACATTAAAGAATATCAATTGAATTTTTTAAACAAATGTGTATTAAAGACTAGCTGACCCGGCAGACTTCGCAGTGCCTTAATCGAAATAAAAGACCTAAACTTTTGTATAAAATAAACTTAAAACAAACAAAAGGAATCCGTCCGACGGGGGACACATCAAAGGGAAAACAAAATTGTTATTTTTATTTAATTCCGAGCATTTTCATATTTATCTACCTTTTAAACCTTCTCTGGACTTCCACAATAATTCAAGACCAAAATTAGGCAAATGGGTCCAGCCGTTCTCGAGTTTTAACGAGACTAACGAACAGCAATTCATTTTTATATATTATAGAATAAATTGGAACCATTTGACATTTTCTTAATTTATACACATCAGGACAAACACTACTATTAACATGGTTTTACCCAAATATGTAGTTATGATATTAGAAGATTCTCCATTAGTAACGTGTGTAACAGAAGACCCGTATGAAACGCGATAAGTAAGTAAGAACTATAATACAATAAAAACACGATCATTTTCTTTTGTTTTCCAATACATGACACTTTTATATGGTATATACGATATATACTTATTCCTCGTGTATGGTAATGGAAAAAGGGAGAAATATTCTTTCAATATAATAATGCAGACAGTGTTCTTATGATTAGATAAAATTATAATTACAGCCAATATGCATTGCGTGTTCCAATGTAATAAAAGATAATAAGAAAACTGAAAAACACTGTTTGATAGAAAGTTTGATAGTGGTCTAGGTAGTCGAATATGTTACTAAGTATTATTGTACTATCATAGGTCCTCGATACCCTTGGAAATCTTTCAAGTTATCGTTTGAAGTCGTCATGGCCTAGCGGATAAGACGTCCGATGCATTCGTGTTGAGCGATGCACCGGTGTCCGTATCTCAGGCGGGTACCAATTTTTCTAATGAAATACGTACTCAACAAATGTTCATGATTGCCTTCCACGGTGAAGGAATAAAATCGTGTAATAAAAATGAAACCCGCAAAATTTTAATTTGCGTAATTACTGGTGGTAGGACCTCTTGTGAGCCCGCGCGGGTGGGTACCACCACCTTGCCTATTTCTGTCGTGAAGCAGTAATGCGTTTCGGTTTGAAGGGCGGGGCAACCGTTGTAACTATACCTGAGACCTTAGAACTTATATCTCAAGTTGGGTGGCGCATTTACGTTGTGGATGTCTATGGGCTCCAGTAACCACTTAACGCCAGGTGGGCTGTGAGCTCGTTCACCCATCTAAGCAATAAAGAAAAAAGAAAGTAATGTAAACATCTCCTAGTCTGATGAAAATTACGTTGAAGGAATCCAAAAATCCGATTAATAAATACGCTTTGAAAAGTGACATTCGTTATTCTATAAGGCAGTAAGTACAATTGAGAATACGACCGCGCGTCCCAAGAGAGATAAACGTATCGATTTTATCGTAAAACTCTTGTAATCCTGCAGAAATTTCTTCGTTCGTGTTAATCGAAACAGATATTTCCAAATTATATATTCGAATACACTGCGTATTATTATGACTAGTAGACTCCGGTGGTCAAAATTCGACTATATTTAATTTAAATTATAAGTTTGAACATTATATTCTATTTTCTAAGATTATTTTTTATATTTTACTTCCCATAATCACAAATTTCGCCAAGACTACATTAAAGACAAATCTATATATTAATACGTGAAGCAAAAACTTTGTACCCCTTTTTACGAAAATTGTGCGGACGGAGGAGTATGAAATTTCCCACACTTATAGAGAATATAGAGAAGGAGTGCAAAATGTTAATATTTTTTTAAATTATGCATAAAAAATACATTAAATCAATAAAAAAATAGATGTGTGGTGTCGTGGGACACCGGATAGGAACGAAAAAATTCTGCTGCTATTTTACTGTCACCACAGATTATATTTCATAGAGCATCACTCCTTCTACATTATCTCGAAAACTAGAGTTCGATGGCTTCTTTGGCGGAAACGCGAGAAGCGAAGTGGTGTCAATCATTTTTATTTTGTTCATTTAGTGTTTCTTCAGATTTTAATGCGTATTGACGGTGGATTATTAACTGCTTAGTGAAAGTTCACAAATGGGGAAAAATTAAACAAAGACGGTTCTTCCAAATGTCTACTGAAAAAGTCTCGGTAAATAACCAATATTTTACTGAGACGTTATTCAATTTCTTCTCGATTCATTTAATTTCATTTCAATTAATTAAAGTTTGAAATTAATAATTTTTTTCTCTTTTTATTTTAAAACAGAATGTAAGAAGAATAAGACTTGGCTTAAAAGCCTCGTTACGAGGTCATAAAAAAAAAGAGTTCGATGTGATAAGACGCTAATTATTGGACTACTGAATTGCAATAAATATAGTACATTTGTTTCAGTTCCAAAATGTACGGGCTTCTACTCGAGAACATGGCGGAGTACATCCGACAGACTTACGGCGAGGAACGCTGGGAGGATATCCGGAGGCAGGCTGGAGTTGAACAACCTTCATTCTCCGTTCACCAGGTGTACCCGGAGAACATGATCACCAGACTCGCCAAAAAAGCGCAAGAGGTAACAAAATGTTATTACATTACTATGAATTTACTATTTATTTATTCGCAATTAATTCAGTTCGTTCGCAAGATGAGATAAGTACAATTGGAGGCTTCATCCCTAATAGCGATGTTTTTCAGATATGGTGACGCAAAAAAACACGTTAAGAGAATTATTCTGTACAATGCATGTAGCATACTGTTATGCGCTAGGGTTCGGGATAAATAAAATTCTACCGAATTACAAGCTAACAGTGTATTCAACACTAGCGACCCGCCCTCGTTTCGCTTCGGAAACATTAAAACATACATGAAACCAAAAAAATAAAAAAATAAAATAAAAAAAAGTAGCCTATGTTCATCAGGGACAATGTCGGCTTCTAAAGGAAAAAGAATTTTTCAAATCGGTCCAGTAGTTTCGGAGCCTATTCGAAACAAACAAACAAACAAATCTTTCCTCTTTATAATATTAGTATAGACTTAGAACACTTTAAACATTTCACAAACACTTTAAAACTCTCAATTCGCTTCTTCCCCTTCGCTTCAGGTGATCCGTTCGCTGTTTCGCTTTAATAAGTACCGATTACAAACTGACTGCATCCTATCTCTGCAACGCTTTTATAGTCGAGACGAAATCCCTAGAATCGTCGAGAATATTCCACAAAATTCTAGTATTGTGTGTATCCGCTCTCTGACAATAGATGGTGATGTACTTCTCGAGCGTTCTAGATACTACTACATCCTTCGATATTCGTTCGACTATTCGGCGATAGATGGCGGTACTCTTACCGGCGTAACAATGCTTTTGTTATCCGGCTGTGGAATGTATTTCCCTTTGCAGTATTTTCTGAGTAATATGAAATATTCCCCATTGAAACCAGATTCATAACCCATAGTAATAGGCAAGTGCTAAAAGCTGTACAAAGTTTCAACGCAATTGGTTTGACACAACGCAACAGCATTGACGTAAACATCATATTAGTATAGAAGATGGGTGCAGTCAAATTCCTTATCTCACCGGAAGGTCTACGGAGGATATGGGGAATTAATGATATATTATATATAAGTATATAATACTGTGCGTCTTGTGTCGATTTGAGGGGGTATTGTGAAGTATTCATTTGTCCCCTTTTACTTTTGCTCCACCAGCCACCTGAGCACGGCTTAATCCTTGGAATCAATACGGATTAATACCAGAGATGTTCTTTATCCATTCAGCTCTAGAATTAATTTTCGTACAAATGAGCTGTGAGGAGAGACCTAAATAGTAAATTACTTTCCTGAAAAATGATTACGCATTTGCCACATGCTCGTCTAACTTCGACGGCATTTAAAACAAAACAATATCATTTTTATATATATATTATATTCGATTGTTTTCATTGAGCATTTATTTGAAGCAACACTAGTTTTTTTTTTTATCCTACCTATGCTGATAGCCTTGAGAGGCTATTTCAGCTTCGCCCTAACGTTTGTAGGTGAGCTCACGGGGCTCAAACCTGACGACGATGCTAACACGAACCCTAGCAAGAGCCGTGCTTCGTAGAATCTACCACCGGATCGGAAACGCGACCCACTGAGAAGATCCGGCGAGAAACTCAGTGGGCTGTGTCTGAGAGTTAATTTACTCGTCGAGCCCTTCGTCGCAAGCGACGGGTTCGACGAGAACGGTGACCGGCAACACTAGTAACACAGTCAATTCGCCATAGAAATGAAAACAATTAAATTTTTAAAATCCTACTCCCTTCAGCTTTATTTTAAAATGAAATTAGCAGTGAACGTCAATAAATCATCTGGCAAACGTTTCGATATAGCAAGTATACATTTTGTATTCCGCTAAACTTTATAAATAGGATACTTTGATCAATAACGTGAGATTAGCTCGGAGATGAAATTTCACTATCAAATGGTGACGTAATTCAGTATAATTAAGGAATCATGACAAAGCGAAATTTAAAACCGTATTTGCTTTATCGGATAGTACATTTTTTTTTTATTGCCTTTGTAAGCAGACGGGCATACGGCCCACCTGATGGTGAGTGGTTACCGTCGCCCATGGACTTCAGCAATGCCAGGGGTAGAGCCAAGCCGCTGCCTACCTGTACATATTAAAAACATAGTATTTACATAGTATAGTACGTTATAAACATTCTCTCAAATTTTCAAATCGAAATTCGAATTGTTTTTGTCAATTCAGAATTCCTTAGAAAAGGGGAAGGGAGATTACTGAATAACTTCCTTTACTTTTTGCAAATATATAATAACAGATCGTCATAGTATCGTGTCTGGTATTAAAATTTCCTAAAATCTCGATTGACTAAATAGACTTTAGGTAAATAGTTTAGATCTTATCTTAGGTCATCCATATCTAATCATCGATTAAACTAGAAGGCCTGGTAGACGTTGTCCCATCTTGGAAAAATATATTGGGAAAGAACCTAGAATCCGATTTCAGCGTGAACTATCAGATCCAAGTTTCAACATAAACTATACAGGCACCTACTCAAACATGCCAAATAAGTGACAAAGACACACGTCAAATAAAAGTAGATATTTATAGTCATACATATATTAGTGAAATTCAATCTTTGCTGACTTACCTTAATAGAATGAATTGATGTTCCTTTTTTATGAATGATGGACTACTGGTGGCCTCGAGTCCTCCCAGCCTGGAGGGAGAATTGATGTTTCATTACCCCACAGACATAGCCCACTGAGTTTCTCGCCGAATCTTCTCAGTGGGTCGCGTTTCCGATCCGGTGGTAGATTCTGCGAAGCACTGCTCTTGCTAGGGCCAGTGTTAGCACCACTCTGGTTTAAGCCCCGTGAGTTCACCTACACGTTAGGGTGAAGCTGAAATAGGTTCTCAAGGCTATCAGCATAGGTAGGTAAAAAAAAAAGTTGTTTGATCGTACTACGACAGTAACCTTACCCAGAGCGCCAAGAACAGCTGTACCTGCCAAAGTTCATCACAATCTGGTTTCATTTTAAGGACACATAAAGGACAAGCACACATACAAACAAAACGGTAGCATTTTTATTTGTGTAGGTGTATGTATAAAGGTTAGAATCGAGTACATTGTAGACTTGTGTGGTCGAAATCAACAATTTGTGTCTATTATTGTCAATGGTTCAATCGAGTTTCCGTCACAAAAAAAAGGTTACGGCACGCGCTTGTTGAATTTGTTAAATAAGAAATTATATTTGAGATAAAGAGGAAGGGGTAGACCTAAGAAAAAATGGATGAATTGGGTGAAAGACGATCTGTGTCAGAGGGGAGTGAGCGAAGAAATGATATATGATAGAGGAGTATGGAAGGAGAAAAAAATGTTGCGCCGACCCCAGGTAACTGGGAGAAGGGCAGGATAATGATGATTTCAGATAAAAATGTACTATGTATTGCTATTATTTCATTTTTCCCTTTTAAGACGGCCTTCGATTACTTAAATCATTTCAATCACGACCCTACAAAGACTGCAATGCATCTGAGAATAAAGTATTATAGTTTTCACTATAATCATAATACAAGTTTTTTTAAGTCTTAGTATTAATAGTAACAACTGAAACTTCGAGCTCGTCGTGTCGTCGATAGCGTGGCGATGACAACTTTTATCAGCGGATCGGAATCGCAAACCCGTATATATTTAGATTTAGAGAAATTATTATTTGCGTAATCACTGGTGGTAAGACCTCTTGTGAGTCCGCGCGGGTAGGTACCACCACCCAGCCTATTTCTGCCGTGAAGCAGTCATGCGTTTCGGTTTGAAGGGTGGGGCAGCCGTTGTAACTATACTTGAGGTCTTAGAACTTATATCTCAAGGTGCGTGGCGCATTTACTTTGTAGATGTCTATGGGCTCCAGTAACCACTTAACACCAGGTGGGCTGTGAGCTCGTCCACCCATCTAAGCAATAAATAAAAACTCCGACGAGAAACTCAGTGGGCTGTTTCCATAGACTAAAGTTCACTTCGAATTCTACAATGAGTTACGTCATCGTATATTGATAGCATAAAAGCATCAACATAGTAGAACAGTAGCATCATAGTAGCATAAATAATTGTAATTTCCATTAAGTTTTAAGTCAATCGGCTACCAACAAACGCACCGAGAGGGTTGGTGGTCGTGGCGCTGACGACTGCCGGTCCGGCGTCCCGAGGGGGAGGGTGATGGGAGAGATGTGCTCCGCACTAAACGCTTCGCTTTCCCCTATTTGCCTTTTCATGAGTTCTCTCTCATGCGAGGTTTGGATGCTGGTTGTTGAGCGACAGGAGGTTTTAGTCGGTTCAACTCCGACATGCCCCGCCCTCCACTGGGGATGAAGTCCAATGATTGCCTCCTAACAATAAAAAAAAAACCAACAAACTCATTCATAAAAACACACACATTACGAGGCTATATGACAAGTTTCTTTCATTCGACTTAACAGAGTTTGTCAAAATGAGTCATGGGGCATTGCACATACATATACGTTGATTTAACGGGCAACTTAATTGCACCTCAATAATCAAACCAACGGGGTGTCGTTATTAGAATGACCGTCGCGCCCTTCTAAGATATAGATTGATATATACGACTGCCTATCTATATATTAATACGTGAAGCAAAAACTGTGTATCCCTTTTTACGAAAATTGCGCGGACGGAGGAGTATGAAATTTTCCACGCTTATAGAGAATATAGAGAAGAAGTGCACAATGCTAATATTTTTTTTAAATAATGCATAAAAGATACATTAAATGAATAAAGAAAACATTACACACACTACATACCATGTATTTGACGCACACACGCATGCATACTATTTATTGTCAAACTTTTGTTCTTGACGTCTGTTGTCAAGTTGAGAATAGATTAAAATTTGTTAATATTTTTTATAGTGTAGTCTTGGGGAAATTTGTGATCATAGAAGTATAAAATACAATCATAATAGTGTACAAACTTACAATTCCAATTAATTATAGTCGAATTTCGACAACTGCGGGACCTCTAGTATATATTAATACGTGAAGCAAAAACTTTGTATCCCATTTAACGAAAATTGCGAGGACGGAGGAGTATAAAATTTCCTGCCCTTATAGAGAATATAGAGAAGGAGCGCAGAAAGCTAATTTTTTTTTTTAAATACTGCATAAAAAAATACATTAAATCAATAAAAAAATTATTACACACACACTACCATGTATTTGACATACACACGCATGCTTACATACTATTTGTTTATTGTCAAACTTTTTAGCTTATTGCTTAAAGTCTGTGGTCAAATTGAGAATAGATTAAAATCAATTAAAATATATTGTTTGTCTTTATTAATATTTGTCTAAAGTGTAGTCTTGGCGAAATCTGTGACTATAGAAATATAATAAATAGTCTTTGACAATAGAATCATAATAGTGTACAAACTTTTTTTTTTTTGCCTAGATGGGTGGACGAGCTCACAGCCCTCCTGATGTTAAGTGGTTACTGGAACCCATAGACATCTACAATGTAAATGCGCCAACCACCTCGAGATATAAGTTCTAAGGTCTCAGTATAGTTACAACGGCTACTCCACCCTTCGAACCGAAACGCATTACTGCTTCACGGCGGAAATAGGCGGGGTGGTGGTACCTACCCGTGTGAACTCCCAAGAGGTCCTACCACCAGTGAATATAATTTCAATTAATAATATATATAATAATAATATATATAATATAATTTCAATTAATTATAGTCGAATTTCGACTACCGGGGTATCGCTAGTGTGTTTAAATGAGTGATGGTTATATTTTTTATTTATTGCGTTAAATGGACGGCAAGTAGGGCAATAAAAAATTAGATATTCATATATATAGTACTAATGCGATTCACGCAAAATCTTTAGCATTTTTATTATTACAACATTGAATACAATAAAATCCGTATGAAGATTTTGTGAATCAGGACGGAATGAGATATGGGAATTTCTAAAGAATACGTCATGATATTGTGGCGTCAGAAATTTTATGTATTAAACCCACACATAAACACGCAATAGAGTTGAGTAAATTTTCTTCTCTATTTGTTTACTTTGTGTTGTAATTTCACGAGCTTTGACGTCATTAATAATATTCTTTTGAAACTATTTTTATTTTCATGTCTTGTACTTTTTCAACATTGAATCGAAAAAAAATTATCGAATTGTTGAGTGATTTTGATCAAAATATCTCATAACATAACAAAAATATTTGGTTTCAAAGTGGCACCTAAAATCTGGGCCCCCAGGCCCCATTCTGAACCCACTGGCCCCAGCCTGGTCCCCCTGGCCCCCAGCCTGTTCAATGATCCTCCCTTGAACCGATATCTTTGATTTTAGAATATTAACTTATATTTATTACATTTATATAAATTATATTAAAATGTCATTTACACTTGGTTTGGTCTAATTCTTTTATACTTTTAAACGCTGTCGAATGGCAAACGAATTCATGGCCTAAGTGGTGTTAAGTGGGTTTTTATGTTTAATGCACTCGATAAGTGGTAGAGTAGACGGACGTCTAGGTTATTTGAATCGTGAATGCACATAACCACTGCTTCTGGACCCCTCTCATAGATGGCGCTCTTTTTTTAATTTTCTCATAAATTTTATTTTAAACATTTAATCACTAAAACTGGTGGATTTACTGGTGGTAGGACCTCTTGTGAGTCCGCGCGGGTAGGTACCACCACCCTGCCTATTTCTGCCGTGAAGCAGTAATGTGTTTCGGTTTGAAGAGTGGGGCAGCCGTTGTAACTATACTGAGATCTTAGAACTTACATTCACAAGGTGGGTGGCGCATTTACGTTGCAGATGTCTATGGGCTCCAGTAACCACTTAACACCAGATGGGCTGTGAGCTCGTCCACCCATCTAAGCAATAAAAAAAAAGTTCAAAAAAACCTTTCTTATCAAAGCAAATCATAATTTTCATATTTTTTATTAAATGGTTATCTTTGCTATAAAATCAGACAGAAAATTAAGATATAGTCTGTCTAATAAATATTTCTATTTTCGTTTATGAGATAAAATTACATGATTGTTTGAAATAGTATTTAGTTAGCTAGACAAAAAAAAAAGTAAAAAACTTTGGAGATGCTGGGATTTGAACCCAGGACTTTCAGCATGCGAAGCAGACACTCTACCACTGAGTTACATCCCCGATGATGTGAATAATGAAATTAAACATTATATGAATTATTTTAAGTCGTATTACATTATTATTTTATTTACCGTTTTTTAGGTAAAATATTAATAGAAGTTTTTGTATCCTTAAAAAATGTTCATATAAGTTTTTTATGCTATAAAATTCCGCAACAAAACAGTCGGCTGCCACAAAGGCATACTTAAGCCTAATTCAATTGCTTTTTTTGTCATTCTACTCTTTTATCTACTGTGATCTCATAGTGGGTGGCGGCATTGTATTCGCGAGTAGCACAACGAAGACCAAAACACAAAGGACTTTTTTACTATAGATATGGCTAATAATATTGTTTATTATAAAAACAATGAGGATTGCAAATTTTTCTACCTACCTATTCGCTGGTAGCTTCAAGAGGCTATTCCAGCTACGACCGGACGGGTAGGTGAGCTCAGGGGTTCAACCTGAGAGAATTTGCTATCACTAGCCCTAGCAAGAGTAGTGCTTCGCAGAATTTATTACCGGATCGGAATCGCGACCCACTGAGAAAATCCGACGAGAAACTCAGTGGACAGTATTACAATGTAAATAAAAACAAACCTACAAAATTTTGCTTCTATTTCCTAATAAATAACTCGTCTATAACTTTAACAATAAGAAAATGTTTAAATCTACAAAAAATATACAATAAAAAAGTTGACTGGAAGAAATCGCTTTTAGGGATAAGTATATAAGATAGATACAAATTAATTTTACTCATTTTTCTTTCTCCATACGTTGTCACTAATTTAGTCTACCTAAATCCAATAAAATGTTATTGTATTTTACGTACCCATTCAAAACGGCTGAGGTAAATAAAATTTGAAAATTAATTTTTCCCTATTTCAAATTACGAATGACTAAGTTAAGTGCCAGACCTCAAGATATTATTATGTAGCTTATAATTTACTTGACAATAGAATTTATAAGATATTCAAAACGCCTGAAATAATATAATAATGTAGTAAATAAAAAAATGAGATTCAATTTTGTAAAAGCAGTTGTAATTAAAGTCTCTTAAAGTCTGTTTGTTATAATATCGAGAGCTAAGGCTATATCGTTTAAGCGACATTTCCCTTAAATACGCGACCTTTATCTTTGTAATTAAAGGTCCGTTTTATTTGGTACTAGCTGATCCGGCAGACTTCGTAGTGCCTCAATCGATAAATAAAAGACCTAAAATTTTGTATAAAATAAACTTAAAACAATAAAAAGAAAAAAGAAAATTGTTATTTTTATTTAATTCCGAGCAATTTCATATTTATCTACCTTTTAAACCTTCTCTGGACTTCCACAAATAATTCAAGACCAAAATTAGCCAAATCGGTCTAGCCGTTCTCGAGTTTTAGCGAGACTAACGAACAGCAATTCATTTTTATATATAGAGATTACTATCAACAATTCGATGCTTTTAATTGAACTTCAATTAAGTTCACCCCTTTCAAAGATCTGAAGAAGTTTTTTGTTATGATATTTTTTCCAAATTTAAGCTTTAAATTGCCCTCCTGTAAAGCTGCGAAAATGTCGTAAGCGACAACTAAATTTCACTTTTCACTCATCCGTACCAAGTATAAAAAGAATAATCTATCTATCTCTGTCTAATATTGATGGCTTTGTGTAAAAACATTGTTTACAGGTTTGTTCGAAATAGTTGTAAATAGCTTTAACAAAAACTTTAACAAAAACCGACTTCAAATAGAAAAAAAAACATATTCCAACACAAATTAATATACACTAAAAACAATAATTGTAGGGGAAATGAATAGGGACTCTTCATAAAAACTCCAAAATAGTATCTTATAAAAATACGTGTATTGCCTTGATGACGAACAAAGATGGAATGAATGAACTTAAAATTAATTAACCCCAATTGGCTTGCGCGTGTATTTGCTATCTGCAAACGAGCAGGCTCTTTGCTCGGACATGCCCCCGGACGTTGGAAGCAGCAGGTGCGCTTTCAACCCAATGTAGAATCAACGGGCAGTGGGCAAATCCTGTTAAAGGCTCTGCGGATGACTCCAGTGGTGGTTTTAATATCTGCCACGCGAACAATCCCATCTGACCCTGGATGGACGGCGACGACTCTTCCTAATCTCCATTTGAGGGGAGGTAGATGATCCTCCTTTATAATAACCAAGGATCCAAGCTTCAGTGTGTCTTTGCAAGTGTGCCATTTGGTCCTTTGCTGCAACTCAGNATGATCCTCCTTTATAATAACCAAGGATCCAAGCTTCAGTGTGTCTTTGCAAGTGTGCCATTTGGTCCTTTGCTGCAACTCAGACACAAACTCTTTGCTCCAACGAGCCCAAAAATGCTGGCGAAGTTGCTCGATCCGTTGAAAGCGAGACAGTGAAGTAGCGGAGTAGTCCTGTACATCTTGTTGCGGAAGTGACGTAAGCGGCCGACCAACAAGAAAATGACCCGGAGTCAGTGGAGTGCAGTCTGCTGGATCGGAAGACAGCGGCGTCAGCGGACGTGAATTTAATATAGCCTCAATCTGGACTAACGTGGTGTTAAGTTCTTCAAAAGTGAGATTACAATTTCCCAACACTCGCCTGAGATGGTATTTTGTCGACTTGACACCCGCTTCCCAGAGTCCGCCAAAATGAGGGGTGTACGCTGGGATAAAATGGAATTTAATCCCGTCATTAGCTAGTTGCTCGCCTAAGGAATCACAATCAGATTTAAGGAACCTCGAAAGTTCACTGCATGCACCAACGAAAGAGGTACCGTTGTCTGAGTAGATGTTAGTAGGTTTTCCCCGTCGTGAAATAAATCTATATAGGACTAGTAAATATTTATTGCTGGTTAAGTCACTAACCAGCTCCATGTGAATAGCCTTGGTGGTGAAACACACAAAGATTGCTATGTACACTTTTAATAGCCTACATCCTCGACCTTGCCTACTAGCAGCCATGATGGGACCAGCATAATCCACACCAGTGCTTTCAAAAGGATAACCGCCTGGAAGGAGACGCTGCTGTGGTAAGCTACCCATCAACGGAGTAATCGTTCTACCCGACATGCGACAACAACGCACGCAATTACGATAACAACTCTTTGCTAAACTTCGTCCGCCTATGGGCCAGTACGATTCTCTAATCGAAGCTAGCAATAATTGAGGGCCCGCATGCATTAGTTTTACATGTTCATGCTCGAACAGTAACTTGGTAAATTTGTGAGTGGACTGTAAAATTATAGGGTGTTTTTTATCAAAAGAAAATTCAGAATTTGCTAAGCGTCCTCCGACACGCATTATTTTATTACTATCTATAAACACATTAAATTTAATAAGAGCGCTTTTATTAGGCAATTTCTGATTATTAATTAATAATTTATATTCGGGAAAGGATTCAATTTGACTTATAATTATAATTATATTCAATGCATCCTGCAACTCTGATTGTGATAGAAATTTACTGTGAGGAGGATTTTTTCTACACATTTTAATAAACCTTAAGACAGTTGCTATGCTGCGAATAAGCCTTGAATAATTAGAAAACCGATTGAAATCTATGAATGCATTATTACAGTGCTTAGTTTCACTAACACTAGCGCTAAACGAAATAGGTCGAGTTTCAGGCAGCTTATCTGACTCTAACCATTTTTGTTGAGAAGGCCAATGAGACGGTTCTTGCTTTAAAAAACTAGGGCCACTCCACCACAAATCCAATGATTTCAGAACACTAATATCCACGCCACGAGATATTAGGTCTGCTGGGTTCTGATGGGTTGGGATGTGTCGCCAAGTACAATGTCCCGCCTTGTCTAAAACTTCAGCAACTCGATTTCGCACGAACGGCTGTAACTTAGAAGGCAACATCTGCAACCATCCCAACACGACTGTGGAGTCAGTCCAGCAATAAATTTGACTAAATTGTAGTCTCAGTGAGTTCACGACCTTCTCGCACAAACGAGCTCCTACAACAGCCCCACACAATTCCAGTCTTGGAATGGTGGTCGGCTTGATCGGCGCCACTCGACTTTTAGCGACCAATAAACTAACCATAAATTTACCCTGGTCATTGGTGCTGCGCACATAGGCGCAGGCGCCATACGCACGCTCAGATGCGTCCGTGAAAATGTGTAATTCTGCGTTCGTAAATGAATCACACACGAGTCGTGGAACACGGAAATCATTGATAAGTGGCAATGCTTTCACAGTGTTATTCCAAATATCATTAAGTGCCGGGGTTAACGGCTCATCCCATGAGAGTTTATCCAACCACATTCTTTGTAATAACATTTTCATGGTAACTACGCAAGGAGATAAAAGTCCTAGGGGGTCAAAAATACGTGCAATGGCAGAAAGTATGTCTCGCTTAGTCGCAGAAACTTCAGAAGATAGCGTAGAACATGAAAAGCCCAATTCATCGGAACTAGCAAACCAGTCAAGTCCTAACAACTTGTTGGGTTCATTAGAGCCCATATCTAAATCTAACGACGACTGTGAAGCTCCAGATACTAATTCAGGTACGTTGGATCTCCACTTTCTGAGTGGCATACAAGCAGACGCCAGTGCGTTGGTGACCTCGGTGCGCATGAACATAACCTCATTTAAATCATCACCTCCAGTCAGCAGGTCATCAACGTAAAAGTCATGCTTGATGACGTCAGCGATCCTATCTCTGATACCTGGGTATGACTCACCTACAGAATGCGAACACATCTTAATAGCGCTGTTTTGATAGTCAATACCTATTTGCTTTAGACAGCGCGTAGCGAGAAATGGTGCACTAGCCGTACCATACGTTACAGTATTTAATGTGTACGTCTTAACAGGGTCGCAAGCATTATCACGCCACAGTACCTGTTGTAGGTATCTATCAGATGGGTGGACGTATACACACCTGTACATCTTCGCAACATCAGCTGACAAGACGAACTTGTGCTGTCGAAACCGAAGAAGTACAGATATAAGATCGTCCTGCACCGTAGGACCAACCATTTGCAGATCATTGAAGGACACTCCCGAAGAAGTAACACAACTCGCATTAAAGACTACACGGAGTTTGGTAGTAGTGCTACATTCACGCAGTACCCCGTGGTGAGGTATAAAATAGCCATTGGGACTGTCACTATTTTGATTTTCGGTCATGTGTCCTAAAGTCTCATATTCGGACATGAAGTCGCGATATAATTTACCTAAATCAGGTTTTGACTTTAGTCTGCGTTCCAAAGAATATAAACATTTAGAAGCTCTTTGAAAAGATTCTCCTAAGATAGAAGGACTTTGCTTTAAAGGAATACGAACACAAAAATGACCGTCCTCTAAACGTGTCGTATTCTCGACAAAATGTTCCTCACACAACTTTTCCTCGGGTAAATAATTTGGAGATTGCGAGTTAACCTCCTCTAAATTCCAAAATTTTATTAAATCTTTGTGAATTTTATTTAAATCACCGTTACCAGAGGGATCGGTTTGAGTAAAATTACATGAGATATCATGCGAAAATGATTTACTATTATTATTATAACTAACAGGCCCAGATACAATCCAGCCTAACAATGTTTCACATAAAACTGGCTTATCTAAACCTAAATGAATTCTTTGTGAACTGACCAGGTCCCAAAAGAGATCAGCACCGATTAAGACATCCACTTCTGACGGCTTATAAAAGGTGGGGTCAGCTAAACACAAGGTATCAGGAATATTCAGGTCTGAAATGTCGACTTCACGACATGGCACCACAGTCGTTAATGATGGCAAAATAAAACAATAAAACTTATTGCAATAGCTATTGTCTAATGACGTCATTTTGACTTGACAAATTTTGCCTACGCGAGAACTCACGTTATTAATGCCATATACTGAACCATTTACCTGACTAGAATTTAAGTTAAGCCGTTTATATAATCGTTCCGTCATAAAACAAGACGTGCTACCGCTATCAAGCATGGCCCGCACTATGTGCTCACGATCATTTTGATCACATAACTTGATAAGAGCGGTGGACAATAACACGCCGCGTTGTTTACGCTCGCCACAAGATGAACTGAGGGCCGCCGACAACGTTAAATTATTTGCACTCGCAGTCGCATTAGTGCTCGTTACGGCGTCAGTGGGCAATGACGTTGATACGGGATGAGACGAACTCCCGTTTGACATGGTTTTATGATTATTATTACTAGAGTTTGTAGTACTTTTGTTCTCCGACGAATGTATTAACGTGTTATGCCGACGCTTACATATTTTGCAACCCGGCCTTTTACATCGATTGGCAAAGTGACCTGCACGAAAACAATTATAGCAGACCTTATAACTAGGTAATAATTTGATACGGGCGTCTATACTAAGTGCAAGAAATGCTGAACAATTACTTAGAATGTGATCGGCTTGACAGTGGGGACATTGCTTACTAGAACTATTATAATCCTGTGATATAACCATAGATTGCATCGCATTATAATTGGACTTAGGCTTAGCAACAGTGGGATTATTGCTATTTCGTGTTAACTCTAGTGTTTCTACTAAATCAGCGCGAGTGCGAATAAATTGCAGGAATGCATCAAATGTTATTGTGCTATCTTTGTCTATGCGACCTTTGTGTTCCTCCCACTCACGATATGTTTGCTGACTTAACTTACGAGTAACTATGTATATAAGCAAAGTGTCCCAATGCTGAACAGGTTCACCTAAAGATTCTAAAGTGCGCAAATTCTTGTTAAGTTGGTCGATCATACCTTTTAACGCAACAGAGGATTCCTTTGAAATAGTGTTTAAGTTAAATAAGGATGACACATGATTTTGTACTAACAACCTTTTGTTATCGAAGCGATCACAAATTAGCTTCCAAGCTATATCATAATTGCTTGCCGAGAACCCAATAGAATTGATTACCACAGCAGCAGATCCCTCCAGAGACGCTCGCAAATAATGAAACTTGTTAATTTGATCAATTTCATCGTTACAGTGAATGAGACTAGTAAAAGTGTCCCGGAACTCCAACCAATTGCTATAACACCCATTAAACTTTGGTAGCTGTATAGTGGGCAACTTAACAGGTTTACGTTGACTAATACGGGAACATTTATCACTATTTACGGACTCATTATCATTTTTATACTTACTTATCAACTCATGTGACCTAGACAGTGTTTTGTAATACAGGGACTCAAACTCGGCACGTTCAGAGAACTGAGCCTTGACATCATCTACCAAACATTCTAATCGCAACTGTACCTCGTCGTACTGCTCATATAAAGCCTCGATTTTACCCATCCGTAACTGTAATTCCTTGATCTCACAACTAGTCAACTGCTTGTTACTCGATGCATCAAGGAAGTTGTGAAATGCAGTTAAACGGCCCTTGAAACTTCCTCGTTTTTTAACTAATTCTCTTTCTTCGGACATACTGGGAACCGAGTGTAGTCAACCTGGAATTGATTTGATAACAATTCAATTTTGACCAAATTCCTAAATACCGATATACTAATTACCTAACGTCGGAAATTAAGGACAATACAATAATTGATTATTTATTATGTACACTAATACGGTTTTATTAACTGAATTATAGCAAATTAAATTCTTTAATATCTATCTAACGCCAACTAAACATTAATAATACCTACCTACACACTAACAACTATCTAAGGTGAAAAATTAACTAAAATGCAACTATACAATTATAAATGTAGCAAATATCTACTGTACTTCACTGTTACAATGAGTACGTATAATTGTATTCGCAAATAATCATCATTAAAGACGATAAGGCAAACTATTCACAATGCGCATAGGTATCTACGTTAAACTCAGGACAAAACAGCACTGACCTTTTAATATCCTTAATTATGGTTACATACTACCTGACCGAGTGTTGGGTGATGATATTTTACTATAATGTTACTATAAACACCGTAAATTATCTTGAAGTTTTTTGTCCAGATATCCGTTATCGGGTTATACCCTCCACGGCAAATTTCAATGTAATTATTCAATTCCGCTGTTTAATAATTATCTTCAAGAAATCCAACATCCGGCTCGAATGACCACATGTAGGGGAAATGAATAGGGACTCTTCATAAAAACTCCAAAATAGTATCTTATAAAAATACGTGTATTGCCTTGATGACGAACAAAGATGGAATGAATGAACTTAAAATTAATTAACCCCAATTGGCTTGCGCGTGTATTTGCTATCTGCAAACGAGCAGGCTCTTTGCTCGGACAATAATCATCGAAATCGGTTGGTGTGATATCGAGTTATTCATCTATTTGTCGCGCACGTACTTAATGCAAATTTAAGACTTATATGTTTTTCTCATGGATACCATTATCAGAACTGGACTAAGCTTTCTAATAAAAAAAGAATCATCAAAATCGATTCACCCAATCAAAAGTTACGAGGTAACACACTTTAAAAAAAAACATACAGTCGAATTGAGAACCTCCTCCTTTATTGAAAAAAATACAATCTTATACGTTTGCTTGCAGATGCTCGGCATGTCTGAACGTGAATTCATGGATCAAATGGGCGTTTACTTCGTCGGCTTCGTGTCGCAATACGGCTACGACAGAGTTTTATCAGTGCTGGGACGTCATATGCGAGACTTCCTGAACGGGCTGGATAATCTCCACGAGTACCTGAAGTTCAGTTACCCCAGGATGAGAGCGCCGAGTTTCATTTGCGAAAATGAAACTCGACAAGGCTTGACGCTACATTACAGGTCGAAGAGAAGAGGCTTTGTTTATTACGCTATGGGTCAGATTCGGGAGGTGAGTTAATAAATCAATTAAGTCTCAAATTGATAGAAATGCTTTGAGAAATCGTCATAAAAAGTGTCGTTACGGATGTGACACGATGTCAAATATTACTTCGAGACTTAAAAAAAACATATTGATTGAAAATCTGATCCGTTGCTTGCTATTTACAATCCGACAGAAATTTTAAATTCACAAAAAGGTTGGAGGCGCCGGGTATCGATCCCGGTACCTCTCGCATGCTAAGCGAGCGCTCTACCATCTGAGCTACGCCCCCCGTTACATATAGATGGAAAATTATGCATTATATCCTATATAATAAAAACCATTCAATAAAAAAAGATTTTTGGAAATTTAAGTAAAACTAGCTTTAATGACAACTTAGTGATAACTAGTCTAGCCTGATCTTTCCTGATGACTAACTTTAATTATTTTAGTATTTACCTTAAAATGCAAGCTGTTGCCGTTCTAAATTTTGAGTTCGATTTATTCCGTTATCTGAAAGGCTTAAGTTACAGTATTGGGTTACTAATATGATACAAAAAAACTTTCTATCGAGACAAAAATATTTTTTATCGATAGCGACATCTATTAGACAAGCTATAGAAGAATTTTCCATTAAATAGTTTGAGCGTACCAATAGATGTCGCTTTTCTTGAAATAAATAATATTTTAAATGAATACATATTGATACTAATTTTATTAGTTAATTATAGGTAGTAATACGAATTCTTATTGTAGACTACTAAGCTGTCCATAAAGCATCAATAAAAAAAACAAAAGAGGTATGATTCGTATACAATTAAACAGACATGTCATTCGATTATAATAAAAACAAACTTAATTTAGTGCTTGAAAATTTTAGCGAAGATTCTAAATTGCAAATAATAGGCTACCAATTTAGAGCGGTGAATGTGAATTAGGAAAATTGTTGCACTTGATGTCAATAGCATTGCTCAAAATAAACTTTACACAATAATGTGTGATTATTATCGACTAGTTCCACGTAAATTAGATGTTATTAGAAGAATGTAAGCAGTAAGGATTTTTAGATATTTTAGCGATAATATCAAATGGAAAGAATTTATTAAGTCTTTTTCTTTGCATTGAACACTCCAGCCTCAACTGAAACGCGAGGTCAATGTACTCGTAATAAACGCGCATTAACCGCCAGATCTTCTTTGCTTTACATTGCGGGTCTAAAAAATAAAAATTTAGGAAATAATATATTATTATTATACTTTTATGCTAAAGTGTTAACGCTATATATCTTCTAAAACTATTCTCTTACTCCCTGGATATTCACAGGGATATATTTAAGCTAACAGAGGCATTTTAGGATAATGTTGCCATTGCAACTAATATATTATTTTAACATCGGATTCTTTACTGACTATTGTCCCATTTTACGGGTAACAATCGTTGGATGATACGGAAGGACGCAGAGATTTGTAGGCGCGACATTTACCTACGGTGAGCCATAGGCACCCCGCGCACTAGGCAGCCAGGCTGCGGCAACCGAAATATTTAAGCAGCCAGTTATAGCAGCCAATCAACGCCAATTTATGATCTATTCGTCGAGCACTTTGGATTTTATCTCGTAAAAAACGCAAAGCAAAGAAAATACACTGGATCCATCCTCTTTTTATAGAACGGCATTCAAAAGGCTTATTCTATAACTTTTTTAAAGATGTTCATATATACCCAGACCGTTTTTTTTTAAATACAAGAGATTGTACAAGTATGCTGTGTCATATAACTAACATTTGGCAAAACGAATATGCATTGGCTGCTACAGCAAGTGCGCGGGGTCTGACGGCAGCCACATACATTCGCCAACACTCGCTCTGGCTGCCGTGCAACAGGCGCGTTGTATTGGCTGTCGCAGTCAAGATTTCCTGTCTGCTTATGTGCGCGGATTCCTATACAACGCCATATATTCGTCTGGCTGCCGTAGCCAGGCTGCCTAATGCGTGGGGAGTCTAAGAAGGCTTTTAGTCAACGAATTTATTTTACAGGTAGCCCGCCACTTCTACCACAAGGAAATGCGAATAGAGTTGGTCAGGGAAGAGTTATTATTCGACACAGTCCACGTGACCTTTCAACTGACATTCGATAACAGAGCGTTCACTTTAGCGTCTCTCGCGATGACCAGAGAAGAGAAACATCTGCCGATCAGCGCTTCGGTACTCTTCGAGATCTTTCCGTTTTGCATAGTCTTTGGGTGAGTGAATGGCATTGATATTATATAAGATAGCCCATGTTTTTTTTAAATTTCTAACAGATGTAAAAAAAACACACACACACTCCTCTACCTTTTTTTTTATTGCTTAGATGGGTGGACGATCTCACAGCCCACCTGGTGTTAAGTGCTTACCGGAGCCCATAGACATCTACAACGTAAATGCGCCACTGGCCGTCGCTTCGCTTCGGAAACTGTAATTTACTATTGATTTTTCCACTATTTAATGGATGTTATTATCATATAAACCTTCCTCTTCAACCACTTTAAAAAAACCGGTATTTAAAAAAAACGCAACAAAATCCGTTGCGTCGTTTTAAAGATTTAAGCATACATAGGGATATAGGGACAGAGAAAGCGACTTTGTTTTATATTATACTATGTAGTGATGAAGAGTGGCCAACTGGTAGATCGCCGTGGGGGCTACGGACCGTCGAGGCGGTTTACCCGGTCTTTGATGACTGGGTGAATCGTGGCGAAGGACGTCTCACCTTTCGTCTGGTGCAGGTGTAGACCGGGCACGGATGCTTCGGGAAGTACCTGCGCCGGATAGGGGCTGAGCCGACGACGAGGTGTCACCATTGTGGACACGACCTGGAAACGGCGGAGCATACGCTCGCTGTCTGCCCCGCTTGGGAGGTGCAGCGCCGTGTCCTGGTCGCAAAGATAGGACCTGACTTGTCGCTGCCTGGCGTCGTGGCGTCGATGCTTGGCAGCGATGAGTCATGGAAGGCTATGCTCGACTTCTGCGAGTGCACCATCTCGCAGAAGGAGGCGGCGGGGCGAGTGAGGGAAAGCTNCGTCGATGCTTGGCAGCGATGAGTCATGGAAGGCTATGTTCGACTTCTGCGAGTGCACCATCTCGCAGAAGGAGGCGGCGGGGCGAGTGAGGGAAAGCTCTCCTCACTACGCAGAAACCCGCCGCCGCCGAGCAGGGGGTCGGGACCGGGGTCGTATCCGTGACCTGGCCCCCTAAGAGCTAGGGGTCCCACCCGTTTTGTGCGGGGAGAGACCCAGACGTGGGATGGCGTGCTTTGCACGCCCAACCGCAATAGAAAGCCGGGTGATGGTAGACCGCGTTCCCCCGACCGCTCTGGGGGAAGGTGTAACGCGGCGCCATCAAAGCGGGCTCTCGGCCCGCTGAACGAGGGAACCGGTGGTCGTGTCGCTGGCGGCCACCGGTCCGGCGTCCGTGGGACGGTGGGATGGATGTAATGTGCCTCTGCGTCAACCCTGTCCCGCCGTTTCAATAGCCCCGACTGGGCTCCGGCCCGGTCCGAGGTAGGGCGCCGGTTGTGAGCGGCAGGAGTTTTTAGTGAGGTTCAACTCCCACATACCCCACCTGCCGCGCGGGTGGGGATCCGGCGATTTTCTCCTGTGGAAAAAAAAAAAACTGGTAGATCGCGATCGACCGGTCGATCATGGCTATTAGTTCAGTCGATCAAGGCTAGACAAAAAAATATAAATAAATACATAGAACAGACTGCGCAACGTAAGTAATCACCAATTGCTGCACGCATGATCTTCATCTTTTATCATCTGTTAATGATCATTACGTCACATTATTTATCCTCTCTCCCACACAATAGTTCTCTTTTTATATATAATTTCAGCTTTATGTTAATCTTTTCAATAAAAGAAAATATAATACTTTGGGTGGACGAGCTCATAGCCCACCTGGTGTTAAGTGGTTACCGGAGCCCATGGACATCTGCAACGTAAATGCGCCACCCACCTTGAGATATTAGTTCTAAAATCTCAGTATAGTTACAACAGCTGTCCCACCCTTTAAACCGAAACGCATTACTGCTTCACGGCAGAAATAGGCAGGGCGGTGGTACCTACCCGTGCGGACTCACAAGAGGTCCTACCACCAGTAAAGTATTTTTATACTGAACTATATTGTTTCACTTAAATTTCAAGAAATATCATTAGTAGATTGTAGTGTTACCTCAGTAAGCAGTAGGTATTACTTGGTTCTAATCAAGTTGACCACCCTTGATATAGAGCATCTTCCGAATGCGGGTCAGTGCCGCCTTCCAGTAGAATTCTTTTGCAATGCATATTTTAAGACTACGATATTCGTTTTCAATCTAATTAGAATATCGACCCCGTTGTTTACAGACATAAATGAAACCCGCAAAATTATAATTTGCGTAATTACTGGTGGTAGGACCTCTTATGAGCCCGCGCGGGTGGGTACCACCACCCTGCCTATTTCTGCCGTGAAGCAGTAATGCGTTTCGGTTTGAAGGGTGGGGCAG
This sequence comes from Bombyx mandarina, assembly GCF_003987935.1. The sequence continues at coordinate 1,180 of NW_021011522.1, read as the reverse complement.
CCGTTGTAACTATACTTGAGACCTTAGAACTTGTATCTCAAGGTGGGTGGCGCATTTACGTTGTGGATGTCTATGGTCTCCAGTAACCACTTAACACCAGGTGGGCTGTGAGCTCGTCCACCTACATAAGCTATAAAAAAAAAAAAAATAAGCCAATAGATCTTTGAAATCAACATACAATACAAAACACACCGAGCCACAAAACAGTCCCAATCTTATTTTTACTACACGCTAAATAGTTATTTAATCAGCGGGGAGTATATTAGTTTCCGATACAAATAATGGATTATTTTATGTTTACGTTCTAGATTAACGACCACCACTCTTTTTGTAAACATATTATTGGCCTTTATATGAGGTCATGAGAGGCAAAACGGACTTACAGATTACATTTCGCCTGACCATCTTAACCGAATGTCTCTAACATGAACTAACACTAGATAATGACCGAGCTTTTGTCGTTGTTTTTTTTTTGTTTTTTGATAAATTGTGTTTTTTAGAAATTATATTTAAATACGAATTAAAAATTGATATAATGGTGAAATATGAATAATATTTTTCGATTTTACCGACAGAATAATTAAAAAAATATGAACAGGTTATTTAAAGAAAAAAATCAAAATTATCGATAAAGTTGATTATTGAAATCATGATTAAAACCACATTTTCTGAAAATAAACCGTAGCTAGATCGATTTATCGCCCTCAAAATCCCCTGTATACTAAATTTTATGAAAATCGTTGGAGCCGTTTTCGAGATTTAGATTATATAGATATATATATTTATATACAAGAATTGCTCGTTTAAAGATATAAGATAGTTCTTGTTTCTCGATGTCAAAGTATTACGACAATTGCTTCCTGCCAGAGATGGGCTTGCTTGTAATTTTTACCCGTTCGGCTTACCACAATACACTATAGTACCGACTTCAAATTAATACAAAATGATTACAGCTTTCGAAACATCGGTAACTTTAAATTAAGATAAACAAATGCGTGGTTAAAGAGAAAAATCTTCTTCAATTTTTTTAATGCTTTAACGAACTCTTTTTTTTTTTTTTTTTTTTTTCTACAGGAGAAAATCGCCGGATCCCCACCCGCGCGGCAGGTGGGGTATGTGGGAGTTGAACCCACTAAAAACTCCTGCCGCTCACAACCGGCGCCCTACCTCGGACCGGGCC
>NW_021011521.1:2383754-2605809 GCF_003987935.1 Bombyx mandarina | reverse complement strand
CTGCGCCGGCAGTCCGCCACAAAGCCTCGTACTGATCGCGCGTTTCTCTCATTATTGTATTTTCATATATTTGTTAGTCGTTTGTTTTGTGTCTCGTTAATTTGTTAATAATCTGTAGTGTATCGTGTTGTCGTAATATAGAACTATTTCTCGTATTGTTTCGTTTAATTTTTTATATCCAGTAAACTCCAGTCGTGCGTCGGAGCGGACACACACACTTTTTTTTTTTTGTTTCATGTGTGTTTTAATGTTTCCGAAGCGAAGCGAGGGCGGGTCGCTAGTACTTCTATAATCACAAATTTCGCCAAGGCTACACTATAAAAAAATATTCTATTCTCAATTTGACCACAGACGTCAAGAACAAAAGTTTGACAATAAATAGTATGCATGCGTGTGTGCGTCAAATACATGGTATGTAGTGTGTGTAATGTTTTTTTTATTGATTTAATGATTATTAATCGATAATTTAAAAAAAATATTATCATTCTGCACTCCTTCTCTATATTCTCTATATGTGTAGGAAATTTCATACTCCTCCGTCCGCACAATTTTCGTAAAAAGGGATACAAAGTTTTTGCTTCACGTATTAATATACAGATAATGGCAAAAAATTACGTTTTATAAGATTAAGCTTCGAACTGTCACTCGCGCCAGCAGCTATGTTAACAAACAACAACAATAGACGCTACAGTTTATCTATACTTCTATACTAATATTATTAAGAGGAAAGATTTGATTGTTTGTTTGTATTGAATAGGCTCCGAAACTACTGAACCGATTTGAAAAATTCTTTCCCCTTTTTTTGGAGTTTACTCCTTAAGAATCGATTTACATATATAGGCCCGGGGTATGAAAATTATGGGGACCAAAATCGTACTAGAGAGTATAGCATGTCACACGAAATGCGTTATGCGCCTGATTGGCCATGGTGATGCGTGCGCGCGCCAATCAGGAGCCAACGCGCGGCCGCGTTATCGCAGGTGACGCCGGGCTGCTGCGCCGGCAGTCCGCCACAAAGCCTCGTACTGATCGCGCGTTTCTCTCATTATTGTATTTTCATATATTTGTTAGTCGTTTGTTTTGTGTCTCGTTAATTTGTTAATAATCTGTAGTGTATCGTGTTGTCGTAATATAGAACTATTTCTCGTATTGTTTCGTTTAATTTACCGACATCGTTTTGCTTGTGGCCGGACGCCGTTCGGGTTCGATTCCTGAACGTATCAACTGTTAGTGGGTTGATACCCGAATATAACCCGCTACAAATCATTTATTAATAAAGCTTATTAAATATAAACAATTCCTTCTATCAGTGAATGGACAACTTATATATTAATTGTAAAAGTGAATTATATAGACTTACTTAATTACCGCATCCACGTGTTCCGCAACTCCCGGATCATTCTCACTAGAATACGTAACTTCCATATTTTACTGTATTCAACTGACACAAATTTATATTTATATCCAGTAAACTCCAGTCGTGCGTCGGAGCGGACACACACACTTTTTTTTTTTTTAAATTAGTTATATTTACTAAGTCTCCAATAATCTAACTCAAGGTGTAAAAAAATTACCTAAAATATTCTTTACATCGCGTGCCCTGCGAAAACTATTGATGATAGAATAAAATAATGTACTACGACTTTGTAGAACGCATTATTATTTACAAAAAGTGTCGTAACGGCATATGCCTAACTATTATAGTTATGCTGCAATAAGTGTTCTTTTATATTTAAAAAAAAATAAAACAACGTCAAATATCGTTGAAATTTTTGTTAAAGTCCCGAGCGGAGCCGGGGCGGGCCGCTAGTAATATACATAGACATGATTAACAAAATGTGAAGTTTCCAGAGTTCATAGACATCATGATGTGAACGCCATTACCATCTTTGAAATAAGAGGTCTAATTTCTATCAGCTAACGCTAACTAAGCCTCATCTATGAAAATAAAATACCAAAATTGCGACCCCCGAACCACACACAACCAACTGTTAACAGAGTTATCACTAAGCACAATATTAACAAATTTTGTTTAAGCTCACCGACAGAAGTCATTGTGCTTACATAATTGTGCTTAGACAATAAATAAGGGCAGGTGGCTTAATTAACTCTTACCCTTTTGCCCTTAGAGCACTCGCGGTCAGTAGAGTGTCCATGATCATGTAATTTTATTTAGGATATTTTATCCAGTTTAATTGTTTAAATGTAAGACTGCGGGTAGCGAGTATAATAGCTCAATGCTCACGGACGCCAACAATAAGATTGAGGACACTTAAATTTAATAAATTCATACACATTGGCTTGTTGAGCAATAAAGTGTATTCTCTCTCTCTCTCTCTCTCTCTCTAAATTTCCTCACAAATATCTCTAAGAGTACAACACCTGAAACTTATGGAGGTAATCTCTGCTGCATCGGTCGATGCCGGTACTTAAAAGCAATCACGGGATCATGCCAAATAACTCTTGGAGAGCACCCTGAAGCTACTTCGTTCAAGACCCCTTTAATCCTTTCACAACAGGAGCAAGTTTATCCCAAAATCACAGTCACCCTAGTCTTTGTATCTAGCTGTCAAAAACACAAAGTAGCGAACAACAAAGAGACAATAACAATTATTATTCGAACAGCTAAGTAAATTGTCAATTAAGCAACTATTTACAATCAGAAAATAATGTACCAATTGAAAAACTTCAAAGGAACGGTTTATGACGCCGATAAAGGATATGAAAAACGCTAGCAGATAACTAACTTAATGGAACAATATTTTAAAGACTATGGCTTCGAAGGGCTCGATGCAAAAGCCCTGCTGACGCGGATCAGTTCTCAGCGCAAGCACCCAACATGCGTCCAGGTCCTATTTCCACCATCTCTACTAATAATAAAAAGCTGAAGAGTTTGTTTATTTGAACGCGCTAATCTCAGGAACTACTGGTCCGATTTGAAAAGTTACTTCAGTGTTAGATAGCCCATTTATTGAAGAAGGCTATAGGCTATATAATATCACGCTAAGAACAATACAAGTGGAGCACCAATAAAGAATGTTTCAAAATAGGGGTTTAAATGGCTCCTTAACATTCTACAATTCAAAAATATTTTCACTTTCTACGTAAATGAAGTGGGGGTAAAATTTAGCGTTATGACTATTCTACGCGGACGGAGTCGTGGGCAAATGCTAGTAAACGAATAAAAGCCATGGAGTTGGGCCGGGTGCTTAGTTGGTAAGGATGCGCTAAATCCGCCCCGAAACTGTTCTGAATTTTGGTTTGAAAGTTAAGGTATGTAAGTTTACCTTCACACCGCCCGCCGCCGGAGCAGAGCTTATCCATAATATCTTTTTTTATGGCCCTTGTGGGCAGACGAGCATACGGCCAACCTGATGGTGAGTCGTAACCGTCGCCCATGGACTTCAGCAATGCCAGGGGCAGAGCCAAGCCGCTGCTTACCGCTCAATACTCTCCACAAGCCTCGTTTGAAGAAGGACATGTCATAGCGCTCGGAAAACACTGTGGTACGTGGCAAAAAAGACCTGAAACCGGTGCTGTTTAGACAGATTTTTTATAAACCCTATGAAGCGTCTGACACTAGATATGCGAAGAGTACTTAATGGTACGCAGCGACTCTGTCCTTTGCATTGCTGACTGACTTCCATAAGTGACAGTGACAAACTCACCATCAGGTATGATGTATGCTCGTCTGCCTACAAGAGGAATAAAACGCTGTTAGACAATACAATGGAGACTTTGGCCTCACATCTCTTGGATGGTAGCGACTTTCCACGGGAGTGGGTATGAGCCCCAGTAATCATTAAAGGCTATGTAGACCGTGAGGAACATCCAAACAGAGCAAATTTTTCCGAAATTTTCTCCTTGTGCCTCACATCAGATGTTTCAAAATATAATCTGATATGGATGGACTCCACACAAGCCACCACAAGTCCAACAATACCAAATTACCCGTGAAGTCATCAGTGAGAAAACATTACAAAATTATTTTTAATTCATTCACGGGAACATCGTGATTCGTGATTCCGTTTCTGAACTCTGTCCTTCGTTTATAAATACGCTGTTACTAATCCGAGGTAGATCTAAACGTTACCAATATGAAACACGAAAGTTTATCGTGACACTAATATCTGTGATTCCAACATTACGGATCGCACATTTGAGCCGATTGAAACATTATAAATAACTGTGCCATCGTATTCCAAATGAGGCTTCTTGAAATATAGTCGATCGACATTTTTGAGATGTTTTAACGAAGAACGACATACCGACATACCGACTAACTTTTACGTTAGGAAATCTACATTTTTTTTGTTTTTTATTGTTTAGATGGGTGGACGAGCTCACAGCCCACCTGGTGCTAAGCGGTTACTGGAGCCCATAGACATCTACAACGTAAATGCGCCACCCATCTTGAGATATAAGTTCTAAGGTCTCAAGTATAGTTACAACGGCTGCCCTACCTTTCAAACCGAAACGCATTACTGCTTCACGGCAGAAATAAACAGGGTGGTGGTACCCGTGCGAACTCACAAGAGGTCCCACCACCAGTAAAAGTACCACCTTTTGTAGGAATCTCCAAAAGCACCTGACCCTCACCTCAAGTTGCAAAGTGGATTTTAATGCGGGCTCTGGAGTATTTGTCTTATTTGAGCACGCCGTAGATAGCAAGGCTGAGCGGTGCGGAGCTATACCAGCTCTTCTCTGGCCGTACATGGTCCTGAATGATCAGTTTCATGCTCTGGGTGTGATTGCGCACGTCAATCGACAGTATCTTGCGGTAGGGCGCATTGAGCGCATGCACGAGTAGGATCCATCCCGCTAATTCGAGGGGAGCCGATATACTAGTGAGGGACCTCATGTCTCAAGATGAGTAGCAGTATACACATCGTGATGTCAATGTACTTGAGTGACTCCTTAAATATGAAAATGTTTGAGTAGTGTTTCTATATAAATCGATAAGAACGCGGTACCTTACCATTACCGATCTCCTACACTGGCTACTCTTTACATATACTACTTTACAAATACAGGTACCCCCTGCCTGCCTATTTCTGCCGTGAAGCAGTAATGCGTTTCGGTTTGAAGTGTGGGGTTGCCGTTGTCACCATACTGAGACCTTAAAACTCATATCTCAAGGCGGGTGGCGCATTAACGTTGTAAATGCCTATGGGCTCCAGTAACCACTTAAGGCCATGTGAGCTGTGAGCTCGTCCACCCATCTAAGCAATAAAAAAAAACATATAACATTAAAACCTAGGACCTAAAAAAGTACTGTATCAAATAACATCTCCGGCTACCCTAAATCAGCACAATAAGCGTGAACATACACAGATGAACATTTCGGGGAAGCATTTCTCGAAGGCGACTCGTGTTTATTTATAATCATAGCTTGTGGCCGCCCTAATTTCTAGCAAACATGTGTTTGGACTGATGACACAATCTCTACGAATATTCGTAATCCGATTGTGATTATTAGTGTATCGTATATATAGGCCACACCCTTGATTTAGTAGGTGAAATAGACCAAACGAACTGAGTGTACTAAACTACAGTTTGATTGGCATATATACTGATGGTATGGTGCATTGTAAGACTGATCTGGTAGGTGCCACACACCCATCGTATTGTCGCGTCGTGTCGCGGTACCATCACGCGTTCCAGTTTCAAGAGTGGGGCAGATGTACAATACAGTTGATACTTCGTCTCGGCATGACTTACGTTGTGATATCTATGGTAACCACTTAACACCGGGTGGGTGATCAATCCGATTGCCTATCAACAGCGAAATCACAGCTTTTGATATACAAAACATTAGAGTTGCATTAGTTTTTTTTTGCCTACCTAAGCTGATAGCCTTGAGAGACTATATCAGCATTACCGAACGAGGAGGTGAGCCCACGGAGCTCAAACCTGGCGAAGTTGCTAACACTAGCCGCAGAGTCAGACCGGAAACGCGACCCACTGAGAAGATCCGGCGAGAAACTCAGTGGGCTGTGTCTGTGGGTTAGTTTACTTGCCGAGCCCTTCGTCACAAGCGACGGGTTCGACGAGAAAGATGACAGTGCGTTAGTAATAGGTGTGGCATATATTATTATTGAGAACCAATGGCAGTAGGTGGAACTCCAAGACGCATTCTGTTTATTTTTTATGAAAAAACTTTTACAAATCTCCGCTTAAGAAGTCGTGCAATTGAAAAGCTTGTGCTCAGAGTGAGAAACGAATTATCCCCAAGGCGCTAGCCTCCAATGTCATTAATGGTGTCAGTTTGGAAATGTAATATTTATCAAAGTAATTAAAGTGAGGCTCTCGGAGGAACTGTGAGAAACTCACTCTCGAACGACCACACTTTGAAAGAGAGTAACAGTGCTCAAAACTCACCATTAAACTATTAAAATACTAGCTGACCCGGCAGACTTTGTATTGCCTCAACAGATAAATAAAATACCTAAACTTTTGTATAAAATAAACTTGAAACAAACAAAGGGAATCCGTCCGATGGGGGACACATCAAAAGAAAAACAAAATTGTGATTTTTATTTAATTCCGAGCATTTTCATATTTATCTTTATATACCTTTTATACCTTCCCTGGACTTCTACAAATAATTCAAGACCAAAATTAGCCAAATCGGTTCAGCCGTTCTCGAGTTTTAGCGAGACTAACGAACAGCAATTCATTTTTGTACATAGAGAAGATAGATTTCAGACATTAATGGCAAGTCTCATCTACGTACCGCGAGATAATTATTTAAGATGTCCAGAATAAAGTTTCAGAAACGCTTAGAATACGAAAATCATTAATGTGACTTGACGATGTCCACGGGCTCCGACAACTACTTAATAGCAGCCTTAGTCAGCCGCACGACCTTTTATCCATCGACTGCAAGGAAATAAACATATTACCTGTATGGAAATTATGAATGAGAACTTTTCAAATTGACATGAGGCTTTAGTTTTAATTGTTATATGAAGCTTTCCCACCGTTCAAAGTCCAACGCGTAACGACGAAAGAACCCACCCGTGCGGTCCCACAATACGCCTACTAATTACAATTTGTATTTAGTTAGGTTCGCTCAAGAAAGCCCCAAACCGTAAGCCTACACCAAAAGTGTACTTTATCTTTGACCAAAGCGACACGCATCAGAGCGTTCAGCAAACTAACGGAACAAAACGATACACGGAAGATGCAAATAAGATAATTGTTAATTAGTTACTTCGCACGGACTAACTCTGAGCTCATCCGGTGCTCGGCAATCCGTAGACACCTTACTTGGACTGGCGACAGGGAACGCCCTGCCCATTACTGAGTGTCGCCTTGCTCTAAAGCCTAATTTACATTACGAAATTAGTGGCATGAAACTAATTTCGTGACATTAGTTTTACCAACAGTTTCACGTGTAATTTAATACTTTCGTAATGCATGCATTAATTTCATGCATAGAAATTAGTTCCGTGCCCTGCGCGATTTTTTGGTGAAATTAATGTCATGCAACTAATTTCATAGTGTAAACGCGACGTGAAACTAATGTCGCGAAAGGGCCTGCGCTGTGCGGACGTGTGTATTGTTAGTTCGGACGCGCTTCAAACGTTGAAAATGGCAAACCAACGATGGAGTACAGATAAAAATATAGATCTTATTAATGAATATCAGCGACAACGGTGTCTCTGGGACCCGAAACACCTACAGTAAAAAAGCAAAATTATATTCACTCATTCGATAATAGTTTTTATAACTCTCAGGATCTTTATCTGCTAATTCAGAGACTAACTTCATTGCACCTAAATGCCTTCTTGTTGACCATCCTCGAATCTACCAACCTTTTTTTTCTTGATAGTCTTTTTTTTAAGTTTATAGGTATATAAGCATTTCTTTAGCTACATTGAATATAGCATATAGCATAGAATTTAGCTTTGATGTTGAAGGCGTCGTGGTTACTGCGATACTGTGGATTTCGCGACACTAATTTTTTTACGAAATTACTTTCGCATATATCGTAACTACTTTCGTGAAACTGAGCTCAACATGCATGACACTAATTTCGTAATGTAAACTCGGCATTACTCCAACTCTAGCTGTAGTAGGGACTATCTTATGCAATTTGATAAAGTTGAGATTTTTGTGTATACAGATGCATTTATTTAAATATGAAAAAGAGCAAGCCCTGATTTTCTCGTGGATCCATTGCAGCGAATTTAATAAATAAAATACTTTGATTTGATACAAGCACCCGCTTCCATTCAAGAGTAGGACTGTATGATGTAGCTATACCGCAAGAGAAACGCCTAATGATCAATAATGGATTTCTATAAGTTTTGCCTTTAGATCTTGCATATAGATAACTAACTTTTGCCTGCGACTCCGTCCGCGTGGAATAGTAACTTTGGCATAACGCTAAATTTTACCCCCCACTTCATTTACGTAGAAAGTGAAAATATTTTGAAACATTCTTTATTGGTTCTCCACTTGTATTGGTCTTATCGTGATTTTGTATAGCCTATAGCCTTTGTCAATAAATGGGCTATCTAACACTGAAAGAATTTTTCAAATCGGAACAGTAGTTCCTAAGATTAGCGCGTTCAAACAAACAAACTCTTCAACTTTATATATTAAGTATATATAGAGTATAGATGACAGCTTATAAAGCTTAGTGCTTATAATTGAAAAGAATCGCTCATACTCGGACCACGCCTCGAGTTCAACCAAAGCTTAGTCGCTAAGCTTGACCTATATACGAATGTCGAGCTTTTCAAAAACTTATCTACATGACGTGTTTGAATTATGCTAATTTCTCTTATTTGATGCTAAACTTTTAATACAAAAAGCTTCTTAGAGCTCTCAAACAATGGCAAGTCATAACAGTAAATAAAAGTTTTTTGGAAAACTTATGAATTTAGTAGAATTTCTATTCTTCAGTGAGAGGATAAGTGAATATGTATTTGGGGTCCACTGTAGGCCTCCTGCGATAGGTAGCACTATTTTACCTGTTTCTGCCGTGAAGCAGTGTTCTGATTTCAAGAGTGAGATACACGCTGGACAATACAATTTAAGCTCCGGCCTCATATCTCAAGGTGAGTGTCGGCATTCACGTTGCGAAGTCCATGAACTCAGAGAACCGGGTAACATAAAAACCGGGTGACATAAAAACATACGTGACTCATAAAAATAAGAACAACCAGACTCCCGGTGACAAATATCTTAACAACAATTCCGGACGGGAATCAAACCTGGACCCCGCGGTTCAGAAGCTGTACGTTTGCACCACCACTCCGTCAATAATATAATTAGATCAATAAATTTGTTCGGTAACCGAAATTTTATAGTTACGACATGGAAATTTTACAAGTGGCCCTCTCAGGCTGCCATGAGGCTTCGTAAGTGGGTCATGGCTATCTTTAGTGAAGCCGACGTGGAAAATGAAATTTCGCTGACACCCTCATATCGTTGGATTATATTTATCGATATAATTAAAGTGGAACATTCTGGATTTAAACTGTAGGAACGTTCAGAGCCAAGGACATATGCAAGCCTCTCATATAAGGGACAATGAGAACATACTTTTGGAGGTATACGACAAAGAGAAGATCTTCCACCGAGCGGGTGATATTGCTCGGTAGACCGACGGTCCGTATATTGTTGTTCGGAACTTGTATATATGCAAGCTTATCTTGAAAATGTTGTAAGCGAGATTCAGGCATCTATAATCTTGTGTTGTATGATGGTTACCCCCCACATACTTTTTTATCTTTGATGGTGAAGCTGTTGCTCACCACTGAACACCCTTTTCAAGCCTCAGTTTATGAGGACATGGTGATACGAAGCACCTTGGAAGGACAACTGTTTTCAAAGCCGGAGGGTAGGTTTTTTATTGCTTAGATGGATGAACGAGCTTGCATCCCACCTGTTGTTAAGTGGTTACCGAAGCCCATAGACATCTACGACGTAAATGTGCCGCCCACCTTGAGATATCAGTTCTAAGGTCTCAGTATAGTTACATGGCGTAAAGGACTCTGCTTCAGTGCTTTATTGTGAGATGGTGAACAGAAAATCCTCTCTAACAACACCTGGCCCACACTTGCTTTAATTTAATGGTAATGTAAATATTAGCTTTCATTTAAACGCATTAGTTGTGTTGAGTATTTTGTACTCATAATCACAGCTTTACAGTGAATGAGCGTGGAAAAAAGTCGATAATTATTCAAAAGCTTCGTCACGGCACATAAATCATTAAGTTTGTCGAAGCTTTTCAACGTCCGAAAGTTCTGGGAAGAACTTTTTTCGCGTATAATTTATACGTATTTTTTGTATCAGAATAGGGGTTGACAATTTTGTAATTATAATATTATTGGTGCCGTGGTTTCGGTCGCAATTAATTTAGAATTAATAACACGAACAGGTTTGCTTAGTGATTTCCAAGGAGAGTGAAAATTTGTTTTTATACGAACCCAATCTAGCGTCGGGAAATGCATTATCTTTCAAAGCTCAATCGGTCTATGCACAACCATTCACAAATGTTTACTTTGTATGGACTGCTGTAAATAATTAATTGATCTAAAATATAGTTCGAAATGAAGAAGTTGAAAATTAGTTTTTGCTAAACATAGTTGCGACCGACCTTAATATTGCAGTCAAGCAATACTCAAGAAATATACAGCGACCCGATGATTGACTTATATTTAAGTGTAAGCAGAAACCGTTTCTAGATAAATAGAAGAAATCGCTCGAAATGATAAGTAGTCATTGTGTTAAGCGTTGTATAATCGGGTGTTTAATAATAATAATAATAATATTTATTCAAGCCTCTTAAAATGCAAACACGTACAAGAATTCTTAACACTAGTATTATAATATACATGGCTTTTTTATGAGGTATACAATAACAATATTCCCTGACTTTTATGCTAGGAAAACCTGTGTTACATAAGTCAGTGGTTCAGTGCTAGGTCACCAGGTAAAGAAAGTTAACCAGGAAGCACGATCTGTAAGAATATGGTACGTGTGTGTGTGTGTGTGTGTGTGTGTGTGTGTTTGTGGGGGTGTTTGATTTTGCATTATATTGTAATACAATAACACTTGCTAATAGCTATTAATTATTAATCAAAAGTGTTTAGGTTCGCCTCGCTCCGTTTCCCCTATCGCACTGGGATTATTCGTAATAAATTATTATAACTGTTTGTTTCAAGGCGGTCGTATTCACGTGGCAAGATCTATTGTAAGCGTTTAACATCGGGCGGGTCGAGTACTCGCTTATCAATTTGCAATTAAAAAAACTCTATCTCGTCTCTATAAATAGAGACTAAATGCATAGAGCAAGAAAATCACTTTTAAAAATAAATTTAATGTACCCAACCGCTTTTTTTACACTAATAGATAGTGTTCCACATGATTTGCTATTGCTGGCTCGCAAGTAATCATGTATCCTCCGTCTCTAGGGCGGGAAATGATAATGCAACTCTCTCTCAACATGGAGTCTATCGTCACTTAAAATCAGATGAGCCGTAAGCTCGCTTACCCACGTGCACTCGTAAAAAGTGAAAGTCCACAAGACTACAAAACTTCTCAAGTAATGTTTGGAATAATTCATATGGACTCTATCGATTGAGTATTTCTGAGTGACGTATAAACATTGAGTTTCGTTCGTAAAATGTTTTCCTCGGTTATGTATTTTCGCTGTTGTGCAGAAATAATATGTTGCGTTCAAACATGGTAATTCAAATACTATTTTTAAACATGTTCCAACTTTGTAAAGAACAGAAATTGGCTATTTTAGTATATGCTAACAACACAGGGAATGCCGAGTGTTTATGGCAAACTATTAAGTAATGTAGTTAACAGATTTTTATGTGTTTTCGTAAGTTAAAATCATAGTTTATTTTCTGTGAAAGAATACTTTTAGGAACATCGTTTTGAAATAGTTTCTTTTTTGCTTACGAAAGTGTCTGAATGTTTTCTATCGCATAAAATCTAGGCTATAATTGCTGCTTCTTGTTGCGTCTGACATATTTCTAGAATATTTATAAATAGTTTACGTTAGATTCATTTAGTTGAATCATCGCCGCGAACCGAAAATAATTTCCACCAGCCTATGCGTTTTCACTAAAATCCAGTACGCATTTTTATTGCATATATTTTTCAATTCAATAACGTAATTAACAATATTTTTTACGTAAATAAACGAACGTTCACTGGGTAGTTTTTGGTAAACAAAACCCTTAGTTATTTAAAATAATATTATAAAAAAATCTGAACTTACATTTCTGATAAACGACCGATGTTTGATTGTCACGTTGTTGTGATTGTCGCGATGCACTCGGAAACCGATTATTATATAAAATGGGTGATCACACACAAACACACACACACACTGTACACACAGCACTTTTGGTATCCCAGTTAGTTCGGCGTCGGGGTGTCGGGCTGGGCTCGGTCGCGACCGGCGTGCGATGCTCGCGGCGTCCAGGCTACGACTGCTCTACACTCCGCGGCTCTACCCGGAGTACCCGGGGTGTGGGTGGTTCCCGTACAGCGTGCCAGTGTGTGCGTGCGGGTCACAGGATCGCCCGAAGACGGAATACAGTTATGGCCTATTTCATGGCTTTTTTACACTAAATTACATATATTCACTAATTGATTACGTGCGGCTATTGCTTTTCATATATTTCTATAGCGCTGGGATGGGTTATGTATAGCTTAGTGGCTTGTAAAGTGCAAAATGGCTTTTTTTTTATTGCTTAGATGAGTGGACGAGCTCACAGCCCACCCGGTGTTAAGTGGTTACTGGAGCCCATAGACATCTACAACGTAAATGCGCCACGCACCTTGAGATATAAGTTCTAAGATCTCAGTATAGTTACAACGGCTGCCCCACCCTTCAAACCGAAACGCATTACTGCTTCACGGCTGAAATAGGCAGGGGGTTGGTACCTACCCGTGCGGACTCACAAGAGGTCCTACTACCAGTAATATATAGTTACCAGTTATACTCTGTTTGGTATTAAACAGTTACCAGAACAAAAAATAGACATGAGCAGAATAGAAATCCGGTCTTAGGCAAATTAGGTCTATAACAGCATATATAAAACGACTAATTTGAACCATAGATTATAAAATATGTAAATTATAAATAATTTAGTCAGCTAAAAATAAATAATCTAGGAAAATTACGTGCAAATCACATGTCAAAGTCCAAATTGGGAATCCTCTACAATGCGAACGAAAAGCTGATGGAAAATTTTTTATTTTATAATTTGAATCAACTCTTTATATTTTGTGCGAATGTAGTTTTTGTACGTCTTCTTGTCTAACTAATCAATTTTAAACTAAAATAGTTTTATCATAGAAACATCGTGGGAATTGAAAAAGATTTCTAATTACGCAGACAGACGCTGGGTAATAATTTAATTAAAAGAATTCCATTACTTTCAAACAAACACTCCGTCGAGTAATGAATAGTACAGCTCGGAATTTCGCCTTTTGTTTACTATATTAGAACGCACACGTGCTCATGGCACACCAAGTCGTAAGTGCTTGGACTTCGTCCACATTTATCTAAAATTATCGAATATTTTTGTCACCAGACAAGCATACCTTAATCTGATGGTGAATGGTAACCATCGTTCATGGACGTGAGCAATAAGATGGGCAGAGCCAAGCTGCTGCATACCACTGAAAACTCCTTGAAACCCTTTGAAGAAGGATATAAGAAAACACCCTGGAGGAGAGTTCATTCCAAGGCCTAATTGATATTACCTTGAGCAAAGCCGTCAGACTTAACTACCGAGCAGCTGTCCCCAACCTTCAAACTGAAACGCACCAGTGCTCTGGGGTACGTACAGACGGGACAACAGTATCCGCGTAAATACAGTTAATTATTCGTCGCGGAAGTCATATCTAAAAACCAATTACAAAATATATTGAATGACACGGGCAAAACTGACAATAAGCACAGTTCGAATTAAAATACCAAAGTACTTTTAGCTTCCCAGTTTCGAACCCGCGAGTAGGATTGCACTGCGCGCTACCACTGAGCCGATGAGCTTATTATTATTTTATATTCAATAACAAGAGGCAATCTTGTCGGTGATTCGAGAAATCACCGCTCTGTGGTTTGGTATGAATTATAAATTGTTGTATATAGCAATGTGTGGGCTTAACGAAGACTTTCAAATGACAAGATTGCGATTATGTTAATAAAACCTTTTTTTATACTACTAAATTAGTACAATGAACTTATAGTACACCTGGTGTTCAATGCTGATCAGTCCCATGGATGGGCTACCCACGGCGTCATCATCATCATCATCATTCTCCTACCCTTCTCGCAGTCACCTGGGGTCGGCGCAACATGCTTTCTCCTTCCATACTCCTCTATCATATACCCTTTTTTCGCTCACTTCCCTCTTACACATATCGTCTTTCACCCAATCCGTCTATTTCTTCTTAGGTCTACCTCTTCCTCTAAAGGCTACCCACAGCGTCAGGTTGCTAATTACGCGAGTTCCCTTAAAATTGATTCTTCATTTTGGAAGTCACTAGAGTCGCCTAATGAGCCGCCTCACCCTCTAGCTCAAGATCTGTAAGCAGATCAATACACTACAAGTACAACTTATGATATTATTAAAACTGCTTACATAACAGTAGTTACACGATTTAATGATAGCCTGGAATAATTATCTATCCGCGCGTTTCACTCAGATACTCTTGGGACCTGAAGTATTTATAGATATTCTAAGAAACAGCCTTCTAAAGTTAATTTGATTAATTAAGATTAGAGAGAACACAGGCAAATTAGATTAAGAAATTTTCCATTTAAAACACAAATCTAATTCTTCTGTTTTTTATACCAATGTTCAATGTAGAGTGGCTCCCCTCTACGCCTCTCTGCTCTACCATGATAAGAGCAACACCAACTCTATGATAGAGCAGAGTCAACGACCACTCAACCATCGGGCAATATTGACACTTTAGTGTTCTGGAAACAGGTAGTGTATTTTTTATTGATGGGTTCCTAGATGGATGAACAAGCTTACCGCTCATCTGATGCTAAGTGGCCAGCGAACCAATCTATGTCCAGCGATATCATTTGCTTTGTGACTTGTTTGATTTCAAATGGTTACTCGACACTAGGCTGTGGGCATTTTAAGCTACGTTAAGACAACATCACTGGTGGTAGGACCTCTTGTGAGTCCGCGTGGGTAGGTACCACCGTCCTGCCTGTTGCTGCCGTAAAGCATTAATGCGTTTCGATTTGAAGGGTGGGGTAGCCGTTGTAACTATACTGAGACCTTAGAACTATATTTCAAGATGGGTGGCGCATTTACGTTGTAGATGTCTATGGGCTCCAGTAACTACTTAACAGCAGGCGGGCTGTGAGCTCGTCCACCTATCTAAGCAATATAAAAATAAAAAAAACAGTCCAGTTTGACAAGCACTGGTCTGCGGTAAGCAAGTATTCGTTATTCCCGTTCACAAACTCTTTTAAGTAGATATGGATAATTTAGATAATAGACATAATCAGAGTTACCAAAATATGATCCACAACAATGTTATTGCTCTATAATATTACCGAACTAATTAATATCAACCACGTAAACAATCGTTGGCTTTTGTTACTCAATTTGAAATCCAATTAGATGCGGCACGAAAATACGTTCCGAAGCGAAATTTATTTGAAAACACTTAATATGTGAAAATTTGTTAGTCTGGATTTGATAGTGGTTATATTATCCTGTACATAAGCCCTCTCCATACATTTGCTTGCCACTTCTTCCGATATACATGGCTGTGGTAAAAATAAGTTGCCAATAAATCTAGGGTGAAAAGAAGTCCGCCTGAACTTATCTGACAAATGATGGGCTCATGAAAATACATTGCTGAACGCATGAGCTTGCCCGACTTTCACCAATCACTTCAAGAAGTACTGACATTAATACTCTGAGTTTATAATTCGTACAGAAACCACTCACTAGCTTCTCATCTAATGTCAAATTATATCAAACAAAAGCAAGGACATATTTTATTTACGTCGATGTCGCAGTCGTCAGAACGATAGCTTAAGCTGTGAAATTATACGCGTAGCATTCCCGAGGACGTAACTTCCACACAGGTAATCCTGCTAAATTTGGGCGGTAACCGTTCACGTTCTGCTCAGTGCTCTGTAAGACTCGCAGAATCAGACCACGGCTGTCTTCGTGTAGTTTGAAGTGTTTTAGTGACAGGGGGGACAGTTTAGGGACAGATAGGCTGCTAAAGTACTGTTCTATTACTAGTGTTGATGGACAAACGAGTCGTTGCCACCAATGGGACACAAAGTTGAGTTTCTATACCAGCCTGTATAACAGGTGGGCAACGATTGAGCATAGTCATGCCGCTAGGATGATTCAAAAATGTCTTGAAAAAAATTATCCAACCATTTCATAGTCTTTAACATACACACACGAACACCTTTATATTTTATTGTTGCGCCGGCAAGAGTAACGCTATCTATCGTCGAATAGCAGAAACGAATATCAAAAGAACTAGTAAAGCCGAGAACGCTCGAGAAGTACAACGCAATATATTGTCGAGTGGCGGAAACGCATATCGAAAATACTCGACTTGTGAGGACTGTTCTCGATAATTCTAGGGATGTCACAAAGGCAGTTAGTAATCGGATCTACTCGAAGCGAAACAGCGAACGGATCACCTGAAGCGAAGCGGAAGAAGCTAATTGAAAATTTTAAAATGTTCGTTAAGTGTTTTAAGTATTCTAAGTTCTAATACAGTTTTAATTTATACTTCGGTAGAATTTTTATTGATCCCGAACCCCAGCGCGTAACAATACTCTTCTATTACTACTGTTGATAGACAGACGAGTCGTTGCCACCAATGAGACACAAAGCTGAGTTTCTATACTAGCCTGTATAATAGGCAGGCAACGATAGAATATAGTCATGCAGCTAGGCCGATTCGGAGATTACCGAATGATTAATTAAACTCGGACAAATTCAAGGTCTACAAACATACATACAAACATATACACCTTTATATATATTATATATAAACTAGCTTTAGCCCGTCCGCGTGGCTTAACGCTAAATTTTACCTCCACTTCATTTACGTAGAAAATGAAATTATTTTTGAATTAAAGAATGTTAAGGAGCCATTTAAACCCCTATTTTTAAACATTCTTTATTGGTGCTCCACTTGTGGCCTTACCGTTATATAGCCTATTTATAGCCTTCCTCAATAAATGACTTATCTAACACTGAACGAGTTTTTCAAATCAGACCGGTAGTTCCTGAGATTAGCGCGTTCAAACAAACAAACTATTCAGCTTTATAATATTAGTATTGATTTAAATAACCGGGTTACGATCAGTGATTATTTAATAGTAATAAATTCTTATGTGGTATACCTCGGTTACATTCCTGATGTCCGAGTCTTAACCCAATATATAAATTACGCGATTATTTCTTTCGCGCTAAAGTCTTTCCTGAGCACGTGCTAGGATTTATCTGACTCTTTGCTCGTGACGGTGCTTCTTATTCGGACGCGCTCAAAATCTGCGACTATCGACAGTCAGAACGATCTTATTGCAGCGGGCATTTCTATTTCGGCAGACGTCTAGTCCGATCCAGTTCGGTTCGCAAATGGATCTGTCAATCAGCTAACCGCCACGCCGCCACGCCGCGCGCCGCCTCTCTGGAAACAATGGCGTTTGACAATTCTTTCTGCAGCCAAGTCGTGACTTTGAAATTGAACAATGATTTTTAAAATCAATTATTTTGTTTTCTATGTACACAATGTCCGCGACCACCGTCAATCACCTGCAACTTCATAAAACCGTAAATGTAGTTATGATTTTATCTAAAAGATATACATACATATCGAGGGTTGATTTTTTTTATTTATTGCTTAGATGGATGGACGAGCTCACAGCCCACCTGGTGTTAAGTGATTGCTGGAGCCCATAGACATCTACGACGTAAATGCGCCACCCGCCTTGAGATATAAGTTTTAAGGTCTCAAGTGTAGTTACAGCGGCTTCAAACCGAAATGCATTACTGCTTCACGGCAAAAATAGGCAAGACCCGCGCGGACTCACAAGAGGTTCTACCACCAGTATAAAAAGCCTATTTGGCTTATACGGCCGTTTTCAATAACCTATCTATCCCTAGTTTCGGTTACTAAAGATAGACAAATCTATCCTTTTGTCCTTACTTGCGTTCCAATAACCTATCGACGGATAGCAGTTCCTATCGGATCTATCTATCCATCGTCGGGAGGACGGATAGCCTACTAAAGATAGAACGCTCATACAAATCGCGCTTACTCCTGTTGCAATATGAGTTTAAGTAACTCACGGATAGGCGACGCTATCTCTAGTAAGAGCATTCGCTTATCTGTCAAAATCGGCCGGTTACATGTTTATCTTTCGAAAGTAAATCGCTATAATTTAATAATAATTAGTGTTTCTCTTCATAATGGCATATTGTTTCATTTTTCATTATTATTATTATTTATTTGAATTGTATTTTTTGACTTGTTTTTTCGTATAATGTAAATATGTTTTCTTATTTAAAAAAAAAAGAAAATATTTGATATAATCCAAAAAAAAAAAAGCCCGCTGAGTTTGTTTCGCCGGTTCTTCTCAGGACTGTGGCTTTTTTTGGAACCGGTGGTAGAGTTAACATTTTCTTTTACATTTTGACATTCAACAAGTGTGTTTTTGATGACATCCAAGTTGAAATAAATGATTTTGAATTTGAATTGAATTTGAATTTGAATTTGTAGCAGTGATGATAAAGATATCGAATTATTTCAAATGATGGTGGATTTTGATGCAGATAGTGATAGTGAGGCGGATATCATGGATACGGTTAACCAATCAAAAAGCATTAGAAGTTTTTTTGTTATGATATTTTGTTCCAAATTTTTAAACTTTGAATAGCTCTTTTTTTTTATTGCCTTTGTAGGCAGACGAGCATACGGCCCACCTGATGGTAAGTGGTCACCGTCGCTCATGGACGTCAGCAATGCCAGGGGCAGAGCCAAGCCGCTGCCTGCCGTCAAAGTAAAGTTCACATGTAAAGTTGCAAAAATGTCGCTTAAACCAAAACGCCTTTGACACGTCTATATGTATTTCATAAACTAACAAACAAGTTTAAAATCTGTACTCACCTAGTTATCTGGGTATCATTGTTTTCAAAATTAACGAAACTTTAACAGTAACCGTCGTTAAAGGGAGACGGCTATATTATGTGATGTCCACCTGTCGCGTGACGTCATAACAGGTGGCGCAAAACCGTTGGAGTGACACAGTCTATTGTTTAACATATTCAACACTAGCCAATGTGCGCGGGCTCGCTCATGTTAATAAAATACTTAATAGAAGAAGAAGATTAATTTAACTCATAGTCGCAATTGTTATTGCGATCACTGAGCTGTCAATATTGTTTTATTGTGCAAGGATCCTAAATAGCTAATGTATCTGAATAGAAATTTAATGGGTTTCACTTTTTGATACGAAAACCCCAATTATTTTTAAATGAAAGTACTTAACATATCCCTTACAACATTAACCATCTGTAACTTAATGAATTATTGTTAAGACAGGACAACCGTTTCAGAAATTAACCCGAGGGTAATCTCGGGTTAATGCAGGTCAACAAATAGAAAAGTTATAAACTGTTTTTTTTTGCTTTGTTACTGTATATGCTTTCATATTTACAATAACTAGAGGTCCCGCAGTAGTCGAAATTCGACTATAATTAATTGGAATTGTAAGTTTGTACACTATTATGATTGTATTTTATACTTCCACGAATTTCGCCAAGACTACACTATAAAAAATATTAACAAAGACAAACAATATTTAATCTCAATTTGACAACAGACGTCAAGAACAAAAGTCTGACAATAAATAGTATGCATGCGTGTGTGCGTCAAATACATGGTATGTAGTGTGCGTAATGTTTTCTTTATTGATTCAATGTATCTTTTATGCATTATTTAAAAAAAATATTAGCATTGTGCACTTCTTCTCTATATTCTCTATAAGTGTAGAAAATTTCATACTCCTCCGTCCGGGCAATTTTCGTAAAAAGGGATACAAAGTTTTTGCTTCACGTATTAATATATAGATATAAGTTTAGTATGAAGTTATTTGACATAGCATGCCAACACTTCAATAACTTATATACATTAGATATCTGTGAAACTTATCTATATTATTAACAATACATACGAGTATATGACGGCGCCAGGGATAGCTATGCGCAGTCATCATTCGCATTCGGTGCCTGATGAAGCCTTTTCAATAATAGTTATTGAAACTCTCAACAAATACTTTTCACAATGACAGTGTAGGACGACACTTTCTTTCTAACTAACCCGACTCTTTTTTTTCCCTACCTATGCTGATAGCCTTGAGACGCTATATGAGCGGTACTCTAGCGTGTTGGTGAGCTCTCGGGGCCCAAACCGGAAGTGTTGCTAACACTGGCCCTAGCAAGAGCAGTGCTTCGCAGAATCTACCGCCGGATCGGAAACGCGACCCACTGAGAAGATCCGGCGAGAAACTCGGACTGTGTCTATGGGTTAAGGAAGGGTTCGGCGAGTAACAAGGACGGTGACCGGTGCTTGAGGTACCTAAAAGCACCGTTAGTGGATCGGGAGCATCCGTAATGACGTGCACGTACCGCCATTTTATGTTCTGGCTTTACGGCGCCTACCCTATTTTTTATTTATTTATCAAAACAACATTTTATCATTTAAATAGCAATCAAAACAATATCTTAATAATACTCAAGTCGTTTTTCCCGACATATAAATTACAAATTACAAATCGTAAGCGCCTCTGTGAGACAACTCTGGCCACACGCCACAGACTAGTGACGAACTAAGTTTAATTTCTTAGACTGCTTCTTATTTAATTCGGTTATTACCTAATTTAATATCTGTGACAGCAGCATATGGGCGACGTGTGAATAGGGCTGTGCTTAAAAACAAAAAGGTTTTTTAAATTGTTTATTATTACATATAAGTTATCGAGTTTCTTAGACGGGTTAACAAGCCGCGACCCGCCTGGCGTTAAGTGGTTACTGGAACCCAATAAACATCAGCAACATAAATGCTAGCACTCACCTTGAAACAAACGTCTATGTCTCTGTTATGTATATAGCACAACGTCTGCCACCCTGCAAACCGAAACGCATTACTGACGTGGGTAGGGTGGTGGTACCTACCCGTGCGGAATCACAAACGTCCTACCACCAGTTAAACATTGGTTTTTGATAATTCTATGTTTTTATGGGCAGCCTCTTAAACCTGGTGGACCCCTCAAATAAAGTGGCTCTTAAACCTCATAGACTCCACAACGTGAATGCTTGTTCATTCAGGGACGATCAGCTATACCAGCAACGGACACATTTTACTTGTGAGTCCGCGCGGGTAGGTACCACCAGCCCGCCTATTTCTGCCGTGAAGCAGTAATGCGTTTCGGTTTGAAGATTGGGGTAGCCGTTGTAACTATACTTGAGACCTTAGAACTTATATCTAAAAGTGGGTGGCGCATTTACGTTGTAGATGTATATGGGCTCCAGTAAGCACTTAACACCAGGTGAGCTGTGAGCTCGTCCAACCATACAAGCAATAAAAAAAAAAAACAAAAAAACTACTCTTCTTATACATATTTAAATAATACATTTAGGTAAAACTACGGGCCATCCCTAACCGAGTAATGAAATTTTAGTAACACAACAAACCCGATGCTATAGTATCAAAATTGTTTTAGGCAAAATAGTTTCGAGTATTGTATTGCATCATGTACATTCCGAGCTTAATTCAAGCTTGTTACCCCACAAATCCGGGAATACACGTCGTATCTAAACTGTATTCCGATGGTTATTTTAATGAATTGTTTAACAAAGCTGGTTCGGTGCGGTAGGCAGCGGCTCGGCTCTGTCCCTGGCATTGCTGACGTCCATGGGCGATGGTAGCCACTCATCATCAGATGGGCCGTATGCTTGTCTACCTACAAGGGTAATAAAAAAAGTTTTACATTCAATTTTTTTCTAATGAAGTACGTACTTAAGAAATCTTCATGATTAACTTCCACTGTGAAGGAATAACATCGTGTAATAAAAATCAAACCCGCAAAATTATAATTTGCATAATTACTGGTGGTAGGACCTCTTGTGAGTCCGCACGGGTAGGTACCACCGCCCTGCCTATTTCTGCCGTGAAGCAGTAATGCGTTTCGGTTCGAAGGGTGGGCTGGCCGTTGTAACTAACTATACAGTGAGTTTAGAACTCATATCTCAAGGTGGGTGGTGGCATTTACGTTGCAGATGTCTATGGGCTCCAGTAACCACCTAACACCAGATGAGTTCATCCACCCACATGCCATAAAAAATATAGTTTATACTTAAAAATTTACTAAAGCTTTTTAGAGATGAGGTTACTGCGGCCCACAGGCATCACGTGTATGCCGCTGCGCACCTTGAGAAGGCTATATATATATATCGTATATCGGCTTCGTGGAAATTATAAGCAGAATGGTGCTACCAGCCGGGGTGAATACACAATACTCCAGTAGGCGGAAGTAGCGACGAGGCCGTACATCTGCTTCATGTGTGTTCTACCAAGCGCTACCGGCCCTCATTACTCTGATATAAATTTTAAAGTACGGGCTAGTAAAGTCTCTCGTGGCCCTCACTAAACCGAACTACCGTGAACACGGAAATATTTAATAAAATCCAATTTAACTACGCGTTTCAAAACCCTAGATCTCGATTAATATTGAATTAACTTTAATCAGTTTAAAATTTCCGCAGTCTCATATATTATATACTAGTAGTATATGAGACTGCGGAATATAAGTATATTCACAAACTGTTTGTATAATTGTTATTTAAAAAAAAAAAAGGAGAGGGAATCGCGGAGGTGATCCTAAAGACAGTCCAGTCGTCACTTGTGGTTTTCCGCTATATTATTGTTAGGTGCTAGGGTTCGGGATAAATAAAATGTTCCACCAAAGTACAACTAAAAACTGTATTCAACACTTCACAAACACTTTAAAACTCTCAATTCGCTTGTTCCGCTTCGCTTCAGGTGATCCGTTCGCTGTTTCGCTTCGAGTAGTTCCGATTACTGACTGTCTTTTATAGCCTTTACAACATCCCTAGAATTATCGAGAATATTCCACACATCTCTAGTATTCTGTTTCCGCTATCTGACAATAGATGGCGTTGTTCCTCTCGAGCGTTCTAGGTGCTAATAGATCCTTCGATATTCGTTCGACTATTCGGCGATAGATGGTGTTACTCTTACCGGCGTAACATTATCAAAATAACTGCTATTTAAGCTCAGAAGTCGACCATGTAAATACGGAAGTTTTTATACTGGTAGTGAGTGGGGTTTCTTGCCCTTATCACCACCCTGCCTAGTTCTACCGTGAAGCAATAATGATGTATTGCGCTTTTAAGGATGGTGCAGTCATTGTACTATAGAGCTGAGACTTTCAACTCATGGCTCGAGATGGTTGGCGCCATTTGCATTGTTGATGTCCATAGACTCCTGTGATCACTTAACACCAGGTGGGCCACGTGCTCGTCCATCCGTGTAATCCATGAAATATTTATTTAAATAAAATAATTGATCTCATAAATATCTCTTACAAAAAAAATTACACCATTAGAGTCGGGCTTCGTGGCTCAGTACCCTGGGGACAAGATCTTAGCTAATAAAAAAATGTTTTTCATTAACCTGCCAATGACAACCAGTTTTATTTTCGAAAACTCTTCCCATCCCTTCGCCCTGACATCACAAGTCACTGTCTACTCTACAGGTGTAACCGCGATGGCGTGAATACCTGTGCATATACACAGACCGTCACCTAGATCTGACACTGACAACGCTGGCACTCCGTACTTATTCCTGATAATTACGCACAAACTAAAGCTTGGTGCTGACGAACCAACTCCAACTATGCTGAATATAAATAGCACTAGACGATGACCGAACTTTGCTCGGTTTTTTTTTTATAACGCCATCTTGTTGTTTCGTTAAAGCGGTTAGTTGCCCCCAATTAAGAAAAATAGTATTATTATTCGCCAATAGATGTCGGGAAGAGTTGATTACTGAAAACACAAATAAAACAACATTTTCTGAAAATCAATCGTAGCTAGATCGATTTATCACCCCCGAAATCCCCGAATTTTATGAAAATCGTTGGAGCCGTTTCCGAGATTCAGATTATATGTATATTCATATACAAAAATTGCTCGTTTAAAGGTATAAGATATAGAATATTATTATTAAGATATAGAATAATATCGTGATATAGAATATTCCAGAATAAATTAACAATAAAAGGCTTAATTGCGTTTTCTATAATGTACTAAGAAAACAACACTTAAAGCCCTTAATTTCTTTTTAAAATAACATTTTAACCAGCATTATTATACTATGCAAAACTGAACCACTCTTTTCACTGAATGACAGACATGTGAGTGATTCCGTCTAAGATAAATCTTTTTTGAAAACTAAAGAGTTTAATTAATAAAGATTTTTCTTCACATATTTATAAATACTTTTTTCTTTTCTTTTCTTAGATGGGTGGACGATCTCACAGCCCACCTGGTGTTAAGTGGTTACTGGAGCCCATAGACATCTACAACGTAAATGCGCCACCCACCTTGAGATATAAGTTCTAAGGTCTCAGTATAGTTACAACGGCTGCCCACCTTTCAAACCGAAACGCATTGCTGTTTCACGGCAGAAATAGGCAGGGTGGTGGTACCTACCCTCGGAGACTCACGAGAGGTCCTACCACCAGTAATTATCTGATTACATCACAAACATGCAGACAAACGTACAAGAATTGTGTTCACGATATTATGCACATATGCACATACATACGTGCAGGAACATTGAGGGAATACATACGTACTCACGTGTTCACTGAAAAAAGTAGGTCTGCCGCCATGAGTATTACAATGGCTGCATTGTTTAAGAGAGATTTATACTGAAAAACATTACCTTCCTGCTGTGACAGTCGGTCAAATGCAAGCAACGAGCTCTCGGCACATGTGATCTTAAGCGGTCAAAGCATATAGACATCACACTTAGTGTCAACGGCTATCCTGAAAAATATTTTTTTTTCAATTTCGATCCTCAATTCAGCCTTCCATCTAAGCTATAAAAAAACAAAAAGTGCGTGCGTACAAAGTACACATGTCAGAAGTGAAAGTTTTTTGGCGAACTAATTTATAAGTCTTGCTTATATTTATACAAATCTAAAACTTTAGATTTTCGAGACTTAGAGGACGGGAAAAAGGAAGATATGTTCCCGCCAAAAGTCTGTCAAATGTCAATCTCAAACCTCAGTGTTGACAGTCACATTGTAAATGACTAATATTTTGCCAATTGAATTGACTAATTTAATTTCATGCTATTTGATTAATGTTCCAAATTCTTTTCATTTCATTCAATTCCTATTAACATTTTTCACAAAAAAATTACAAAATATTACACTGTATGGTATGATACATTTGCCTTACAGTTGGAAAAATACAACTACTACTACTGCCATTTGACAAGTACTTAATTTCAATAGTAGTTTGATGTCACTTCCGTTGCATACCTGCGTGACGTTCTGTAAAAATTTTACCCTCATGCGCCTAAAGAAGTTTCACTTCAAAAATTACAATGCACAGAGTACATTTTTATATTTAGCTCAGAGCTCCGAGCAGGGTTGACCTCCACCGAAGCTGTCTGTAGTTGAAGGGAGCCGGAGGTCATACAGCGCGCAGGTAATAAAGCAGGCGTGTCGCGGACTGCGTCGCCGAGATAGCGGCTAATCCTGTAATTTGTTGCTCTCGGTTGTTGGGCGAAGTCAGTACACGACGCGCGGCCGAGCACTCCGCGCACTGATTGATAGTTCGGCCTTTGAATCGGCGGACTCTTGTTTAGAATTTGTAGATTGGGGGTACTATATTTGTTTGTAATCGCAAAATTATAATTTGCGTAGTTACTGGTGGTAGGACATCTTGTGAGTCCGCGCGGGTAGGTATCACCGCCCTGCCTATTTCTGCCGTGAAGCAGTAATGCGTTTCGGTTTGAAGGGCGGGGCAGCCGTTGTAACTATACCTACTGAGACCTTATAACTTATATCTCAAGGTGGGTGTCGCATTTACGTTGTGGATGTCTATGGGCTCCAGTAACTCACTGGTGGTAGGACCTCTTGGGAGTCCGCGCGGGTGGGTGCCACCACCCCGCCTATTTCCGCCGTGAAGCAGTAATGCGTTTCGGTTCGAAGGGTGGGGTAGCCGTTGTAACTATACTGAGACCTTAGAACTTGTATCTCGAGGTGGGTGGCGCATTTGCGTTGTGGATGTCTATGGGCTCCAGTAACCACTTAACACCAGGTGGGCTGTGAGCTCGTCCACCCATCTAAGCAATAAAAAAAGAAACTCTCCGAACAATCGAAATATTACGACAAATTATTAACGCCGCAAAAAACTACATGAAATGTTGAAGAGAGGCGCGCGGCCGGCGTCCCCCGCGGCGACTTGCAACTGTTCACGATAACTCGCGTAATCACCGTGAATATTCATGAACTAACCGTCAGCCAGTTACAAGAGTTCCGCGTGCTCATTTCAACGCTTTAATACATACTTCAAATATTATTAACTTGACGTAAAACGAGGACAGTTCAAAGACTGGGTCGGTCGTAGTTTGTAATAAAGGCCAGATTGCTATTGACTATTGCCACGTACCATCCGGCTATGGAATGAGCTCCCCTCCACGCTGTTTCGCGAGCGCTATGACATGTCCTTCTTCAAACGAGGCTTGTGGAGAGTATTAAGCGGTAGGCAGCGGCTTGGCTCTGCCCCTGACATTGCTGAAGTCCATGGGCGACGGTAATCACTCACCATCAGGCGGGCCGTGTGCTCGTCTGCCTACAAGGGCAATAAAAAAATATTGAAAAAGATGTGGGTGTATATTTTTTTTCGATCCTACCTATGTTGATAGCCTTGAGGGACTATTTCAGCTTCGCCCTAACATGTAGTTGAGCTCGCGGGGCTCAAACCGGATTGTTGCTAACATTGGCCCTAGCAATGCTTCGCAGAAT
The DNA here is from genome assembly GCF_003987935.1 of Bombyx mandarina. Next base: position 2,578,691 of record NW_021011521.1, on the reverse strand, counting down.
CTACCACCGGATCGGAAACGCGACCCACTGAGAAGATCCGGCGAGAAACTCAGTGGGCTGGTGGGTGTATGTGTGGTACTGTATATAAATAGATGCTCTTCTGATGTTAAATGGTCACAGAAGCGGATATTAACATGAATTTCGCCAACTACCTTGAGAGTTCAAATTGAAGTTTCGATTTTATTGTATACTGACTGACTTGTGACGGCTGTGTCGGTGGCACAGTTTGGAAACAGATACTACTAAACTATAGGTATATAGTCTAGCTATATACATACATACGTACGTATAGTTCGTGTAGACCAGGGGTTCCCAAACTTACTTTGTCTACTGCCCACTTTGAGAATAAATTATTTTTTAGCGCCCCCATTTTTTCAGAGAGCTCAGTCGCTGTCTAAGAGTCCTAGATAAAATCGCCTCCCAAGCTTCTACACAACGTCCCCTTTTTTTGGTTCTCTTACCGCCCCCTTTAAGCCTACAGCGCCCACGAGGGGGCGTTATCGCCCACTTTGAGAAAGGCTGGTGTAGACAGACAAGTCACAATGGAAAAGTTTAAAAATCAAACCCAGCTCTCCGTTTCCAGAGCACAATACCGACCGCACTTCTCAAGCAATAGAATTTAACAGCACATTTCAATGGCGATGGTAATAAAACTTTAATTTAACCAACTTTACACGTCCGAGAGAGACGCATATATAGCAGACGTATACGTAAGAACGAGACAGAACGGTCCATAAACCGGTTTACGTCGGCTTTTACTGGTTCACGCACAGCGCGCTCCCGATTGAAAATCCCATGAAGGATGGAAAAATTCCTTTTGTTGTTTAAGGAAAATTTTATTATAGTGATTCGAAAATACTGTCGTTAAAATCGCGGAAGGCTACTTATTGTGTGCGAGGCTGTCTGTCAGAGTCTGTGCACGTGCTCGTGTCACACTATCGCTCACTATCGAGCCATGTATTTTTTTCCCTGACTATTCTTCAGTACCATAAGAGGCTATTTCAGCTACGCGCGGACGGGTGGGTGAGCTCACGGGCTCAACCTGAGAGAATTTGCTAACATTAGCCCTAGTAAGAGCAGTGTTTCGCTAAATCTACCACCGGATCGGAATCGCAACCCACTAAGAAGATCCGGCGAGAAACTCAGTTGGCACCACCCATTAGTGACCGACACTTTACACTGAGTAGATTCATTAAAACTACTTTTACGGTTAACTTATTCTTGAGTTTTTTATTTATTGCTTAGATGGGTTGACGAGCTCACAGCTCACCTGATATTCAGTGGTTACTGGAGCCCATAGACATCTACAACGTAAATGCGCCACCCACCTTGAGATATAAGTTCTAAGGTCTAGTATAGTTACAACGGCTACTCCACCCTTCAAACCGAAACGCATTACTGCTTCACGGCAGAAATAGGCGGGTGGTACCCACCCATGCGGATTCACAAGAGGTCCTACCACCAGTTTTTTGTTACTTAACTATTTCCGACGTTACGAATACGTCACAATTCACGTGCTCACGGTGACCGCGATGCCACGTTAACGTAGATTTGATTACCTATATCTTCGAAACTGATATAGCCACAAATATTGAAGAAAATACAGTATAAAAATCTAATTTAATGTTTTACATACGGACTTTGTCCCTGTACACTTTACCCTAAGTGGACGACAAGGCTGATCGAAATCAGAATCAATAGGACATTACTCCTATAATTAAAGTCGGCCGGTTCTCATTAATTACGTCACGGCTTAGTACAGAGATACGGACGGATTATATCTCTGACTGCATCTCAAGTGAGCTATGTCATGCGGTTCTGCCTGTATTTGTTATAAGTACAACGTAATGCTTAGCCTCGTAGTCGGGTAATGTTAATGAGAAGCAGTGGTCATTTGAGTGATTAAAGTATACTAGAGGTCCCGCAGTAGTCGAAATTCGACTATAATTAATTGGAATTGTAAGTTTGTACACTATTATGATTGTATTTTATACTTCTATGATCACAAATTTCGCCAAGAGTACACTATAAAAAATATTAACAAAGACAAACAATATTTAATCTATTTTCAATTTGACAACAGACGCCAAGAACAAAAGTTTGATAATAAATAGTATGCATGCGTGTGTGCGTCAAATACATGGTATGTAGTGTGTGTAATGTTTTCTTTATTGATTTAATGTATCTTTTATGCATTATTTTAAAAAAATATTAGCATTGTGCACTCCTTCTCTATATTCTCTATAAGTGTGGAAAATTTCACACTCCTCTGTCCGCACAATTTTCGTAAAAAGGGATACAAAGTTTTTGCTTCACGTATTAATATATAGATGATTGTAATGATTACAATTAAAACGCAACGTGTTATTGACAGTCCGACAATCTCAAGACGGATTGTAGCGTCGCTGTAATATTATTATTGCTATACAATATACATCGGTAGGTAATGTGGGTACATATTATGTAGTCCTTACAGTAATATTCCGTAGCGTGCTGGCCGGGGTCTAGTGGGTAAGACGCCCGATGTACGTAATGTATGATGGAGTACTCCTCCTCGCGTTGTTTCCCTCATTACTGAGGGTCGTGACTCCCTCGCTGCATCAATCTCTCTTGTACAATTGTTTTCCATCTGCTGCGATCCTTGGCCTCGTGGAGGCCGTCGTGGAACTTGATATCCAGACTAGACCGAATTTGGTCTGACCATCTCGTAGATCTGTTGTGGAGTAGATCTGATTATTTTTAACAAATACATTTTTGCATTTTTTATTTATTGCTTAAATGGGTGGACGAGGCCACAGCCTACCTGGTGTTTACTGGAGCCCATAGACATCTACAATGTAAATGGCGCCACCCACCTTGAGATATAAGTTCTAAGGTCTCAAGTATAGTTACAACGGCTGCCCCACCCTTCAAACCGAAACGCGTTACTGCTTCACGGCAGAAATAAGCGGGGTGGTGGTACCTAACCGTTTGATTTTTATAACACGATGTTGTCCCTTCACCGTGGAAGTCAATCGTGAACATTTGTCAAGTACGTATTTCATTAGAAAATTTGGTACCCGCCTGCGGAATTTGAACACCGGTGCATCGCTAGATACGAACGCTTCGGACGTCTTATTCTTTAAGCCACGACGACTTCATGGCGATAGAAGAAGGCAGAACAACCAATGGTTACTAATAGTAATTACTAGTAGTAATTATAACTGGCACTCAGAATGTCGTTAGCTTAATTGCGTATTCGTTAACACGATGACCGAAAACCTCAACATTCGGCCCGAGGATTCCACTTAACGTCAACCGCGCGGTTTTCACTCTCCGCAATATTGGTTTAAGCATATGTTGGCCGATATAATTTGTGTTGAACGCGATCGGTCGTGTCAGCAATATGCTCATTAATTTGTGCTCACAATTAGAAATGCGTTGTGAATTACGATGAAACCAAGCTCGAAGACATTTTCTCCTTTTAACCGACTTCCAATAAGCAGGGGCTTCTCAATTGGACTGTATATATATTTTTTTATTGCTTAGATGGGTGGACGAGCTCACAGCCCATCTGGTGTTAAGTGGTTACTGGAGTCCGTAGACATCTACGACGTAAATGCGCCACCCACCTTGTGATACAGAGGAAGGCCGTTCGGATTGTCGATAATCCCATTCTCTCGGATCGTTTGGAACCTCTGGGTCTGCGGAGGGACTTCGGTTCCCTCTGTATTTTGTACCGTATGTTCCATGGGGAGTGCTCTGAGGAATTGTTCGAGATGATACCGGCATCTCGTTTTTACCATCGCACCGCCTGCCACCGGAGTAGAGTTCATCCATACTACCTGGAGCCACTGCGGTCATCCACAGTGCGTTTACAGAGATATTTTTTGCCACGTACCATCCGGCTATGGAATGAACTCCCCTCCACGGTGTTTCCCGAGCGCTATGACATGTCCTTCTTCAAACGAGGCTTGTGGAGAGTATTAAGCGGTAGGTAGGCAGCGGCTTGGCTCTGCCCCTGGCATTGCTGAGGTCCATGGGCGACGGTAACCACTCACCATCAGGTGGGCCGTATGCCCGTCTGCCTACAAGGGCAATAAAAAAAATAGGTCCTGGGATCACGCGGATTGATACTCGCCTCTTCCTATTTTAATATGGTATGACTGACTCTCTGGATGTTACTCAGTAATGTACCATCTAAATTATACCCTGTTTTCTTCTATAACATTCTGTGCTCAATAAAGAATGGTCAGTTAATACACAATTTCACCAAAAATGATAACTGACTTCAACCAAACCAAAATAAGATGAGAATATGCGTTTTACAAAAGCAAAAACAAATTCATCCATGACATTTTTTAATGGTGGTAGGACCTCTTGTGAGTCCGCGCTGGTAGGTACCACCGCCTTGCCTATTTCAGCCGTGAAGCAGTAATGCGTTTCGGTTTGAAGGATGGGGCAGCCGTTGTAACTATACTTAAGACCTTGGAACTTATATCTCAAGGTGGGCGGCGCATTTATGTTGTAAATTTCTATGGGCTCTAGTAATCACTTAACACCAGGTGGGCTTTGAGCTCGTCCAAACATCTAAGCAACAAAAAACTTCTTCCAGCAGACCAAAAATATTGTCAAGATATTTTAAAAGCGGAAAATAATAGTCTACTTGGTAAGAAACTGCACGTGCGCACGTTTACTACCAGACGGGCTGTAAACTTGTCCGCAGTGAAACATATTCTGCATCCCTGCTCTCAGTTGTGAGTAAATATAATAACCAAACCAGGGAACGAGTTATTATCCCCATTAACAGTAAGGAGGTCCTCGTTAAATTTTCGCTCCAATGAGCTTTTTATAGTAAACTCTTTGAGCTTTCTCGAAGGGTTGTAATAACCAGGAAATAAGTTTTCGTATGTACAGGGATATCTTTTTATGTAGCTTTGAACCTTCGGTGAGTGGTGGAGAGCATTCGTTAAGCTTAGTCGTGGGTTCAAGATTGATCACGAATTGGAAAAGGTATTTTACTAACGGGAGGGGGCTCTGGGTCCGAACTAGTTAGAATTGCGTTCCAGATTGAAAAGTGGGGGGACCATAGTATACTAAAAAAAATATTGTCATTTTCAACTTTATCCCAAAGTGGGTGGCTATTCTTTTGCGATGTCATCTCCACCGCTTTTTTTCCCTACCCATGCTGATAGCCTTGAGAGGCGATACCAGCTTCACCCTAACGTGTAGGTGAGCTCACGGGGCTCAAACCGGAGTGTTGCTAACACTGGCCCTAACAAGGGCAGTGCTTCGCAGAATCTACCAGCGGATCGGAAACGCGATCCACTGAGAGGATCCGGCGAGAAACTCAGTGGACTGTGACTATGGGTTAATTCGCTCGTCGAGCCCTACGTCGCAAGCGACGAGTTCGACGAGGGCGGTGATCGGATCCACCGCCATCACAAGATAACCATTTAACTTTATGTTTGGGAATTATTCATAAGACTCTGAGAACAGGTACGAATCTTTGATGAAAAAGAACGCTTTAAACAAACAATATAAGACTTTATTTTGCGTGACAGAAAAGACAATGCCATATTTGAGTGTAATAAGATCAATAAACGTATAAAAGCCAATGGCGACCGTGCGCAGACGCCTCCTCGGAGACCAGCCAACCACGACTCTCCGCGGCACGAGTACCAAACGGACGAGCCAATCAAGGCCAGCTTCTTGTTTTTTGTTATTTAAGGTTGTAATTTGTTTTAAGCATGCAGATAAGCTCTCGGTCCGGCTCGTAGTAAAGCCATTCCGCTGCCAGTCCTGAGGAAAATGCACTATATTTAATAGCCAGAATCGAGGTTTCATAGAAATTAAAGGTTTTTTTTATGTTTCATGTCAGTTTATACAGTCTATCTCCTCGTGTGTCGTTGTGAACTTGTCAAAAACTGATCTCTCTTTTCTTCTTCATCGTTCCCTCACTGCTGAGGCTCGCGACCACATGTGACTTTCCCCTACAGTGTTCGGTCATGGGTGGCATGGACCGTATGGTACAGACTACCACCAACCGCTTTCTTAACCACCTTTGACCGTCTGACTGGTGTTCTTCCCACGTACGGCGCACTTGCTCTCTATGCGATCCAAAATTATGAGCTTCTCTAACTCATGTCTGGGAGACCGCATGAAGTGTCCGAAGAAGCTCATGACACGTTGCTGGCAGATAGCAAAGAGCCTTTTTTGGATGTTTAGGCTGTTTAGCTCTATAAAAATGGACTCGTTAGTTCTCATAGCACTGTTGCTGATAGAGTGTATCAACATACCTATAGGGATAGCCAACCGATTTGAAAATGTCACGACATTTGAGGAGTAGTCCCGTGGAAAGCGATGGTTCGAGGCAAGTAGCATTTTTACTGGTGGCAGGATCTCTTGTGAGTCCGCACGGGTAGGTACCACCGCCCTGCCTATTTCCATCGTGAAGCTGTAATACGTTTCGGATTGAAGGATTGGGCAGCCGTTGTAACTATAATACTGTGACCTTAGAACTTATATCTCAAGGTGGGTTGCGCATTTACGTCGTAGATGTCTATGGGTTCCAGTAACCACTTAACACCAGGTGGGATGTGAGCTCATCCACCAATCGATGCAATAATAAATAAATAAATCTTAAAATTTCCTTGATAATAATCGATTTACTTAAATGCAAATATTATAGAGAATAGAATAGAAATTGATATTGTTCTTTTATCCTTCGATATCGTTGGGTATCATTAGATCTTCACATCCATCAATAAATTTATTTTAACGGGTATTTTAAAATTAGGGACGCCTACAAAGCATCAGTCAAAGACAGAGGATTAAGTTAAGTATTCCAAGCATCACAGTCTCAGAACAAACCTCGTTGCACTCAAAGGAATGAGGCTTCCATTAGGCACGCCATACGCTTTCAATATTGATTGACGTTTCAATGGAAAATTGATTTGGTAATAAATTATTTACTGATCATATTGTGTTTAGAGGGTTTGACATAGCGGTGCTCGGACTGGATACGACCTAGTGACAACGGCAAGAGAGTCCTTCCGTCATAACATTATTCTTCATCATTAAACTAGTGCTAGGCACATTGTCTAGTCTGAAATCAAAGTAATACGTGTAAGGTGGTAAGACCTCTTGTAATTTCGCGCGGGTAAGTACCACCTCCCCGCCTATTTCTGCCGTGAAGCAGTAATGCATTTCGGTTTGAAAGGCAGCCGTGGTAACTATACTGAGACCTTAGAACTTTTATCTCAAGGTAGGTGGCGGCATTTACGTTGTGGATGTCTATGGGCTCCAGTAACCACTTAACATCAGGTGAGCCGTGAGCTCGTCTTCCCATCAAAGCTATAAAAAATAACTATTTCACTCGAAAGGCACTCTAAGTTATCATGACTTCACAACCGACTCGGAATTTCACGTAGTAGAAGCTATTTACACTTTCCCCAATAGATGTCTATTTACACATTTATAAATCAATGCGTGCATGCGGGTGTGACTAGAATACGCCTGCAGTTTATTAATATCAGTGCGATAATATAATTAGAACACCTTTTACGGCTTAATTTCGCGTTTATTATTATTGTCTTCATAATGTTTCGGACGTTTCTAGGGAAGCAACTGGGTTTCTCGCCGGATCTTCTCAGTGGGTAGCGTTTCCGATCCGGTGGTAGATTCTGCGAAACACGGCTCTTGCTAGAGCTAGTGTTAGCAACACTCCCGGTTTGAGCCCCGTGAGCTCACCTACACGCCCGGTTACGCTGACATAACCTCTCAAGGCTGTCAGCTTAGGCAGAAAAAAAAAACGCGGACGAGCAATGTGTACACTATCTGCAAGTGTGTGTGTGTGTGCACCGAATTTATAATTCATATGTCCTTTTTATATTTATCTTATGGGAACTTATTTTTCAAATATTCATAAGTACACAATTACGTGGCTCTCTCTTTGTATTGAATGACGATGAGGAGACATTTTCTGGACATCTACGTCTTCCCCTTACTGGTGGTAGAACCTCTTGTGAGTCCGCACGGGTAGGTACCATCACCCTACCTATTTCTGCCGTGAAGCAGTAATGCGTTTCGGTTTGAAGGGTGGGGCTGCCGTTGTAACTATACTGAGACCGTAGAACTTAAATCTCAAGGTAGGTGGCGCATTTACGTCGTAGATGTCTATGGGCTCCAGTAACCACTTAACACCAGGTGGGCTGTGAGCTCGTCCACTCATCTAAGCAATAAAAAAAACCCTTATATTGCGAGACTAGCGCCACATTCACGTTGTGGAATCTGAAAATAATTAACACTTAAAATCAAGTACATACACCAAAAGATCGTCTGCTCATCTCAATCCATACGACGCATCGATGTGGTATAGAATCGCTTACCTGCCCAAAGAGACACGTTTGAACTTCAAACCTCAGTTCTCTATCTACTAAACTAAGTTGTACGGTGTGTGTCCGGCCCGCGACCACATAGTTAGTGAACTGTTACAAAGCGCCAAGATGTTCTCTCTATCTCAGACTGGTATCGACGCCAACTGTACATAAGCTGTTTATAGTTCAGTAGTTTGTGAGATAACATAGTCAGTTTACGAATCACGAGGTCATGTCATATATGTATTAAAAAAGTTGAAAGTGGCACCTGTGACAGAGAGGCTGAGGAGTGCACGTTTGGGATGGTATGGACGTGTGATGAGACGGAATAAAAATGAGGTTGTTAAGAGAGTGTTAACTATGAATGTGGAAGGATTTAGAGGAAGAGGTAGAGCTAAGAAGAAATGGATGGATTGTGTGAAAGACGATATGGGTAGGAGGGGAGTGAGCGAAGAAATGGTATATGATAGAAGAGTATAGAAGGAGAAAACATGGTGCGCCGACTCCAGGTGACTGGGAGAAGGGCAGGATAATTGTACGTCAATTATACGGCTACATATCTCTCTGAATAAATTATTGGTAATATGATCTGTTGTGTGCTCAATTCGCGCGTGTTGTTACCTTGTCGCAGTGGCGGTGCATTAGGCAAGCTCGGAACATTACATATATACTTACATAATATGTGGTAGAAAAACTTAAAATTGCTTAACATGGTAGTTGGTAGTGCCACATTAACAAATAACCAATCCCACCCCTACTGATGCTTTTCTTTCGTGATTACAGATTACATTGATTACACAGGATACCCCATAAAAGGAATGAAATTTTCTTAAGAAAGGGTTCACTTGGTTTATATTGCATATATTTTCCTAGCCAGGCTGTGTGCTTGACATTGGTGCCCGATGACGCATCTGGACCGGTGATAATTTGGTGTTAATTGTTCAACGTCCAAAGATGTTATAGATGTTACGTTCATATTTCCATAGATTTTATCTATACTATATAATATTATAAAGAGGAAAGATTTGTTTGTTTGTTTGTATTGAGTAGGCACCGGAAGTACTGAACTGATTTGAAAAATTCTTTTTCTGTTTGGAACCTACATTATTCCCGAGTGACATGGCTATAATCTTTTTTGAAAAAAATTAGCGATCCTTACTATAACTCCAATAATGTAACCCAAGGTATAACAAAATTACGTAAAATATTCTTTACATTGCGTGCCCTGCGAAAACTATTGATGATAGAATAAAATAATGTACTACGACTTTGTAGAACATATTATTATTTACAAAAAGTGTCGTGACGGCATATGTTTTACTATTATAGTTATGCCGCAATAAATGTTCTTTTATTTCAGAAAAATTAAACAACGTCACATTTTGTTAAAGACCCGAGTGGAGCCGGAGCGGGCCGCTAGTAAATAAATAAATAAATAAATGTCACAAGATGAGTACCGCCAACCTTGAAACGGAAGGTTGAACACACAATCGAATTTCAACAATGCTAATCACCCTAAATTACTATTTCCTATATTATTACAATGAGCTCTTTCAACTGAAAATAATGCGAACAATTAAATAATCCCGCGGCGGGCATCGAACTCAGGTCTGGGAGACGCGCTGCTACAACCAAGTAACTCACCCTCGAGCGAGCCTCTTGTTAGTTCATTTCGTACCGCTAAACCTCTGTCTCTATTATTGAGTTAAAGATTGTCAGTTAGTGTATAGAAGGAAGCGATAGCGAATTTATGATCTGCCCAATGTCTTTTTTTTTTTATTGCTTAGATGGGTGGACGATCTCACAGCCCACCTGGTGTTATGTGGTCACTGGAGCCCATAGACATCTACAACGTAAGTGCGCCACCCACCTTGAGATATAAGTTCTAAGGTCTCAAGTATAGTTACAACGGCTGCCCCACCCTTCAAACCGAAACGCATTACTGCTTCACGGCGGAAATAGGCAGGGCGGTGGTACCTACCCGCGCGGACTCACAAAAGGTCCTACCACCAGTAAAAAGTTGAGTGAAAATAAAATTTAACTGAGGTGTTTTCTCCGTCATATGTCCACGAGTCGCGGATATATCGAAGGGTAATAAAAGGCTATTTGGTTTAAGCCACATCCCGGCAACTGTACAGGAAAGCCATTTAATGTTTAAAATTTGAAAAAAATATCGTAAAAGCTTCTTCAGCTATCTGAATAGTGTAAACTTAATTACAGATCAATTAAAAACATCGAACTGTTGATGTTAATCTATATACTTTTATATATAAAAATGAATTGCTGTTCGTTAGTCTCGCTAAAACTCGAGAACGGCTGAACTAATTTGGCTAATTTTGGTCTTGAATTATTTGTGGAAGTCCAGAGAAGGTTTAAAAGGTAGATAAATATGAAAAACGCTCGGAATTAAATAAAAATAAACAATTTTGTTTTCCTTTGATGTTGTTTATTTTAAGTTTATTATATACAAAAGCTTAGGTCTTCTATTTATCGACTGAGACACTACGAACTCTGCCAGGTCAGCTAGTACCAAATAAAATACATCTTTAATTACAAAGTTAATGTCGCGTAGGTATTAAGAGAAATATTGCTTAAACCAAATAGCCTTTCACTTCTCGATGTAATAAATACTAATTCTATGGGTTAACGTAAGATTTATAATTTTGATTTCAAATTTTTTTCCAACTGCGAATATTTTATGGCTTTCGAAGTCCCGGTGACTAAGGTACTCATCGACATTTGTATGTATGTATATTGTGCTGGCTATCGTCTACTTCTCCATCAAATGAAGTTCGTGGAATATTCGAAATCCCACACATAATAAATATTAACTAGTGGTCCCGCAGTAGTCGAAATTCGACTATAATTATTTGGAATTGTAAGTTTGTACACTATTATGACTGTATTTTATACTTCTATAATCACAAATTTCGCCAAGACTACATTATAAAAAATAGCAACAAAGACAAACAATATTTAATCTATTCTCAATTTGACAACAGACGTCAAGAACAAAAGTTTGACAATAAATAGTATGCATGCGTGTGTGCGTCAAATACATGGTATGTAGTGTGTGTAATGTTTTCTTTATTGATTTAATGTATATTTTATGCATTATTTAAAAAAAAATTTAGCATTGTGCACTTCTTCTCTATATTCTCTATAAGTGTGGAAAATTTCATACTCCTCCGTCCGCGCAATTTTCGTAAAAAGGGATACAAAGTTTTTGCTTCACGTATTAATATATAGATAAGATAAATATTTACTAACAATCACGCCACGTTAACTGGTCCCGTGATAAGTTCGTAAAGGACTTGTGTTACAAGTACCAGATAACGGAAATAAATGTAAGATTTTTATTATACACATACATATATTTAATATACATCCATAACCCTGGAAAAGACATTTATATTTATCATACAAATATCTTCCCTTGGCGGGATTCGAACCCGCAACCCCCTTGTGTAGTGACCATGTCACTTACCACTGCACCAGACGGCCGTTATAATATTGATTGATATTAAACCGTCAAAGTTGTTTTAATTGTAACTATACTTAAGACCTTAGAAGTTATATCTCAAGGTGGGTGGCGCATTTACGTCGTCCACTTAACACCGGGTGGGCTGTGGGCTCGTCAACAGATCTAAGCAATAAAAAAAATTGATACTCTGGGGCTTCAATAAAAAATCCTAAATGTACACGATGATGGAATTCATAGATTTCCCTACATGTAAATTCTCCGCTTCCCACACACAGAAATAGTTTAAAAGCAATAATTGAAAAGCGCCAAATTTCAGATGGGCGGTGCGTATGGGGTAATTTTGATGATAACATTACAGTATTTTATTGCTGTGTGCATGTGACTATATCATCTAATATATAAAATACTAGTGTCACAATGTTCGTTCCCATACTCCTCCGAAACCGTTTGACCGATTCTCATGAAATTTTTTATGCAAATTCAGTAAGCCTGAGAATCGGCTACTATCTATTTTTCATACCCCTAAGTGATTAGGGTTGTCCACCCCTAACATATTTTTGTTTATTTGGAGCGGCTTGGCTCTGCCCCTGGCATTGCTGAAGTCCATGGGCGACGGTAACCACTCACCATCAGGTGGGCCGTATGCCCGTCTGCCTACAAAGGCAATAAAAAAAAATAAAAAAAACTTTTTGTTTTGTTATAATGAGGTATTATGTGGTTGAATGAGGTTTTGTTATTTTTATTATATATTCCCTCATCGTTCACAGCACTACATACCTCTTTCACTCATTTACCACATCCTTACACAATTACAATAAGTTCGTTTTTTTTTTCTACACTAGAAATTCCCTAGAAATCTTATATATGGCAAAACAATGTTTGCCGGGTCAGCTAGTTATGTATAAAACCATCTCAGTAAATTGCTAAAATAATTCCGCGAGTGTCATCTACGATAGTAGATCCTGGTAGCATCATCACTATTTACTTTGATAATAAATATGTAAATTTATTTTTTCCATAAGAAATCGCTCCACTTGTGACCTTGCTACTACTTGAAATTGATTGTAGCTAACACTTCTGAGCGTAACAACATATATTGATATGATCACGACATCTTGTTCCTCGCTTATCGACTTCACATATTATTTATTTATTTTAGGTTTCCATCGAGGGATAAGCACGGTACAAATCTATAAATTAATACGTGAAGCAAAAACTTTGTGTCCCTTTTTACGAAAATTGCGCGGACGGAGGAGTATGAAATTTTCCACACTTATAGAGAATATAGAGAAGAAGTGCACAATGCTAATATTTTTTTAAAATAATGCATAAAATGTATCTTTTATCTTGTATGTATTTTTTATCTTTTAAATCAATAAAGAAAACATTACACACACTACATACCATGTATTTGACGCACACACGCATGCATACTATTTATTGAAACTTTTGTTCTTGACGTCTGTGTTCAAATTGAGAATAGATTAAATACATATTGTTTGTCTTTATTAATATTTTTTTATAGAATCGTCTTGGCGAAATTTGTGATTATAGAAGTATAAAATACAATCATAATAGTGTACAAACTTACAATTCCAATTAATTATAGTCGAATTTCGACTACTGCAGCACCTCTAGTATTGTTAAAAGAGTAATTAATAGATGGTTCTAAACAGATTTATTACGTGCAATTACAGGAAAACATAGCACTCATGAAAATAAAGCTATAAACTCACTGAGTAAATTAGTAAAAAAGCTTACGAAACATACTATACTTGAGACCTTAGAACTCATGTCTCAAGGTGGGTGGCATATTTACGTTGTAGATGTTTATGGACTCCAGTAACCACTTAACACCACGACCACCAGGTGGGCTGTGAGCTCGTCCACCCATCTAAGCAATAAAAAAAAACTACAATAAAAATAAACTAAAATCAAAATATAAAAATAACATTTCAGAACCAAATTAACTTTATTTACAGAAAGAAACAGAAAAGAACAACCATAATTAGAAAGATTGAGATGAGTACACGATACATTGTGTGAGTCCACGGTGTGACGGTACGATGGGCTCGCTCTGTTACCAGCTACCAGCGCGCTGGGCCGTCGTAACTTTAACCACTTCCACTGGTGACCACGAGCGTGGTTCACGAGAGTGGTCACCCCGCCAGGGTTGAAGGTATAACTGGCTTAAGCCAATCGACAAGAACACGCGACGCGCAAATAAACCTTAAACTATTCGCGAAGTTAGGCTTATCCACAATAAAGATTCCACCTCTTCTTTGTTGTTGTAACTGACATTCCAAAGTATTTCAAGCTTGGAAGCGATTCACGCTACGTCTCATCACACCTAGAGTGATTAGTCGAACAACTGAACCACGATTCTGAACATAAGTCTGAGTGAAATAATATCAAACTAATCAAAAAGCACCACCCTGATAATTGAAGTGTCAATTGGCTTAGGCGCTTCATACCAAATATTGTGTCTCCTTTGTAACGCCAGAATATTTAATGTCCTTTAATATCAACCTTTTGATGTGAAACATCTATAGCCGCACGTAAAACTGATTTCTGGCGTGGCGACTCATGCCGCGGCGACGCGTCGCCACGCTATATGATGGTATATATATACAGTCTATATGCAGTAGTGTGTACGGTGTGGCGACGCGTCGCCATGCGCAATCGACTGTGCGATTCTCTCCCACTCGATCCGGCGCTAAGCCATCTCTCTCGCTACACTGAGCTCGGATGCCTATAGTGTATACTCCGTAGTGTATACAGTGTTGTTTACTACAGTACACATAACCTGTGTTTTACTTGAAAACAAATTATTTTTTCGTAATATGTTATTTTATCATGATGACATATTTAGTTCCTATCACAATCTGTTCTTTTCTGCATATAGCTTTTACAAAATAATGTCGATGTTTCACATCTGCCAGGCGTCCCGTGACGGCTCACATTTTTTTTTTAAATTAACGCCATCTAGCGATTGTACGTGGCGCAGTGTGGAGAATTAGATACCTTCTTTTTTAAAGTTCGCTTACTCGACACTGGTGCGATTTTGTCTATTATTCGACGACAAACTTTACACATCTCTGGCATGCAGAATCTTTGAGAAACAACACATTATTATTATAAAAGACAAGGGCCTCATGTAACATCGGCATACCCAGGGGCACCCTCAGACACCGACACGTTACGCCGTTTTAAAATGAGAATTGAAAAGAGTTCTTACTCAATAGACTGCGGGTTAACGATGCCGGATAGTCGTTATCTTACAAAATAATTATCAAAAAAAATGCGTGCGTACAAAGTACACATGTCAGAAGTGAAACTTTTTTGGCGAACTAATTTATATATATCTTGCTTATATTTATACAAATCTAAAACTTTAGATTTCCGAGACTTAGAGGAAGGAAAAAAGGAAGATATGTTCCCGCCAAAAGTCTGTCAAATGTCAATCTCAAACCTCAGTGTTGACAGTCACATTATGTTTAGATTTCTAAATTATAAATGACTAATATTTCGCCAATTGAATTGACTAATTTAATTTCATGCTATTTGGTTAATGTTCTAAATTCTTTTCATTTCATTTCAATACATATTAACATTTTTCACAAAAAAAATATAAAATATGTTAGGCTGTATGGTATGATACATTTGCCTTTCCAGTTTGAAAAATACAACAACTACTACTACTGACATTTGACAAGTACTTAATTTCAATAGTAGTTTGATGTCACTTCCGTTGCATACCTGCGTGACGTTCTATAACAATTTTACCGCCATGCGCCTAAAGAAGTTTCACTTCAAAAACATGTCCCACACTCAGATCCAATCGCAACCGACCAACCAGGCAACTACAACTAATTCCAACCGAAATGAAAACACGAGTTTTGCTCAACTCTCGAAATGTTCGCTAAAACGTATAATTAGCGACATCGGACATCAAAACCGGCGGTACATTAACAATGTACGACTCTAAACATGTCCCTGCATTTATGCACGTTAGGGTAACAGACGCGATTATAGTCAGAATTTTGTTACAAAGTATTTTCTGAGTGTTTCACGATTTTCATCAATCCCAAATAAACTTAACGGATACAGTGAAGTGAGTGCAACCGACTACTTTGAGAGATGATTCGTAGTTAATGGTTAAACCACAATTTTTAATGGTGGTAGGACCTCTTGTGGTTACTGGTGGTAGGACCTCTTGTGAGTACTGGTGGTAGGACCTCTTGTGAGTCCGCGCGGGTAGGTACCACCACCCTGCCTATTTCTGCCGTGAAGCAGTAATGTGTTTCGGTTTGAAGGGTGGGGCAGCCGTTGTAACTATACTGAGACCTTAGAACTTATATCTCAAGGTGGGTGGCGCATTTACGTTGTAGATGTCTATGGGCTTCAGTGACCACTTAACACCAGATGGGCTGTGAGCTCGTCCGCACATCTAAGCAATAAAAAATATATAAAAAAATAGTGCTATTACTACCCTGATATCCGTCCATAGCCATCATATAAGCCCCCAATTTATAGTTTTTCAATTCTAATGTTAAGTACCCGTCAGACAGCATACTGTATTTGAGTACTACCATGTCACTCGTTTCTGATCCAAACCGATGTGTCCTTTTCAAGATATCAGAGCTGTTACAGCCTTCAATTTAAACTTCAATCCTATGACTATAAGTGAACGACAGGTACTTGCAATTTGTGGTGCTTAATGCTCCGGTAGTCGTTTCCATTGTGGAGGAACGTAAAAGCGCTATTTATTCTGAAAAAAAAAAGATGTGTGGTATCGTGGGACACCGAATAGGAACGAAGTTCCTTATTATAAAAATATTAATTTTAAGTTCTATTCGAGGTATAAAGAAAATGAAACTGGAGGTTTCGCAACAACCCACGGTCATTCGGTAATATGCGAACTTATTGTGATACACTTCATTCATGGTGGTTTGCATAAGAGTTAGTGTATTGCGCAAACGAACGCTCTCAGATCGTGGTCAATGAATGATAATAAAATGTGTTATTTTTTGTACGTTATTAAAAAAGTGAAGTCGTACACTGTGTGTATTACTAATAAAAATCTTACGTTACGGACCTTTTTTTCCCGGTTAGGGTGCTAGTCCGCATCGTTCCATAAAGAATTTCGTTCCCAAAAAAAAACACATTATTAATATTCAACTGTCAATAAAAGGCCGGTTTACCCACTACCCATGTTTAGTCTGTACCACGATCTGCGCTGCTATTTGCACTCTATATTTGTAATAGAGTATTGGCTGCTGTTTGCGATGATACCACATTTTGTGACGTAGCTTATAGTGACGGGGTAACTGAGTCTCGATACGTAAAGAAAAACCTTTAGTATTTAAAACTCTTAAAACTCTTTAGGTTTATCTCTCTCTTCGATCGGTTCCTCACTGCTGAGGATCGTGACTCCGTCCGATTTCATCAACCAACTGTCTCCATCGATCCCGCCCTGCAGCCCGGTGGAGTGCGTCGCTGATAGGCATCCCCAGTTCCTCCGCTATTTGGTCCGACCATCGTTTATAATTATGTGGAATATTCTAGAATGATCGAACAGTAAAAGACTTATTGCGTTTTCTGTGATATAGGTACTAAGAAAACAACATTTAAAGCCACTAATCTCCTTTTTAAATTATTATTTCAAACAGTCTTATTGAATTATGTAAAACTGAACTTCCTTTTTTTTCTGAATGACAGACAGGTCAGTGAATATGTCTAAGAAAAATATTTTTTTAAAACTAAAGAGTTTTAGAGGTTTTAAATACTTAAAGTTTTTCTTTAAAGATATAATACTACTTAAAGTGTCAATATGTTTTTTTTATATTGCTTAGGTGGGTGGGCGAGCTGATAGCCCACCTGGTGCTAAGTGGTTACTGGAGCCCATAGACATCTACAATGTAAATGCGCCACCCACCTTGAGATATAAGTTCTAAGATCTCAGTATGGTTACAACGGCTGCCCCGCCTTTCAAACCAAAACGCATTACTGCTTCACGGCAGAAATAGGCGAGGTGGTAGTACCTACCCTTGCGGACTCACAAGAGGTCCTACCACCAGTAATCACATTGTCTTTAAAAGAGTATTAAGGCGCTGTTCTTGTGACAACACGAAGTTAAAAAGTTAAAAAGTTATCAGAACCAATATACTATTAATTCTATGCTATCGATAAAATTATATCGATAAAATCAGATAACATCACTAGGCACTTCAATAATTAAACAACGTCGATGCATACGGCACCTGCGCCTCCGGACGCATTCTAATATTATTTAAATTAACCGGACTCATTTACACTTACGCTGAGCTAACTGCTAACCCTTGATCTTCAGAAGCCAGCTGCATTTAAGCTAAGGCTTCATTGACAGTGCGTTTCCAAAGATCTTTTTTGCCACGTACCATCCGGCTATGGAATGAGCTCCCCACCACGGTGTTTCCCGAGCGCTATGACATATCCTTCTTCAAACGCGGCTTACGGAGAGTACTTTATGGTACGCAGCTAGCTTGGCTCTGCCTCTGGCATTGCTGACGTCCATGAGCGAAGGTGACCACTTACCATCGTGTGGGCCGTATGCTCGTCTGCCTACGAAGGCAATAATTAAAAAAAATAAAAAAGGCTGCATTGAGTGCCCGTCGCGAGCACAGAAAATAATCAGAATATTAGTAGAATGTGTTAGTACTGTAAGACTGTACATTCCTTGTCTACAAATTTGATTTTGAAGCAACTGAAATTTAAATGTTATTGGAAATGTAACCTAATTATTTGCGCGGCACGTCTGCAGTTTCCGTGGCCGCGTCGGCGGAGGGTGTGCGTTGTCTCCATTTTTCTCATTTCCTAACCACAAAACGTGTTGTTTGCACAGAGCTGCGACTACTGTGAACTTGAATGAAACCTGACTGAAAAAAATAAAAAAACTTCAGAGGTGTCAAGGGACATCCGGATGGAACGAAGTTCCTTTCGATTAATTAGTGAAGGAATTGTATTTTTTTTTAAAGTTATAATTATAAATTACGGCATTATGAAGAAGAAAAAAACAATACTATGAACTAAATTACTATTGTTGAAACGCTATCTCGAGAAAATGTACTCATTACGCGGACCAATCGGATACGAGCAATGTCACGCGATAAGCGCCTACACGTTGATTGGTCAGAATGACGGATCTAAAAAGTGTCGTGACAACTTTTCGTAAGAATTTTTTCCGTCTAGACCCCTTTCACAACGCGTGATAAGGAACTTTGTTCCAAAAATGGAAAATGGCTAATGACTAACACAGCGATAAAGGTTGTCCCATAATAAAAAGGGACAGATAATCAGTAGGGAGGTTTTAGTCCGTAGGTCACTGAGACACTTTCTCAGTGGAGTCGGGCATGCCCAGTGGCCCGGGCCCTTGGGTATCCATGAGTATTTCCTCCCGCCCACGCGATTACTATGAATCTAAACCATTTCGATATATAGCCATCTGTGTCGTTTAGAACATAACTGAACTGACGAAGGATATCAGATACCCCCTAATCTGATAACTAGGGATTACCAGAGCTAATAGACCACAGAATGTACGGCTACCCTGAGCTTACATGAGTTTCAACTATCAGTTATACTAAAACAACAGTTGTTATGCCCTTGGGACCGGGTGCAATCGTATGCACCGGTGTTCGAATCCCGCAGGCGGGTATTAATTTTTCTAATGAAATACGTACTTACCAAATGTTCACGATTGACTTCCACGGTGAAGGAATAACATCGTGTAATAAAAATCAAACCCGCAAAATTATAATTTGCGTAATTACTAGAGGTAGGACTTCTTGTGAGTTCACGCCGGTAGGTAACAACACCCCGCCTATTTCTGCCGTGAAGCAGTAATGCGTTTCGGTTTGAAGGGCGGGACAGCCGTTGTAACTATACTGAGACCTTAGAACTTATATCTCAAGGTTGGTGGCGCATTTACGTTGTAGATGTCTAGGGCTCCAGTAACCACTCAATACCAGGTGGGCTGTTATCTCGTCCACCCATCTAAGCAAGAAAAAAATGACTTACAAAGTATGACTTACAAACTCAAGAAGAGAAGTATCTATATATTAATACGTGAAGCAAAAACTTTGTATCCCTTTTTACGAAAATTGCGCGGACGGAGGAGTATGAAATTTTCCACACTTATAGAGAATATAGAGAAGAAGTGCACAATGCTAATATTTTTTTTAAAATAGTCCATAAAAGATACATTAAATCAATAAAGAAAACATTACACACACTATATACCATGTAATTGACGCACACACGCATGCATACTATGTCAAACTTTTGTTCGTGACGTCTGTTGTCAAATTGAGAATAGATTAAATATTGTTGGTCTTTGTTAATATTTTTTATAGTGTAGTCTTCGCGAAATTTGTGATTATAGAAGTATAAAATACAATCATAATAGTGTACAAACTTACAATTCCAATTAATTATAGTCGAATTTCGACTACTGCGGGACCACTAGTAAAAATAAAAGCAGCTCGTTAAAATAAAGTACCAAGTTCACAGTCTCCGCGTTGAGTTCAAACAAACGGATCCCGGTGAATCATTACTCAATTTCCGAAGTTCGGCGCGACAATAAAATCGCACATTCCCCCTTCAGCCTCACTACGCTTCACGCAAATAAGGAAATCAGGTTTACACGCGATGTTTTGTTTGCATTTAATTGTCTTTTATTGAGCGATACTGTTAGTCTATATCTATACTAATATTATAAAGAGGAAAGATTTGTTTGTTTGTATTGAATAGGCTCTGAAACTAATGAACCGATTTGGAAAATTATTTCGCTGCTTGGAAGCTACACTATTCCCGAGTGACACAGGCTATAATATTTTTTGAAAAAAATTAGGAATCCTTACTAAAACTCCAATAATGTAACCCAAGGTGTAAAAAGGGTGCGTGTACTTATGCACGCGCGTAAGAAGTTATACTTTATTTTTATTAAATTTTTTTTATTTTTTATTTATTTAAATTTTAATCATTTTAAAAAAAAATCGATTAAACAACATCCTCAAACATGCATATTGAACATCCCTTTTCTTGACATCGTATAAATTCGGTAATTCTCGGTACGGTTCGGAAAGTTCACCTGCGGCTATATTCAGACTCGCCAAGTTACGTCGGTCGTATTGTAATGAGCGATTTAGTGGGCTACTTCATTTCTGTTAATTTTGTGTCACGGTGCACGCGCATCGTAAAATTTCACTCTCATCAATTTTTCATAACGCGCCTAAAGAAGTGTAACTTCAAAAAATTACCTAAAATATTCTTTACATCGCGTGCCTTCAGAAAACTATTGATGATAGAATAAAATAATGTATTACGACTTTGGAGAACACATTACTATTTACAAAAAGTGTCGCGACAACATATGTCTAACTATTATAGTTATGCCACAATAAGTGTTCTTTTACTTAAAAAAATAAAACAACTTCAAAATATCGTTGAAATTTTTGTTAAAGACCCGAGCGAAGCCGGAACGGGCCGCTAGTGTTTGTATAAAAGCACGCGCTCACTCAAATACTCGTGTTTATCTTCGATTGTTTTAGGTATTTCTATAATATACGTAGCTTGTCTCGAGGTATATTCAAAGCCAGCGCGTAACTAATAACTACTAGAGGTCCCGCAGTAGTCGAAATTCGACTATAATAATTAATTGGAATTGTAAGTTTGTACACTATTATGATTGTATTTTATACTTCCATAATCACAAATTTCGCCAAGGCTACTATATAAAAAAATATTAATAAAGACAAACAATATTTAATCTATTCTCAACTTGACAACAGACGTCAAGAACAAAAGTTTGACAATAAATAGTATGCATGCGTGTGTGCGTCAAATACATGGTATGTGGTGTGTGTAATGTTTTCTTTATTGATTTAATGTATCTTTTATGCATTATTTTAAAAAAATATTAGCATTGTGCACTTGTTCTCTATATTCTGTATAAGTGTTGAAAATTTCATAGAGTCCACGAAATTTTCGTAAAAAGGGATACAAAGTTTTTACTTCACGTATTAATATATAGATTTAGATTAAAACACAGCTATTTGCTGCGAAATTTTTTGTTAAATTAGATGGTAGAGGCGAGAGCCCGCATTCAACCTCGTAATTCAAGATGCATAATGAACTAAGCGTTGAAGGTGTCGATAAATTGTTTAAGCAGCCTCAAGATTAAGATAATTTAATGCTATTAGCCCTGTTAACTTAATACCAGGAGGACCATGAACTATAAAAAATCTCCTAAACTATATTTCGGACACTTGTAGAAAGTATTGTGAGCCTTCTCAGGGTATCAGTGATCAGCTATTGTTTACAACTTGTCTAAGTGATTAACTGGTTTTTTTTATTGTTTAGATAGGTGGACGAGCTCACAGCCCACCCGGTGTTAAGTGGTTACCGGAGCCCATAGAAATCCCCTTGAGATATAAATCCTAAGGTATCCAGTATAGTTACAACGGCTGCCCCATCCTTCAAACCGAAACGCATTACTGGTTCACGGCAAAAATAGGCAGGGTGGTGGTACCTACTCGTGCGGGCTCACAAGAGGTCCTACCACCAGTAATTGTACTCCGCTTTAGACTGAACCCCCCCCCCCTCTCCGTCCTCTGTGTGGATAAACAATAAAAATTGTCATTCAGAGTGAGAATGATCTGACATATGGGAGCGCCGCGCCGGTCGGACCCAGTCAGCAGTGAGAGATAAGATACGCCGGGCCCTCCATCCGCTGTATTGGAAAACCGATGTACTATTGTATTTTAAAGGGATATCGTTGACCCGTCGCGAGGTACACACCACAACATATTACGTTCACTTTTGTCTGTAATATTAATAGACAAACAAAAGCTCACGATCCAATGCTGCAGATTATCGGACTACGAAGCAAACAGTACCTTGAGGCATGAGGTCTTATCTTTAATTATGCAAATCAAATCAATCGGATGACTCTTGATCTGATAACTAGGAATTACCAGAGCTGATAGACCACAGAATGATTCGAACATCGGTGCATCGCTACATACGAATGCACCGGACGTCTTATCCTTTAGGCCACGACGACTACAAAAGTTCAGTAGTTATAACGAAACATCCGTAAAAACCACTGTAGATTTATATATTAGTATAGATAAAAAACTAATCTAAATTTTAATATCCAACAAAATATTGAGAGTAAAACTAAAAATCTTCTTAAAAGTAAGCTAAGCTAAGAAATAAGCTAATAAAATATGGGAGCAGTAGGGAGTAAATTCAGTTTCAGTTCAAACAGAAGTACTACTAGCAATATAACAAACTTGGACACAATGCAAACAGCTCGCCCAACTACCAACCTAACAAACTGAACAGTAAATAAAACCCACTGAATTTTCACAGAAACACATTTACGTTTTTATTTTATTTTCCCGATAAAACAAAACCCTGTAATTTTTCTCTGTTTTATTTTTTTTCTCTCTCCTTTTTCTGTGTTATCTTTATTAAGGTTGGGTTTTCCTCAATGCTGGCAACCCTTGGCTCTTATCTTGAAACGTTGGCAGTAGTGAAGGGAATTGAACTGAATTATGTAATGACTGAATTATTTGACACATTTTCTTAACTAACGGGCATATTCGAGTCTTTGAAGAGTTTCTACAGCTATACTGCTGTAGTTTTGTTTTCTTAATTCCTACATTCATCAGCTCTCGTGTATTATATATAGCATCACACCTTAAATAAAACCCCAAACATATTTAACAAAAACACTGACACCGAATACAAAAAAACGGATCCTTTAATACGTAAGTCATTATTTGATGAGTAGTCACAAAGGAGGTGATGAACTCATGCTCGATAACCAATTGCTTGCAGATGAGTTGTACTGTCTTTGTGACTGAAAATAAGCAACTCTTTATTTAACATAACAGAGAAATACGTGATAAATTTCAATAGTACGTATAAACGGCAACAAATATAACTACGCTAATACCTTGAGAATAAACCACCTAACAGTTGAAGAAGAATACGATAACTAAAAAACGTGTGATGAGAAATACGTTCTGACAGTTTTGAATAACGTGGCGTGGGTTGGCGTGACGTGGCGTGGCGTGGCGTGGCATGATGTCGCGTGGCGAGTGTCGAGTCACCGCAATGAATGAAAGAAAGGATATTACAAAGTATAGTCTTGGTCTAGTCGTGATATTAGACGTCATCCAGTGACTCGGGGCCCACCCAGTGTGGAATTCTTATTGGAGCCTATAAACATTATAAGATGAATACCGTTACCCCTACTCCTTAAGACATGAGGTCAAAGTTATAAATTTAATTATATGACGCCTGTCTCATTCATGAACTCGGAAAGTATGAGTGCTGCTCGGCCGAAACGGAAAGGAGGGTGGTACCTACCCTTGTCTTGCAAAATGCCTTGCAAAATGCCCACTAGTAATACTCAGAGCACGACGCTGCCCAATTCCCTTAGCCATATTTTACGACACCCACAGAAAGAATAGGGTGGTGCTATCCCACGCCGACACCATAAACCATTTTTGTTTGTTTTATATTAAATCGATTCTAATATTTTTTCTCATTTTTATACCAACAAACGATCATCACATATAAAGATCATACATACTGATTATATCAAAATATTAATATTAATTAGTGATTCAAACATTGCAAATGAATCAGTTGTTTCCCATCTCTAGTCCGCTATCGTTTCAACACACATCACTCGCCAGCTCTATATTATTATAAGTGTTCCATCAATGTTACTTACTACACTTTTTGTTCATTGATTGCCGACTCTTCTGTGGTCTAGCTGACCGAGCAGCCAATGATAGATGGCCATGTAAAATAATAAGAAATTGGTAAGTATGTCGTTCGAAATAGAACATAATGCTAAGTAGTCATTCTGAAGAGGATTTCTTTCCATAACCGGATGGTACGAAAGATAATTTGTTTTTAGAAATGCAATGTAGGATGCACACAGCGGCTCTGAAGGAAATGTTTGAGTTGTGCTCTCATGAGTGACCACGGTGACAAGGAGAAGACGGGATAATCTCGAACAAGTCCTTACCCCACGCTTTATCTAGCAATATGTCGACGTGGAGCTAAATGCATAAAATACCAAATGATCTCTGGAGACCCAGGGACTCTAGGTTTATCCTGTATCCTTCTCATTTCCTCTGTTCTTTTTTATTTTTAATGCTTACATGGGTGGAAAAGCTTACAGCCCACCTGGTGTGAAGTGGTTACTGGGGCCCATAAACATCTACAACGTAAATGCGCCACCCACCTTGAGATTTAAGTTCTAAGGTCTCAGTATAGTTACAACGGCTGCCCTACCCTTTAAACCGAAACGCATTACTGCTTCACGACAGAAATAGCCAGGATGGTGGTACCTACCCGTGTGGACTCACAAGAGCTCCTACCTCCAGTAACACAAGAGTTACAAAACATGTGTCTTGGTTCGTAGTCACCACAGACAATGATGATCTCCAGCCTCAAGATGGATGACCTTGTTTATAAAATTCACTGTATGGCTGTGGCATTCACGTTTTTAAATTGCTGTAGAAGGTCAGACGAGTACGCGGTTCATCTGCTGTGGACACACATGGATGCTACTCATCTCAATTTAAAATAAAATCTATACGAATAATACCACCTTTCTTTTGTGACTGTTGGATAATAAATAAAACCAATAGAATTCAACGTAACGGTTTCTAAGTAATCGATAGTGCGCGAGCATCGAACCTTATAACTCACGGATAACAAGCCTTAAGCTACTTAGTAACTTGACCCAACAAGCCTTAGTAACGTCAACTTAGATTTAAGTTAACTGTATCTGTACACCAAATATTGACGAATTACTTTGTACAATACTAGCCACAGCGCGGCTGGTTGCGTCAAATGGAAGCATAATGGTTTTTTTTTATGATTGAGGGATTACTGGTGGCCCGGAGGCCTTTCCAGTTTCACCAGGATAGGTGAGCGAGCACGGGCTCAACCAGGAGGGGTAGAATTTGCTAACAGCTAAGTACCCGAGCACCTCCAAAGGAGACCTAACAACTCAAGAGTAGCTGTTACGCAAATGTATCTACTACCGGATCGGAATCGCGACCCGCTGAGAAGATCCGGCGAGAAACTCAGCAGATTGATATATGGATTAGGTTACATGTCCAACTCTTTGTCGTGTTTGATGAGTACAGTTACTGGGGTCCTTAAGCCTGCTCCTGGTGTTAGAGCTGAAGGCGTCTAATGCAAGGGTTATTGGATCTGATGGATCCGTAAGAACGTGTCTAGGGCGGAAGCATAATGTCTAAGAAGTATTTCGGAGTCACGACCCTCACCACTAAGAGAACGGTCCATGTTTAAATTATCTTAACACACCTGCTTACTTTAGGCTAGATGAGTACTGCTGAGCCTAAATATGTCCTCCAGTAAGTTTAGCAACCAAGATCAATAAACGAATTTTGACAGCTTTTAATACAAAATATTATTACACGACTCGATTTCAAACCTTGTGGAGAGTGCTTAACGATAGACTAGACAGCGACTTGGCTCTGCTCCTAGCATTGCTGAAGTCCATTGGCGACGGTAACCACTCACCATCAGGTAGGCCGTATGCTCGTCTGCCTACAAAGCCAATATTTTTTTTGGAGTTTACTCCTTTAGAATCGATTTACATATATAGGCCCGGGGTATGAAAATTATGGGGACCAAAATCGTACTAGCATGTCACACGAAATGCGTTATGCGCCTGATTGCGCATGTCACACGAAATGCGTTATCGCAGGTGACGCCGGGCTGCTGCGCCGGCAGTCCGCCACAAAGCCTCGTACTGATCGCGCGTTTCTCTCATTATTGTATTTTCATATATTTGTTAGTCGTTTGTTTTGTGTCTCGTTAATTTGTTAATAATCTGTAGTGTATCGTGTTGTCGTAATATAGAACTATTTCTCGTATTGTTTCGTTTAATTTTTTATATCCAGTAAACTCCAGTCGTGCGTCGGAGCGGACACAAACACTTTTTTTTTATGGGTATGCTGAATATCTCGTTCTAACTAAATGATATACCATACCACACAAGCCTCGTTTGAAGAAGGACATGTCATAGCGCTCGGGAAACACCGTGGAGGGGAGCTCATTCCAAAGCCGGATGGTACGTGGCAAAAAAGATCTCTGGAAACGCACCGTGAATGAACGTAGTGGCTCCAGGTAGCATGGATGAACTCTACTCCGGTGACGGGCGGTGCGATGGTAAAAACGAGACGGTATGTATGTACTGAAAATAATTGCTACCTTAGGATTTGAACCGCCTTCCCCGTTGGTTCAGTGACACTTCAAAACGTGTCACGGATCTAATAACTATCGTCTCGCAGCACGTGGGATACTCAAATGTCCTCGGCATCTCCACTACGCACATCGACTTCAGTATCAACTTATACTCGTAAAATCACAGATATAAACCAATGACCTCAAATTTGAATATATATCTACTAATTATACATAATCCCCAGACAGGCCAGACATGGTCAATTAAAGAAATGAATGCTGTATTAATATCTGATGAGGTGTACCCAAATCTACCCAGTTATTCCAAAATGCCTTTTGGGAATTACTGACACATCCACGACAAGAATTCCCAACGAGTTAGCGAATTATAATATTATGCTATTTTTATCTTGCACTGCTTGGTAAACAGACTTACGGCCCATTTAACATTAAGTGAGTACTGGAATCTATAGACGTGACAGGGAGAATGCCGTTACTCAGTTTTAATGGGGGGTCGCAGTTTCATATTATATTATGCAGCGGGTGTCCGATCCTACAAACCGAAAGGGATGCACGACTTCAAAAGACAGAGGCATGCCGTCAAAAACCTACCCCTGTAGGCTCACAATACATTCAACCTCCAATATACATATCGAAGCTTGAAAGGAAAAAGTGACTAAGCGACAATGCGTGAACTTTACAGTAGACTAATTTAAAGTTGAAATTAATTCAAAATATACATGAGAAATACCTGAAAAAAATTATATTTTAACGAATCTAGCTGTAGGATTGAAATGATTTTAATAGACCTAGAAATATATATATTTTTTGCGCATCGAATATGGTTATTGCCTATCATTTATGTACAAAGCATTTATTGTCGCTTAGTCACGTTTGCTTTTCAAGCGTCGATATGTATATCTGACGGTTTATTTAATAACTCATATTGTCCATCCTGTGAGGCCGTGTGTTTAACTTTTAAGATATTAAATGAAAATATTTCAAAGGACCGCTTACAGCGAATCCACTAAACGTGAGACGAAAAACCACCTTAAAGATATAAAATACATTATTCGAAAGGGAATTACGAAGTATTATTTTCATTATTCTGTTTTATTTTCTAAAATATTCGCTTTATAAAGAGTTAATTTTGTGAAAGTAAAAGAGTATATTATAAAATATATAAAATTTAGTTAATTCAAAATATTAGCCGAGTATATTTAATTTCTATACGAGTATTGAGCGGCGGTTATAATAAAACAGAAGATTTTTCACATGATCCAGAATCGCACTAACGACATTTAAAAGAAAAGCTTTTATAATTATAAGTTTCCAGTTGGGTTTTTTTTATAGCCTAGATGGGTGGAAGAGCTCACGGCCCACCTGATGTTAAGTTGTTACCGGAGCCCATAGACATCTAAAACGTAAATGACGCCGCCCACCTTGAGATATGAGTTCTAAGGTCTCTGTTACAACGGCCGCCCCACTCTTAAATAATTTCAAATAAATTTTTTTTCTTATTGCTTAGATAGTGGACGAGCTCACAGCCCACCTGGTGTTAAGTGGTTACTGGAGCCCATAGACATCTACAACGTAAATGCGCCACACACCTTGAGATATAGTTCTAAGGTCTCAGTATAGTCACAACGGCTGCCCCACCCTTCAAACCGAAACGCATTACTGCTTCACGGCAGAAATAGGCGGGGCGGTGGTACCTAGCCGTGCGGACTCACAAGAGGTCCTACCACCAGTAAAAAAGTTACAAGTTTCCAGTTGGATTTTTTTTTATAGCCTAGATGGGTGGATGAGCTCACGGCCCACCTGATGTTAAGTTACGGGAGCCCATAGACATCTAAAACGTAAATGCCGCCACCCGTCTTGAGATATAAGTTCTAAGGTCTCTGTTACAACGGCCGCCACGACCTTAAATAATTACAAATATATTTTGTGTGTTCGTAGCTTCGCATCGGTTCCTTACCACATTTGAATTGAAACTTCACACAGTTGCAGCTGTCACTGTAGGGAAGGTTTCTAACACAGTACCATTGACGTATGAAAGACAGTGCTTGAGTAATTTCGAGAACTCGATGCGTTGTTATCATTCAATTAGCGATAAGCAAACGGACCGTCATCGGATTTTTCGGATTCGTTTAGTAATTAACAATTGAGACTTCAGTTCAAAAACTAATAATTACCTTCTTTTTTTTTTTTTTTTCCTACCTATGCTGATAGCCTTGAGAGGCTATTTCAGCTTCGCCCTAACGTTAGTAGGTGAGCTCGCGGGGCTCAACCGGAGAGTTGCTAACACTGACCCTAGCAAGAGCAGTGCTTCGCAGAATCTACCACCGGATCGGAAACGCGACCCACTGAGAAGATCCGGCGAGAAACTCAGTGGGCANTTCAGCTTCGCCCTAACGTTAGTAGGTGAGCTCGCGGGGCTCAACCGGAGAGTTGCTAACACTGACCCTAGCAAGAGCAGTGCTTCGCAGAATCTACCACCGGATCGGAAACGCGACCCACTGAGAAGATCCGGCGAGAAACTCAGTGGGCTGTGTCTATGGGTTAGTTCGCTCGTCGAGCCCTTCGTCGCAAGCGACGGGTTCAACGAGGACGGTGACCGGTGCTTGTGGTGACCGGTGCCTAAAAGCACCGTTAATGGATCAGGAGGATCCGTAATGACGTGCTTTGGGCGACGTCGACGGTTTACCATTCGGTCTACTGGGTCGGGTATGTAATTTCCAGCGGCTACGATGAGAGGGTTCTCATGTCGTGCCGCCTTCGCAAAATGGCGCAGCGATGCCGACTGTAGATACTTACTAAGAGAGTCGAGCTCCAGGTCATCGTGGAGATCCACATTCCTAAGGAACCAAGGCGCTCCGACGGCTATCCTGCAGAATCGTGATTGAATAACCTGAAGGGATTTCAAGTGGGTGCGGGCTGCGTGAGCGAACACTACGCTTGCATACGTCATGACGGGGCGTATACAAGTTTTGTTTACCTTATTGCGGAGGGACAGTTTGCTTCGACTACAAAGCATTGGATAGAGTCGTCCTAGAATAAACGCGGCGCGGTCGCGTACCGTTTTTATATGGGGACGGAATGTCATCCCTCTGTCGAGGGTGACGCCTAGATATTTGACCTTCGAGACCCACGGTATGGGCTGGCCAAAGAGAGTGATTAATTACCTTCGAGTGACGTTTATTTTTTTTCTTTATGTAATATAATACGATTTAATTTACTGGTGGTAGGACCTCTTGTGAGTCTGCACGGGTAGGTACCACCACCCTGTCTATTTCTGCCGTGACGCAGCAATGCGTTTCGGTTTGAAGGGTGCGGCAGCCGTTGTAACTATACTGAGACCTTAGAATTCTTAACATTTAACACCAGGAGGGCTGTCAGCTGCTCGTCCACCCATCTAGGCTATAAAAAATAGATAAATAAATACGGTAACAATAATAAGACAGTGATAGGATAACATGAGGTAGAGAGAGAGTCTACATAATATATTCTGTTTGGTGGTAATATCGGTTCCCCAGTTGAACGCAATCAGCCGTGAATGGGCAACACGCCAGCGAGCCCTCACTGGTACGGTAGGGTACTTTGAACACTTTTGGTGAACTGCCTATTTCTGCCGTGAGGCAGTAATGCGTTTCGGTTTGAAGGGTAGGGCAGCCGTTGTAACTATACTGAGATCTTAGAACTTATATCTCAACGTAAGTGGCGCATTTACGTTGTAAATGTCTATGGGCTCCAATAACCACATAACACCAGGTGGGCTGTGAGCTCGTCCACCCATCTAAGCAATAAAAAAAAAACAGACACAACGGTGAACGCCTGTCACCAAGCAGAGGCTGTTGCTTAACACACAGCCTAGTCGTCGTCATTTGAAGTCGTCGTGGCCCAAAAGATAAGACGCCCGGTGCATTCGTATCGAGCGATGCGACCGTGCCGGTGTTCGAATCCCGCAGGCAGGTAACAATTTTTTTAATGAAATACATGCTAAACAAATGTTCACGATTGACTTCCACGGTGAAGGAAACACGTCGTATAATAAAAAACAAACCCGCAAAAGTATACACAATTTGTGTAATTACTGGACATCTTGTGAGCCTGGGTAATGGGTAAGTACCACCATCCTGCAGGTATCAACATCTGAGTTTTAGCAGGTGGGGCAGCCGTTGCACTGTTAAAAATGTCTCTCATGTCTCGTGTCTCGAGGTGGGTGGTAGTATTTATGTTGTAGATGTCTATGAGCTCCGGTAATCACTTAACATCAGGTGGGCCGTGAGGTCGCCCATCCATCTAAGCAAGGGAGAACGATTTGCCCCAAACAGATTTCACATAATATATTTATTGATCATAAACATCCCAGTAAGGACTTTTTACAACATTTCCTGCAGCAAGGATATTTAAATCTCTTCTTATCGTTCTCTCTTCTTTTCTTACTGAAAATTTTATTCGATTTCCCGCCTTTTGCCACCCCATACCTCGGGCACCTCTCGTATTGAGCATCATTTGCCCTTAACTTTTCCTTGTATTCTTTTATCTTCTGCCTCTCCAGCTGCCTCTTCTGAAGCCATTCGTCGATCCTTTTCTGTATCTCCACCATGTTCGCCTCCTTGACGTCACTAAACGTAGGCCTAGTGAAGGAATGCTCGTTGAAGTATTTGAAATTTCTTCTTGGGTCTTTCAATAATGAATTCGTGTCATTCTCCTGATTTGCTTCTTCGTATGTCACATTTATCTCCTGTATTTGATTTTTCAGTTGCTTCATGTATTTAATTCCCAGTAACGCCTCAGTGTCGTTATTATTCTGTAATGATTGTATACTCTCATTAATAGCTTTACTGAGTTGTACGTATATCTCTTCTTTCTTCTTTTCTAACTTTTCAATTTCGTTATCATTTTCTTTTGTAAGCATTCCAGTAATTATTGTTAGCAAAATGAATATCTTTAGTAACTTTTTTCGCATCGTTGCGAAGTTTTACCGTCATAGATTTTACTGTTCACATTTTAATATCTACATATATTTTATTGGTTTCAATTGTACAATTCCGTTTATGTGCTATAAAGCGATTTATGTTTTATTACAACACAGTTTTATATTCAGCTAGATTCGCCACGCAGTTTCATTCGTGTTCTATATTGATACTACATTCTCAGAGACAAACAATATCAATATCCGCAAACTAGCTCTCTACACAGTATTGACCAATCCATAGTTTCATTACCGTTTGAATGAGGAACCTACCAACCAATGGTGGTATGTGTGGTGGTAATGTGTGGACGAGCTCACAGCCCACCCGGTGTTAAGTGGCTACTGGAGCCCATAAATATCTACAACCTAAATGCGCCACCCACCTTGAGATATAAGTTCTAAGGTTTCATTATAGTTACAACGGCTGTCCCACCCTTCAAACCGAAACGCATTACTGCTTCACGGCAGAAACAGGCGGGGTGGTGATACCTACCCGTGCGGACTCACAAGAGGTCCTACCACCAGTAAATCTCTCAATTGATTTAGTAATAACGCAAATTACAAATTTCGCTTTTGTTAACCTTACTTCATCATGGAAGTAACTCGTGAACATATTGTATTAAATATGCACGTATTTCCTTACATAAATTGGTATTTGTCAACGGGATTTGGATATGGACACATTCGCCTTAGTCGATACGAGTGCACCGGATGTTCTATGCTCAGCGCCACAGTTACTTCGTAGACAAATGGTTATTGGAACCTATAGACGTCAATCATAACGTGAATATCCCCAGCCGGCTGGAGTCCTGAAACGGAAGTTTACTTTATTGCTTAGATGGGTGGACGACGAGCTCACAGCCCACCTGGTGTCAAGTGTTTACTGGAGCCCATAGACATCTACAACGTAAATGCGCCACCCACCTTGAGATATAAGTTCTAAGGTTTAATTATAGTTACAACGGCTGCCCCACCCTTCGAACCGAAACGCATTACTGCTTCACGGCAAAAATAGGCAGGGCGGTGGTATCTACCCGCGCGGACTCAGAAGAGGTCCTACCACAAGTAAAAAACTTTGTAAAAAAAATTTTTTTAATTAATTTTAAATACTTTATGCTCAATAACGCGCGGTATCAAGGCTCAGCTGCGCGCGACAGTAATTGGTTGGATCGGTTGTCCTCTAGAACTCACATTTATTTATTCAAACACCATTTAAACGGAAATTAAAAGATTATAGATACCTCTGAATGTCCTTTACATAAATCCATACCGAGATCCGAGCATCGTAATTCTAGTCTAACAAAACAATTTGCTAAGCGCGTCTCGTCTAGAGATTGCTCTATCAAAATGTAAATATTAATTGTAAGAACACGTTGTTAATCTGTTTGTANCGTCTAGAGATTGCTCTATCAAAATGTAAATATTAATTGTAAGAACACGTTGTTAATCTGTTTGTAGCGACGCTTCGCTCTAATCTCTTTTCAAAATGCTAATGTTTCGTGACGTCGTCCAAGTTCGTTATGAAAATCTTTAATTTCTATCGTTCATGAAAACGGTTTTGAATTTGTAATCACGCTGTTGGGCCATTAGAACAGCTTCAATTCAGCGGAGTCCATCACTCGGAGCCCAACGCCCGTCGGCGTCACACTGTCGAATAAGGCCCCGGATCCCACTTTACATCATCAGTACATCGTAAGTATGACCCACATGAAACAAACAAAAAAGATGTGTCGTGCCGTGGGACACCAGATAGGAACGAAGTTCCTTATTATAAAAATATTATTTTTAAGTTCTATTCGAGGTATAAAGAAAACTAGACGATGACCGAGCTTTGCTCGGTTATATGATAAAGACACAAATAATATAAATCAACAATTCATTTTCTTGGTCTAGCCTTAAACCAAACACTCATTGGCTTCGGGTGGCTTAACAATGCCATCTGCTGAAATAGCTTAATACTATTATTATTCACCAATAGATGTCAGGAAGAGTCAATCGATAAAGTTGAAAATTGAAAACACGATTAAAACAACATTTTCTGAAAATAATTCGTAGCTAGATCGATTTATCGCCCCCGAAATCCCCTGTATACTAATTCAAGAATTGTTGAATTTACGTGCAGTGCAATCTGTTAATAACAAACTAAATAGAAAAAAACTTACGTTACGGACGTTTTTCCCGGTTAAGGTACCCCTCCGCATCGTCCCATAAGGAACTTCGTTCCAAAAACTCTACTTCTAAACTTTAGTTATTTCACTGCAAATCAAACAAGCGTAACAGCCTCAAGGTCTCAACCATTTAATTACATTAATATTATTACTTTTTTCATTCCCATTAAAGGCAGACGAACATACGGCCTACCTGATGTTAAATAGTCACCGTCATCCATGGACATCAGCAATGCCAGACACCACAGCTAAACCGCTGTCTACTGCAAAATTCTATTAATAGAAAGTGATAATAAATTGTATTTAGACAAATTATTCGCCTCATTTCAGTTTGGAAACTGTGGATGGAAAGTTAATGAATTAATTTCTGATAGTTATCTCAATTTCACTGAATCACCGACTTACTGATCCTTGAAACTGGAATATTGAAATCATGTTTTATTATTTTTTACATTATTTTTTTTTTACGAGAAAAATGTAATATTCATTATGTTAATAAAAAACCTAAATCAGTCGAATTCTGGAAACAGTCGTCGGTTTTGGAACAATCCAAAAGTAAAGTTTAAAACATCTTCCAGCGCTGCCAACTTAACGCAAATTACTAGAATATCATTCATCTTAATTTAGAAACGGAACGAAATGTATTTATTTTGTTTCAACGTTGCCAGCATTTAGATAGTGATGTCCGTAACGTTTGAAGTTATACTTATTTATCCGAGTCTCCGATACGAGATTGAGTGTGAATTGTAGAGTTTTCGGTGTAATTGAAAATTATTTTAACATTTGGGTGATTCATGAGTATTATTACACTCATCTACAACAATTGGCTCAATGATCCGCTTTAACTAATCTAAACTAATATTATAAAGCTGAAGAGTTTGTTTGTTTGTTTGGTTGAACGCACTAATCTGAGGAACTACTGCTCCGATTTAAAAAAAGATTTCTGTGTTAGATAGCCCATTTATTAAGGAAGGCTATAGGTTAATAACATCACGCTAAGACCAATACGAGCACTAATAAATAATGTTTCAAAATCGGGTTTTTTCCATTAGAGAGCTGCCGCTGCGTGAGCTGCGGAAACGATTAAAGTTTCCCTAAAATCATGTATGACAGAATTGTTCTCCTTTAAAAGTTCTAAAAAAAAGTCCGCGGCAGCATATATCTATATTTTAAGGTCGGCTCACTATAACCGTTTTTATGCTAACCAATTTATTCTAAAATAAAGCATTACTTGAGAAGGTGTTTTTATAAAGATGACATTAATCCCTATCCAAAAAATACGTTATTCAAGTTATTACAAGTTGTAACGTGCGGAACCGAAATATAATAAAAAAATCCTCGCACGCTAAGCGGAACCCTTTTTTTTTTTTTTTTTTTTTTGTCAGGAGGAAATCGCCGGACTTCCGCCCTCCACTGGGGATAGAGGGCGGAGCATGTCAGAGTCGAACTGACTAAAACCTCCTGTCGCTCAACAACCAACGTCCAAACCTCGCATGAGACAGAACTCATGAAGAGGCAAAGGGGGGAAAGTGAAGCGTTTAGTGCGGAGCACATCTNATGGAACTCTTTGTCAGTGCAAAGGGCGTGGGGAGAAGGTCCCTCGCTCCCTCTCAAGGCATCCCCCGCAGAATGCGAAGGCGGCCGAGGAGAGCTGGGCGCAGTTCTCTTAGTCGCGGCGTCCCACACAGATTCCTCTGCACGCGATTTTAGGGACGCACGCTTAAGCCCCACCGCCACGACAAGGCGGAACTACATTCGGTGGGGAAGCGGAACCCTAAAGTGTTGACCAACGCCGCGCGACTGACACCTGCGCAGGATTCGTAAAAATGCAGTCAGTGAGTTTCGAAAAATTGAATAACGCGCATGCGCCGGTCGCTGCACAAAACTATTAATTTAAAACTATCTTACCTTGTTGTACCTTAAGTTATAACGATTAAATAAATGATTAACATTAAAAAGTATTTAATTTTAAAGATTTTTTTCCTTTACATAATTTGATTTCAATGTATCATAGAAATATCTTAGAAGATATCGCAGTTTTTAAATAATATCGCAGCAAAATATACCAAAGTAACTATTCCACGCGGACGAAATCGCGGGCAAAAGCTAGAAAAAAATAATTGATCTTGTATAACGCAAAAAGTGCAGCTTCGTACCGGCATGCTTAATGACTTTATAGCAGACTACAGTGCTGAATGTTGTTAGTAGCAGCTACAGCTGTCAGCTTGACCGCTGTGCTATTTAATGTCGCCGAGCTAAAACTTTAAGCCCCCCTTGTTTAATGGCCCAACAATTAGAGCGAACGATGAAATCAAACTCGATCTGATGGGACGTCGATAAAGTCATCGATAATCGGATTATATCGACATTACAATAATCGATAGCGAAGGGTACATCACTAGCGACGTTAATTCCTTACTTAACGAACGAGTTAAGTGAATTTAAATCTAGATTGATGGATCCAGGCGCAACCATCGATCTCAACCTATTAAAATTTCAATTGTGATGTCCTTTATATTGGCGTTTAACCTCCACGAAAATGCAAAATCAATATGAGCTAACAGATTAAAATATTATAAACAAATCAAATTAAAATATTTGAAGTTCACTATTTTAATGAAATATTTTAATTATTATTTTTCCAATGATATACGTACTTGGCAAACGCCAAGATTGACTGCCACGGTGAAAAAATAATATCATATAATAAAAAACAAACCCGCAAAAATTATAATTTGCGTAATTGCTGATAGGTCGTCTTGTGAGCCTACACGTGTAAGGTACCTCGTCTATTTCTGCCGTGAAGTAGTAATGCAGTTCAGTTTGTAGGGTAGGACAGCCCTTCTATAAAACTGAGACTTAGAAGTTATTTCTCAAGTTAGGTACCGGCATTGACACTGTTGATGTCCTTGGGCCCCAGTTACTACCTAACACTAGGTAGGCTGAGATCTCGTTCAACAATATAATCAAGGAAAAAAAAACACTTGTGGTACTCGGGGACTGCCGCGGTAAAGCTATTGCATAGCATTTTTTATCAACTTATACATTTATAATTAGACAATAATAAAATAAGACCACGCTATATTTATAAACATTTAACATAAGCAAAACATTAACTGTCTCCTTCACACTCATAAGCTAGACCGCGCGAGAGACCGAGAGAGAGATGGGCAGACTTTTCATGATGCGCATACAGTGCGACGTCACGCCGCACGCTTATTCACAAACACTACACAAGCGCAACGTGTGAATGTGTTGAACACGAGCTACACGGTAGGCGGAATGAGGGGTGTTAGGTTTTATTTTCGTTACGGAATTTCTTGATTCGGTCGCCGCGCTCAAACCCCGCGATAAAAGCTATGCTATAGCTTAATAAATGAAAAGGTAAAGTTGTGTGAATATCTACACAATAAGTCTATTTCTACCGCCCTACGTGATTTAAATAACAACTCACTTCACCCGACTAAATCGAACTAATCCATTAGTCGTGCGTAACGGTCGGGAAAAGGATTGTATTCTGTTGCAACGATAGACCCGTTCAAATGTAT
The DNA here is from genome assembly GCF_003987935.1 of Bombyx mandarina. The sequence goes on along the minus strand of NW_021011521.1, from coordinate 2,540,868 downwards.
TACACTTAGATAAGAACCGTTATCAACCGGCGACGGACGAGAGTGATCACAGTCTACGCAAAACGGTCTGCTCACTTGTACTGCTAGTACTGTGGTTAACGTCAACAATCCTAATATGGGAACTGTGTCACGAAAAGGGGACTCCGTGACGTTAGTTTTTATTACGAACTAGCTGACCCGGCAGACTTCATAGTGCCTCAATCGATAAATAAAAGACCTAAACTTTTATATAAAATAAACTTAAAACAAACAAAAGGAATCCGTCCGACGAGTGACATATTAAAGGAAAAACAAAATTGTTATTTTTATTTAATTCCGAGCATTTTCATTCATTTATCTACCTTTTAAACCTTCGAACCTAACGAACAGCAATTCATTTTTATATATATAGATTAGCTGTGTTTCTGTTCTCGTGTGAAATGGATATAATTACTTATATATAGTTAACAAACCGCATGACCATCGAAGACACGGGGGTAATGTAGCTAGTATTGTACGAGGACTACTCTACTCTTCAGATTAGAACGCAAGAATGTTTTGCGAAAGAGTAGTAGAGTAGGTCTAGTAGAGTAGTTCTACAATCAGAAATCACTTTTTAAAATGCCCCTATACAAGATCAACCGTTATCTCTCAGACCATGCCATATAAAAAAATATTTATGCGAATTGATTTTCTGCATGGTTACTGAACTGTGCGTCTATAAGTGGGTAGCGACAGACCTTACAGGGTGTCCCAATTACGAAAATGCAGTTACCAGGGACATTGGAGCTTTTGACACTATGGCTGTGGGCAGCCGCTGCACTGCTCCTGCTTACTTATGTGTGCCATGAGTCACTTGTTGTCAAAGTTTGAAATGACATCAGGTAAATGTATGAAGTGATGAATACGTTTTTCAATAAACTTGACATCTTCGAAATATGCACTAGAAAATTCTGAAGCAAAGTTCACAGAAATCGGTGGATATGTTATCCTTGAGCCTAAAAAACGAAATTAGCCATTTTCTTCGATTTTCGCAATTCACAGACATAATTATAGGTACTAGAGGTCCCGCAGTAGTCGAAATTCGACTATAATTAATTGGAATTGTAAGTTTGTACACTATTATGATTGTATGTTATACTTCTATAATCACATATTTCGCCAAGACTACACTATAAAAAATATTAACAAAGACAAACAATATTTAATCTCAATTTGACAACAGACGTCAAGAACAAAAGTTTAACAATAAATAGTATGCATGCGTGTGTGCGTCAAATACATGGTATGTAGTGTGTGTAATGTTTTCTTTATTGATTTAATGTATCTTTTATGCATTATTTTAAAAAAATATTAGCATTGTGCACTTCTTACTAGCGACCCACCCTCGCTTCGCTTCGGAAACATTAAAACACACATGAAACCAAAAAAATTAAATAAAAAAATAATAAAAAAAGTAGCCTATGTTCATCAGGGACAGTGTCGGCTTCTAGTGGAAAAAGAATTTTTCAAATCGGTCCAGTAGTTTCGGAGCCTATTCGAAACAAACAAACAAACAAATCTTTCCTCTTTATAATATTATATTATTATTACTAGCGACCCGCCCTCGCTTCGCTTCGGAAACATTAAAACACACATGAACCAAAAAAAAAAAATAAAAAAAAAAATCAAAAAAAGTAGCCTATGTTCATCAGGGACAATGTCGGCTTCTAATGGAAAAAGAATTTTTCAAATCGGTCCAGTAGTTTCGGAGCCTATTCGAAACAAACAAACAAATCTTTCCTCTTTATAATATTAGTATAGATATAGATATAGATAAGTGTGGAAATTTTCATACTCCTCCGTCCGCGCAATTTTCGTAAAAAGGGATACAAAGTTTTTGCTTCACGTATTAATATATAGATTTTTAGACGTGTAGTGAGAGCAGTAGTGTTTTAATCGTGGGAAATGACATAACGACTAAAAACGCGACATTGTGATGACGTTAGCTATACATGCTTGGTTTTGTTGAATTTTTTTACTGGTGGTAGGACCTCTTGTGAGTCCGCGCGGGTAGGTACCACCGCCCCGCCTATTTCTGCCGTGAAGTAGTAATGCGTTTCAGTTTGAAAGGCGGGGCGGCCGTTGTAACTATACTTGATACTTTAGAACTTATATCTCAAGATGGGTGGCGCATTTACGTTGTAGATGTCTATGGGTTCCAGTAACCACTTAACACCAGGTGGGCTGTGAGCTCGTCCACACACCAAGGCAATAAAAAAAATAAAAAATTAATACTGTTGTTTGCTGTTTTTTAATAAAACGTGAATTGATATAAGAAAATGTTTGTGTCGATTCGTAAGACACTAATGTTTTCCTCCTACACTTTTTCTTATGAAAAATCTACTTAACAAATGTCCACCATTGACTTCCACGTTGAAGGGATAAAATCGTATAATAGAAATCAAAGCCGCAAAATTATAATTTGTTTGCGTAATTACTGGTGGTAGGACGTCTTGTGAGTCCGCGCGGGTAGGTACCACCGTCCTGCCTATTGCTGCCGTGAAGTAGTAATGCGTTTCAGTTTGAAAGGCGGGGCGGCCGTCGTAACTATACTTGATACTTTAGAACTTATATCTCAAGATGGGTGGCGCATTTACGTTGTAGATGTCGATGGGCTCCAGAACTTTCGAACGCGACTATCAACTGTGACGCAAAAAGCTCTTATATTACAAAAATCCACACAATTTAAGTAGTCACCGGACATATTAGTAATATATAATCTCATTCATATCTTCTTATAATAATTACATTTTTCCCTCACGATCAGATAGGTAAAATGTACTTACTATATGAATATTTATATGTTGTTCGTAATATCAATATGAGCCATTTTCAATATGTATGGAATAATGTATCGAACTTATCGAATGTCAACAATGTGTAGGGACGAGGCGAAGTTAATGTCGATAAAATATAAAAAAGTTTGCATATATGCAGATTCCATACAACATCGTAAGGAATGTGAGTCATCCGGTAGAAGATATTTTTCTGATCGTTTCCCTACAAGCTGGATTCCTTTTTGCAGCTGTAGCTTATTTTGAAACCTAAAAATTTTCATGTCGAACCGCGTCAACAACTATAAAGGTATCTATGGTAATGGCTAAAAAGGGAATTGTCGAGACTCTTCAAGAAAATTAGTGTCAAGTCGAATCTTATGGTAAACTTCCTATAAAGCTCTGGCGAGCAATGAGCTCGGATGTAAGCATGCGGCTTTAATAAGCTCTCTACGCCCATTTATTACACATTGATCTGAAAATTGGCAAATCTCAAGCGCCGACCCCGCAGATCGCCACAAAAAAGTTTCACTGAACACTACCCGACCATCATCCTAAAAACATGCGATATAAAATATGTACGTAATTTTGTGAGTCCATTACAACGACTAGTGCGGCCATTTATCGACAAAAGGTATCGATGCCAGCAGCGGGGCTCCAACGCAATAATAAAACAATCTTAGTGTGATCGTTCGTATCGCCGCCGGATCCCGACCGCGCGGCATACTTCACTGTAGTGATGGGTATAATATCGATAAATAAATCTTAAAGTATTGTTCTAAATATATCCATTTAAATTTTCCCGTGAAAGGTACCTACAGTTTATTTATTGATACTAAGAACTTACCCTTAATTTCTACTCAATTAACATTTAAAAGTTGTTAGCGTCTAATTAAAGCTTATCACGTTATTAGATAAACTGTACATATATAAGATCCACTTAAACTTTTACTGTTTGTTGTCACCTACAATTATTTTATCGATAAAAACGTTTGATTACATCGATATTAACGACATGATCGCATCGACAATCCCGCCGGTAATCAGTTCCCAAACCCTTGATGCTCCAATTAATTCCGCAGACCAGTGCGGTCACTCCATATAGATTACACTTCCTCCGGGCACAAACAACTAACGGATGGGATACCTATAAAAATGACTTAATCTTCTATTCAATGTCCTGAATCCGCAGATCCAAGAATGTCGTAAACTGATTTTATTCGTTCTTATCTGTATGTTTCAAAATACTTATCTCCGAAATGATTAAACCGATTTGGATGAAACTACATATGAGTCGTCTATTATCAAAGCCGGCAATGTAACTTTTGGATAATTATTGGTAAATCAGAAAAACGAATTATTGACTTTGTATTCCATTGGCAGTCACAAAACTCTTCTGAACGACATCTTAGATAAATAACAGGTTAAGTATTAACCTTTATTTAATGCAGGTTTTGAACCGTATTCTTTGAAGGAGACGATTATATTCAAATCAATCTGTATTGAAATATCAATAATTTTTTTTTGTCCAAATGCACAGATTGCCACCTTTGATAATAGACGACTCATATGTGGTACGAAAAACTTTTTTATTTTATTTATTGCTTAGATGGGTGGACGAGCTCACAGCCCGTCCGGTGTTAAGTGGTTACTGGAGCCTATGAACATCTAAAACGTAAATACGCCACCCACCTTGAGATATAAGTTTTAAGGTCTCAAGTATATTTACAACGGCTGCCCCGCCCTTCAAACCGAAACGCATTACTGCTTCACGGCAGAAATAGGCAGGGCGGTGGTACCTACCCGCGCGGACTCACAGGAGGTCCTACCACCAGTAATTACGCAAATTATAATTTTGCGGTTTTGATTTTTATTACACGATATTATTCCTTCACCGTGGAAGTCAATCGTGAACATTCAACCAATGTCGAATTTATGGTATATATATCAGTTGTCCGTTAGGAATGCCAGGTGTCGTAGGTAATAATGATATCCGATGCACAAAAAAGTTTATTAGTTAACACATAAGATAGGTCGGCGACACGAAGACATACACAAAACCATAGAAAAGAGAAGGAGTGGAAACGAGTAGAACCGTAACACAAAATGTTCACAATAAAAGCTGTTGTTAGCGGATAAACGATAGATAGCAATAAGCGTTCGGGAAGTAAGCGACACGGGCTTCGCGGCCGAGGATCTCAAACCGACTAACGCGGGGCGCTGAGTGATCTGCGCACGCGCGTCGTTCGTGATACGCGCCGAGTCGTATGTTTCCAATGTATGATGTCACACTGATATAGTAAAGTGAATGTCGTGTTATAATGTTAATATTTTGAGTAATAGCTACAAATTAATGTAATTATTTTCTTGTTTTTAGGCGTGCTTAGACAGATGAACTGGTAATTCGATATTATATGATTAGTGAAATCAATTATATCTTTTTTGATTTGAGCATTTGATAGATGCAGCTTAATAGCTCAAGGTCAGCAGCGAGACTTTGTTTGTGATGTCTATGAACTTCTCTAACCACTTTCTTCAAACAAGGCTTGTGGACAGTATTAAGCGATAGGCAGCGGCTTAGCTCCGCCCCTGGCATTGCTGAAGTCCATGGGCGACGGTAACCACTCACCATCAGGTGGGCCGTATGCTCGTCTGCCTACAAAGGCTATAAAAAAAAAACAGCACCGGATGGATCGCGAGATAGTCAGTCTACATAATTAATATACTTTTTTTCTGAAATGTAGCCCCAAATATCAGAGACAAGCTGTCGCACTGTATTCTTTTCGATCTTGAATTTCACTGAAAATACAGTAAAGCCATTTTCAGAACAAACTTGTAATTCAATATGGAGGAGCGCGTGGAGCGGTTCTGTCATCGCCGTAGGCATCGTAGCACGTAGCCGTGACGTAGCACTCATTGCTACGTAGACCTCGCGCTACGAAACTTTGTTTTGTTTGAAATTGAAACCGCGCGAAAACTGGTTTTCAATATTGTGTGCTTTTAAAACAACCATTTTAAAAAATTCTCGCAATATGTGGCGTTTTTGGCTCGGAAAACTGTAAGCTCTTGTTTCAGAGGCACGGTGTACTCACACTACCATCCGTGTACAAGGTTACTCTATGTAAGTATCGATGAGGTATTGGCATAAACAGGATTTTTATTATTATTTGACCCATCGACAGATTATAGCAGGTCGCCACAGATTCACAAAAAAAATACGTAAAAAAACTCTGTACAGTAAATAGATTTGAGTCTGGTAGCAGAGCTCCTATAATTTTCTGAATCGTTTATTTGAAATAAATTATAGATGAGCTTCAAATACAAATGGGAAGATATTTGATAAAAAAAACACCAAATTATAATTCAGTGCATAATTATTTCAGTACTCCATGCTAAATCTTAATTATCGTAGAATTTAATAATAGCATCCTAAATGCTTACGACCTCACTGATGGTAGGACCTCTTGGGAGTCCGCACGGGTAAGTACCACCACCCCGCCTATTTCCGCCGTGAAGCAGCAATGCGTTTCGGTTCGAAGGGTGGGACAGCCGTTGTAACTATACTGAGACCTTAGAACTTATATCTCGAGGTGGGTGGCGCATTTACGTTGTAGATGTCTACGGCTCCAGTAACCACTTAACACCAGGTGGGCTGTCAGCTCGTCCATCCATCTAAGCAATAAAAAAATAAAAAAAGACCTTTATCGATGTATTGGTATGCAGACACAATATAGTTAGGTAATCTTATCGTCTTTTAAAAATTCAATATGACTTTAGATAGTATTTTATTATTATTTATATTAACTTTAAGTGATTAAGAAAGTTCTAAGAGGTTATATAATTATGCTTATTTTATTTCTGCTAAATTACGTAAATACGTAATCTACAGAGGATTACGTAACAATGTATTTGGCGGTGAAATATGTAGATCAAAGAAACGTCGAACTACCCTCTACAGTAATAAATTTTTTAACGAAAAATAAAACCCTCTTCAACCAAATGGAATATAAGAATATCATTTATGTAGTCGAATTCAATGAAATCTATATATTGATACGTGAAGCAAAAACTTTGTATCCCTTTTTACGAAAATTGCGCGGACGGAGAAGTATGAACTTTCCCACACTTATAGAGAATATAGAGAAGAAGTGCACAATGCTAATATTTTTTTTAAATAATGCATAAAAGATACATTAAATCAATTAAGAAAACATTACACACACTACATACCATGTATTTGACGCACACACGCATGCATACTATTTATTGTCAAACTTTTGTTCTTGACGTCTGTTGTCAAATTGAGAATAGATTAAATATTGTTTGTCTTTGTTAATATTTTTTATAGTGTAGTCTTGGCGAAATTTGTGATTATAGAAGTATAAAGTACAATCATAATAGTGTACAAACATACAATTCCAATTAATTATAGTCGAATTTCGACTACTGCGGGACCACTAGTATACATTATTACGGGTAGCTGCTGGACAGATTTCAATAAACTTGAATGGGACAACACGGGAACTGCCAGTTTTCAAACAAAAGAAGAATCAACAAAATCAGTTTATCAAGAAAACAATTTTGAAGTACATAACAAAAATATAGTCCAATTAATAGATTAAAAAGTATTTTTTTTTTTACGAAAACATTTATACATCCGTTAATGCAAACTGTTTAAATTTAATCTTGAGCACTATTTATGCTACATTTTTGACGTGACAACGCCTTATAATTCGATGGAGCCGGTTGCACGCACGAAAAAACATGACTCATGCGGCGTTACCTCGCTCTGAGTCGTTCCATTTAAGGCTTGAAGTGCAAGCATCCGCGTGGACAGCTGCTATCCAATAATACATTTACATAAACATCTATCAAACAAATAAAATTAAAATTTTCTTTTGAAAAATGAAACCATTCCATCAGTATTTTCTTATGACGTTGTCACGTTCAACTATCGTCAGTAAACCGACTTTACAGACAACCGATTTTTTATCCGTAAAAAAGCTATAAGCACGAACCAACGATAAGTTGTTTGAGAAGCGCATTCCTCGCTGCGCCACGAGCGTCATGAGCGACGACGGTAGAAGCCGAATACTTTGAATTCCTGCAACATTTCACGGTGATTAGCAGCACAGCATGCTTGGGTGCAGAGCAATAGTGACGTCACAAACCGTCGCGAAAACGCGTACAAAGACTTATAGGGATAGGACTCGTACTATCGATATCGATTATGAGGTGTTGTCGATGGGAACAAAGTAAATTCCTTATCTATAGATATAAATAAAAATGGAGTGTCTGTTTGTAATATTGAAATAGCCTCTTTTTACTACATGCATATGAATATATATATATAAAATATATATACGGTAAATACACCAAAATAACATTTTTTACAGTTTTTGTCTGTCTGTCTGTCTGTTTGTTCCGGCTCATCTCTGGAACGGCTGGACCGATTTTGACGGGACTTTCACTGATAGCTAACTGATGATATAAGGAGTATGTTACGTAGGCTACTTTTTTTTAGACAAGCTTCGCCCCGCGGCATCACTCGCAGTTATTGTCGTACCGTGCGCAACATGGCCGGACTTGCGTATCAATAATAAAATTTAATGTTTCCGAAGGGAAGCCAGAGTGGGTCGCTAGTAAATAATAAGTGTAAATCTAAAGTAAATCTTTAGCCCGATTCAGACCCAGTGGTAGTATACTGTCCGTCTATATTGTCCAGTAGTATGTTGTAAAATTTCGTGTAGCAAAAATGGAAACCGCATAATATTAATTGATAGGCGTAATTGGTCAAACGGAACAGACCTCACAACGTGAATACGGCCCATCTTGAGACATGAGGTTGAATTCTCAATAGTATTGTACAATAGTTGGTCCGTCCGGTGGTCCGAATCGCAACGCGTTTCACAACAGAAATAAGTCAGATATGGTACAGGTCCGTGCCAAATTTCCTGCCGTGTTACAGTCTTCCTGTTTCCTTCCAAAGTTTTTCTAATGAAATACGTACTCAACAAATGTTCACGATTGACTTCCACGGTGAAGGAATAACATCGTGTAATAAATATCATACCCGCAAAATTATAATTTGCGTAATTACTGGTGGTAGGACCTCTTGTGAGTCTGCACGGGAAGGTACCACTGTAAGCTCGTCCAACCATCTAAGCAATAAAAAAAAGGCCCGTGCCAAATTTCCTGCCGCCCCGCAGTCTTTCTGTTTCCTTCTAACACAAGATAATCTCTCTCACTATAACCGCTAGTTTATTAATATATTAAATAGACAACAGACTCCCACCACTAAACCTAACCCGTTTAGTGCCGCGACCACAGAGCTCCGGAAATCGAACAATCGTCAAAGCGGTTGTTTCACACGTCGTCTCACTCACACTAATACAATTTTCATAAGCACGAAAGAGGAAGTAACTCTGCAAATCCGTTCAGAATTACTAACAATAATTGTTTCTTGTTCATTGTTGGGGGATTAACCGTATGACAAACATTTGTAAGATAATAAAGTCTAGTTTGTGCGGGACAAATGGAGACCATTCTTTGTTATCAACGTTCACATGATGTTGAAAATACATTTATTGGAACGAAGTTCCTTGTGGGACGATGCGGAGGGGCACCCTAACCGGAAAAAAACGTCCGTAACGTAAGATTTTTATTAGTAATGCACACAGTGTACGACTTAACTTTATATGATATACAAATTAGTAATGCACACAGTATACGACTTAACTTTGTAATAACGTACAAAAAATAACATATTTTTTATCATTCATTGACCACGATCTCAGAGCGTTCGTTTGCGCAATACACTAACTTTTATGCAAAGAACCATGGATGAAGTGTACCACAATAAGTTCGCACGTTACCGAATGACCGTGGGTTGTTGCGAAACCTCCAGTTTTATTTTCTTTATACCTCGAATAGAACTTAAAATTAATATTTTTATAATAAGGAACTTCGTTGCTATCCGGTGTCCCAGGACACCACACATTTTATTTTAAACGATAAGCTGTCGCCATCATCAAACAGATATTCAATTCAACGTCACTAGTGTTTGAAACGAAAAAATAGCTGCAATAAGAAGAAAGATTGTTGCAATATTCGGGGACGATTCAAACGTAGCGTCTTCAATCGAACGGGTGCTTTTGTTCAATAAACCTTCGAGTTCAATAGAACTTTTATGTACTTTTATTACGAACGCGTAATATAGCTTACGACGCTCGAGAAATTCCTCTTGTGACGTACTAATATTATGTAACGCTGAGTGTGGGGTAACAACTCTGCAATAAGTAAACAGATAATGTTTCTGAAGGCTCCTGCCACAAGCTTAGTCATTTTGAGCAGATATTGGCAGAGCGCGTCATGTAACCGGCTGTGTAGTTCAGTCCAAAGATTGGTTTGACGTCTCGCACTGTATATCATTAATACCGGTATAACGAGCAGTACGTACGTATTGTTACACTGGTAAGAGTAACGCCATCTGTTACCAAATAGTCGAACAAATATCGAAGGATCTAGTAGCACATAGAGCGCTCGAGAAGTACAACGCCATCTATTGTCAGACAGCGGAAACACAATACTAGAGATGTGTGGAATATTCTCGATAATTCTAGGGATGAAGTATATACTATAAAAGCGTTGCAGGGATGGCACGCAACCAGTTAGTAATCCGAATTACTCGAAGCAAAACAGCGAACGGATTACTTGAAGCGAAGTGGAACAAGCGAATTGAGAATTCAAAGTGAAGTGTTTTAAGTTTTCTAAGTGTTGTATACAGTTTTTAGTTGTATTTTGGTGGAACTTTTTATTTATCCCGAACCCCAGCGCGTAACAGTATGTACGTATATCATGTGTGTACAAACTTGCAGCCGAAATTGAACAACTTCAAAAAAGTAATTATAAAACAGAGAACCCAAAAATCTCGAAGACGAAACACAAACGTAACACGAGAGTTGTGAGTGTTGCCGCGGGAGGGAGGGGGGCAGGGACGGACGCAGGGATGGAGTCGGGGTCCACAGAGATGTGGCAGGACGATATCGCTTAACCACCTGTCACGCACAGTGTACTACAGGAGTTGATCCAACTAAAACATTCTGTTATTCAACAGCTCGCATCCGTAGCTGCTTAGCGCGCTCCACGTCTCACCCATCATCCCACGGGTAGGTGGTCCAGGTAGAAGGTATATCGTAGACACCTTTATCTCGTGTTTAGCGGTTATTGTCTACAAGAATCACAACAAAAATGCCACATTTTTATTTTATTTTTCTATTGGCCTTGTAGGCAGACGAGCACACGGCCCACCTGAAGGTGAGTGTTTACCGTCGCCCATGGACTTCAGCAATACCAGGGGCAGAGCCAAGCCGCTGCCTACCGCTTAACTCTTTCCAAAATCCACGTCCACTACTCGATCGATATGAACGCGCTATTACCCTTATAGGAGGGATGGTGGTACAAAATTGTGTAGCCGTCGTTGTGGCCCAAATTTTCCTAAGGAGTACGTACTAATTAGGAACGAACATCTTCTGCAATGAAGATATTAAATTTTTCAGTAAAAATTCACCCGCACAGCTTAAGCTTATAAGTTTACTTGACGTGTTTAAGCAATAAAAATGAAAGAAGCTCTTGACACACCGTCCCACTAGTACACAGTTAACTACAAGTCCGTTTGTCTGTCATGAAGCCAAAACAAAATTACAAAATGTAGTCCTTGACTTTAGTTCACCACGGCTGCCCTTTTAAGGATTTTGTCGGGATTTTGACACCCAGAAGTCTCCACTGAGTGCGCTGGATAAACGTCTGTTTGTTCAGGTCTGGGCCAAAATCCTGGCCTATTTGAGCGATGGGGTCAAGAAATAAATAAATATTTATTGAAGTGCCCCTTTATTGAGGGCGCCCTACCTCCGAACATTAGCGAAACTCGCCAGATACTATTCTGTACTCATTTTTTGTTCGTTTTAAAGGCTTCTCGCTTAGCTTANTTAGATGGGTGGACGAGCTCACAGCCCACCTGATGTTAAGTGGTTACTGGAGCCCATAGACATCTACAACGTAGACGCGCCACCCACCTTGAGATACAAGTTCTAAAGTCTCAGTATAGTTACAACGGCTACCCCACCCTTCAAACCGAAACGCATTACTGCTTCACGGCAGAAATAAGCAGGGCGGTGGTACCTATCCGTGCGGACTCACAAGAGGTCCTACCACCAGTAATTACGCAAATTATAATTTTTGCGGGTTTGATTTTTATTACACGATGTTATTCCTTCACCGTGGAAGTCAATCGTGAACATTTGTTGAGTACATATTTCATTAGAAAAATTGGTACCCGCCTGCGGGATTCGAACACCGGTGCATCGCTTCAACACGAATGCACCGGACGTCTTATCCTTTAGGCCACGACGACGATTAGCTTGCAAAAAAGTCGTTGTGGCCTAAAGGAAAAGACGTCCGGTGCATTCTTAGCTAGCGATGCACCGATGTTCGAGTCCCGAGTGGACGAGCTCACAGCCCACTCAGTGTTAAGTGGTTACTGGAGCCCATAGACATATTTTTTTTTAACGCATTACTGCTTCACGACAGAAATAGGCAGGGTAGTACCTACCCGTGCGGACGCACAAGAGTCTTACTCCCAGTAATTACGCAAATTATAATTTTGCGAGTTTGATTTTTATTACACAATGTTATTCCTTCACCGTGGAAGTCAACCGTGAACATTTATTAAGTACGTATATCATTAGAAAAATTGGTACCCGCCTGCGGGATTCGAACACCGTTGCATCGCTAGACACGAATGCACCGGATGTCTTATCCCTTAGGCCACGACGACTTAAAACGTGTAGAGGAGGACGCAGACCTCGCTTAACAACGAATGGACGCTAAACTTGCCACGTTCAGATAAAATGGTACCTTCCCGCTCATTTCAAATACGAACATGAATAGAATGCGCACGGAGGCGCACGAGGGCGCACGGGACGGCGCTGAGCCTTCCAGCAGCGCGACCGTCATTGTGTAATTGCATAACCACATCACCACAGTAACCTCAAGCTGTCACAAGCGCGGCGTCTTCAATCAGGACACAGAGCTACCTGCGGTGTGCGCTGTGTCAACTGACACTGACGTAGCTAACGTCAAAGTAGGGTTCATAGTGCGGGGACATACTCGTCGATATATCGATACATACTGAACGAAAATTAAACACTTTTGGAAGATTATGTTATGGTATAGACTGATACTAAATCCGACTTGCGTAAATTGAGAGTACATCGTCCATTCAGCGTCGACCATTACAGATCCATCGTAAAGTTTCCGTAGCAAAACTGAGCAAGACTTTGTAAACGTGGTACGACCTCTTGTGAGTCCGCGCGGGTAGGTACCACCGCCCTACCTATTTCTGCCGTGAAGCAGTAATGCGTTTCGGTTTGAAAAGTAGGGCTGCCGTTGTAACTATACTGAGATTTTTGAACTTATATCTCAATGTGGATGGCGCATTTACGTTATAGATGTCTATGGGCTCCAGTAACCAGTTAACGCTGTGAGCTAGTCCAAGCCTGTAAGCAATAAAAAAATAAAATAAAAAAAACGTTATTTTAATGAAAAATCAGTGCTCACAATTCTATTGCAATTGATAATTGAATGAACATTCGACCTAGTATTAAGTGGACACCAAAGTCAATCGATATTATGCAACGTGAATGCCAGATTTAGCGGGAAGCAGCGGCTTGGCTTTGACGGCCACAAGCGACAGTAACCAGCAACCTGTCTACCAATATCATAAAAAAAAGTGCCTGCGTACAAAGTACACATGTCAGAAGTGAAACTTTTTTGGCGAACTAATTTATAAGTCTTGCTTATATTTATACAAATCTAAAACTTTAGATTTCCGAGACTTAGACGAAGGTAAAAAGGAAGATATTTTCCCGCCAAAAGTCTGTCAAATGTCAATCTCAAACCTCAATGTTGACAGTCACATTATGTTTAGATTTCTAAATTGTAAATGACTAATATTTTGCCAATTGAATTGACTAATTTAATTTCATGCTATTTGATTAATGTTCCAAATTCTTTTCATTTCATTTCAATTCCTATTAACATGTTTCACAAAAAAATTATAAAATATTAGGCTGTATGATATGATACATTTGCCATTCCAGTTTGAAAAATACAACAACTACTACTACTGCTGACATTTGACAAGTACGTAATTTCAATAGTAGTTTGATGTCACTTCCGTTGCATACCTGCGTGACGTTCTGTAAAAATTTTACCCTCATGCGCCTAAAGAAGTTTCACTTCAATAACAACGAATTTATAACGTCACCTCCAACTAGAACGTAAGGCTGCATTGCGCTAGAGATAGCTGAAAATTACTTACTGTAACAATTTACCTAATACTAGCGGCCCGCTTCGGCTCTGCTCGGATCTTTAACAAAAAGTTCAACGATATTTGACGTTGTTTTATTTTTTTAAATAATAGAACACTTATTGGGGCATAACTAATAGTTGGACATACGCTGTCGCGTCACTTTTTGTAAATACTAATGTGTTCTACAAAGTCGTAGTACATTATTTTATTCTATCATTAATAGTTTTCGCAGGGCACGCGATGTAAAGAATATTTTAAGTATTTATTTTATCACCTTGGGTTACATTATTGAAGTTTTAGTAAGGATCCCTAATTTTTTTCAAAAAAGATTATAACCTATGTCACTCGGGAATAGTGTAGCTTCCAAACAGTGAAAGATTTTTTTCAAATCGGTTCAGTAGTTTCGGAGCCTATTCAATACAAACAAACAAACAAATCTTTCCTCTTTATAATATTAGTATAGATTAATAAATTGATATACACATACCGGCTCTAATAATAAAAATGAAAATGCAACTTCAAGAAATTGACGAAGTTCTGAAAAATCATGAAGCCCAAGGTCATTAATGAATGGCAATGCATAAGAGTTGTACATTCATGACAGGAGCACGACAAGATTATAATTCGACTTTATTTGTTTTATCTAAGAAACGAATTTATTTCATATAGTTAGATAATATTAATAATGTATAATAATTAATATAGTCCGCTACTCAACCTAAAAACAAAGTCCCGGGAGAAGTATGATTAATAGAGAAATCTTAACTAAAATAGGGCAACACCAGAGGAAGAAGAAGGCGAAGAACAAGTTACAATAAATATCGATAAGCACATCACTAGTGCAACTCGAGTTATAATCGACTAGGCAGTGACGTTCGCGTGCCCTCTAATACATTAGGTTTAGTATCGCCGCGACTACACTAGCCGTGATTAGCTGTGGACGTAGTGACGGGCGAAGCGTATAACTATATTATTACAAAATACAATCCTGGAAATGCATGTGACTAGGAGATGTATGAAAATGGTAGTGCAAGGTAGAGGAGGAAGAGGTCGACCGAAGAAGACATGGATGGAATGTGTAAATGACTATATGAGAGAGAGGGGTGAGTGTTGAGATGACGGCTGATAGAAGAGAATAGAATAGAAAAATTCACAGTTTTTTTTTTTAGTTTACCAATGTTTTGACTACTATTAACAAAATTAATACATAATTTTATCTTACTTTAAAAGGCAAATAATATAACTGGTAAAAAATAAAAAATAAATATTGCAATGATGATTAATATTAAAAATTTTACATGTTAAATCTTAAACACACTCTCCTGTAAAATAACTAAGTTTTGAGATTATTCAGTTTTAATGCGAGAAGACGATATGTTCCTTAGTTGTTATGTTATCTTAGCTTAGTTATGTTATCTTATATGTTATCTTAGCTGGTGGTAGGGGTCCTGTGAGTCCTCATGGCTATTTGAACTTCTTTATTCTATATAATTGAAACTTGACCCTCATATCACGAGGTGAGTGGGGTGAAATTCACGTTGTGACGTCTAGAAGATCCGGTAACCACCTAAGCTCTGTTTGGCAGTGAGGTCATTCATACATCTATGCAATAAATAAATGACATACCACCTTTAAATATCAGGCCACAGAATTGGTAGCCTTAGACATAAAGTTTCCTTGTAGGGAGCTTACATGTCCTAGACACTTTTTACTGGTGGTAGGACCTGTTGTGAAACCGCGCGGGTAGGTCCCACCGCCCTGCCTATTTCTGCCGTGAAGCAGTAATGCGTTTCGTTTTGAAGGGTGGGGCAGCCGTTGTAACTATACTGAGACCTTACAACTTATATCTCAAGGTGGGTGGCGCATTTACGTTGTAGATGTCTATGGGCTCCAGTAACCACTTAACACCAGGTGGGCTGTGAGCTCGTCCAACCATCTAAGCAATAAAAAAAAAAGACACTAAAAACATGGAAAAAAAAACGAATCTTTCGTAATCGTCATCGCTTCGTAACATGTGCTCTACCTTACAATTTTCTTTCGAAAGCATCGCAATATTTGGTTCAGAATATTCTTACAACGCGGCGACGTTCACACAATACTTGCAATGGAAAATAAACTTTAAAGCACCTAGTTATAAAGCTGAATTTACTTTCAAAAAAGAAGGTTCGTTCACAAGGCGTTATGTTAGTTCGAATTTCGGCGTCGAGTTAAAGAATATTGAATCAGTATTGTACTTTGCTTAGTACTTTATAGAAGTGGTTTCTCTTCAGCTTTTGACGTGTCAACGTCTTATAATTTGATGGAGCCGGCTGCACGCACGAAAAAACATGACTCATTGAGGCGTTTCATTTAAAGCTTGAAGTGCAAGCGAGAGCGCGCAACGAGCGACAAAGAGGCACAATCGGCCTCCGCGTTCGGCAGCGTTCGACTTCTGTCTCTCTCCTACTTGAGTGAGCGATGCAACCGCGTGGACAGCTGCTATACAATAATACATTTACATGTTTTCGTCAAGTATGAAGTTCAGTGAAAAGTGAATGAGGTGTCAGTTGTCCATACAAAATATGTATCAAACAAATAAAATTAAAATTTTCTTTTGAAAAATGAAACCTTTCCAACAGTATTTTCTTATGACGTTTCACGTTTAACTATCGTCGGTAAACCGACTTTACAGACAAGCGATTTTTTTCGAAGACAACTTAGTCCTCAGTGCATGCACCTCATCCAAGCACACATTACACTCAAAACGTAACGCTGTTGATGACGAGACCAGCTCTCGGACCATCTAGTGGGAAGTAGTCAGATGTCGGCTATGATGGGGTTGCAGCGTAAATATAAATTTAAGGCAAAAAAAAGACGTGTGGCACTCGGAGACTGCCACGGTAAAGCTATTGCATAGCATTTTTTATCAACTTGTGCAATTATAAATCAATAATAATAATTTAATATTAAAACAACAATAAAATAAGATCCGGCGAGAAACTCAGTAGGCTAACTTGCAATGAATCTGCTACATTGTAAGTATTCAATTTTGACCGCGCACTCACTAGAGGGCGCTACATGGGATAGAGACACACCTTTGGATGCTAGTTCTAACTCTCATTCAACATCAAAAGAATTATTAAAATTGAGAGCGCTCGAGAAGTGTAACGCCATCTTTTTTTTTTTTTATTGTTTAGATGGGTGGACGAGCTCACAGCCCACCTGGTGTTAAGTGGTTACTGGAGCCCATAGACATCTACAACGTAAATGCGCCACCCACCTTGAGATATAAGTTCTAAGGTCTCAGTATAGTTACAACGGCTACCCCACCCTTCAAACCGAAACGCATTACTGCTTCACGGCAGAAATAGGCAGGGCGGTGGTACATACCCGTGCGGACTCACAATAGATCCTACCACCAGTGGTTACGCAAATTATAATTTTGCGGGTTTGATTTTTATTACACGATGTTATTCCTTCACCGTGGAAGTCAATCGTGAACATTTGTTAAGTACGTATTTCATTCGAAAAATTGGTACCCGCCCACGGGATTCGAACACCGGTGTATCGCAACAACGAATGCACCGGACGTCTTATCCTTAAGGCCACGACGACCTATTATCAAATAGCAGAAACATATATCGAAACTACCCGACCTGTCAGGAATGTTCTCGATAATTGTCTGAGATGTCCTATCGACTATAAAAGCGGTGCAGAGATAAGGTCCACTTAACATTTATTGCATATCCATTGCGTAAGTTAGTAATCGGATCTACTCGAAGCGAAACAGCGAACAGATCACCTGAAGTGAAGGGGAAGAAGTGAATTACGAATTGTAAAGTGTTCTGTAAGTAAATAGAGTTTTAATTTGTACCTCAGGGGAAGTTTTATTTATTCCGAACCCAAGTGTCTAACGTTCTTAAGACAGCCGTTATATGTACTGCGTTGTCTAGTTGATTACAACCTTATGTATCAAGATAAACAGTAATACTTCTGCGGTGTGGCCCGTGGTCTCCAGTAGCCATTAATCTTCCAGAAAACCATACACAATAGATAGAAAGAATATCTATAGAGTGTAACTGTGCATATGTTACCAACAACCGGTCATTTTCTGTTAAAAACCCAGTTCGTCTAATCGACGGCCGATCTCGATTCCGGTCACGGCGTGACTCAACAAAACAGAAACTGTGTGAAGTAACCAACCGTGTAATTACACGAATGTACACACAAGGGCAGCGCTGTGAGCTCGGGGGAGGAAAACTTACTTACTACTTCTAATCACAGTTTTTCTTTCATTAACAGACTTCTGGCATTTTGCAGAAGACTCACGAATTCGAGATTTTTTATTATTTAATATCAGTGGATGATCTTACAGCCTCTGTAATGATAAGTTGCAGCATGTCCTCGTTTTCATGATTAGCAATACCAAATGCACAGCGAAGGGGTAGCAACCGCTGGAGGCCATTTTAAAACCTTGTTTGACGAGGACATGTCATATCACTTGATGAACATCTTGGGAAAGAGATAACTCCCGAGTCGATCAGCACATTGACAGCTGCGTGAAAGGAATGATCCTCTGAAGACTACGAGGTCTAGCGCGTTCATAAAACATTTAATAGAGATGTATAATATTTAATTTTCTTTCTCGTCTTTAATCGTAGTAGAGTCGAGTTCTGTTACTGAGATCTCGTTGTATTTATCCGGCTTGTAGAGACTGTCGGATGTGCCGTACGTGTAGCTGGATATGCCTTTCTTGAGCAGCTCGTAGAACAAGCGCACCCGGGGGTGGTGCGGTATTTTGAACGTTTTCAGTCGTTCCAGTATTGCGTTCACCTAAAATGGATAGTTGCGATTAATTCACAATATAACTACTTGACGTGTCATTCCTTTGTATGGCAGAGCGGTGCTCGTCCACAGAAATACATGAATACTTTGAGACATAAATAGACAAGTACTACCCTTGAGAAGGATGGATAGCGGCGACCGAATCAAGAAATTCCGTAACGAAAATAAAACCTAACACCCCCACTCTGCCTACCATGTAGCCGCGTTAACACGTTGCGCTTGTGTAGTGTTTGTGAATAAGAGCGCGGCGTGACGTCACACTACATGCGCATCATGAAAAGTCTGCCCATCTCTCTTTCGCGCGGTCTAGCTTATGAGTATGACAGGGGACAGTTTATGTTTTGCTTTTGTCAATGTTTATAAATATAGCGTGGTCTTATTTTACTATTGTCTAATTATAATTGCATAAGTTAATAAAAAATGCTATGCAATAGCTAAACCGCGGCAGTCTCTGGGTGCGACACGTGTTTTTTGTAGACATAGTTATAGTTAATGTGTCGAGGGTACCGTCTCGGTCACGAGTGGCCGGTGGTCGCGGTGCACTGTGAACTACCCGACATGTCGTAACGAATATGGCCCCAGCAGTAAACGCGCGATTTATCTGCGGGTAACACTAAGCGCTAGATTTAAAAAAAACGTTTATCTTACGTGTTCCGTCAGCGGGACGTCTTTATTGATATTACTGAAGTCCTTCTCAAGAGTTACGACATTCGCGCACTCCTGAAAAAAATGTTTGTTTATAATGCTATGCAATAAACGTCACACGCTGATTCAATCCCAATACTCACTTGTCTTATTAATCAATAATCTAACCGATATGGACAAAATACGTCTGATATGCCAGCTTAGCCTAGATAATTAATTCCCCGGGTGCTTAATACGATTCTTAATTTATTTTTATTAGATAGATGAATGCTTGGGGCTCACCTGATGTTAAGTAGTTACCTGGAGTCCATAGACATAACAACGTGAATGCTGCAACCTCCTTCGAGACATAATATGGAAGACTCTATAGTGTTGCATAACGTATGAGCTTACAATATCACCAGTAAAGCCTAGTTTGATGTGCTATTACGAAGGCTTTAGAAAAGCACGACCCTGACGGGTACCAACACTCTGCTCTACCGTAAATCAGCGTGGTTAATCACCTTACATTACCAATTCGTAAGGACAGCGACCACTATTCATCAGATGGAACATTTCGATGCAGTAATGAAATGCACATACCCCATAGCACAACATGGTACATACGAATATGTTGAGGAACATACTCAACGCTTGGTCTGCGCGCCACTAATTTCACGGATTTAAATTTCAATTATATTTCCAACACGCGACGATTATTCGCGGAGCCGTATCATTGTGGATCGTGTGGTCGTACTCAGACACTTGACGGCGCTACAGTCGCGCTAAGTCTACGATTTAAAATCTATATCTGTACTTTTGTTTGTATATCCGATTAAATGAGATCTTTGCTCAGTCGTTATGGGCACTTCAGATAAGCTTCCAGTAACCTTCCCCAACATATAGTTTACTTTTTATCGTTGCCCCGCTGACTACTCCCCGAATCCTGATCACGCAGGAGCAAGTCACCGTCTTCGCCCTAGACACGTCTTTACGGATCCATCCAGCACTAGGAGCAGGCTGAGGGACCCTGGTAACCGTACTCGTCGAACTCGACAAAGAGTTCGCCGTGCAACCTAACCCATGCATCAGCTCGCTGAGTTTCTCGCCGGATCTTCTCAGCGGGTCGCTATGCCGATCCGGTAGTAGATTCATTCGCGAAGCAGTTACTCTTGAGTTGTTAGGTCTCCTTCGGAGGCGCTCGGACAGCTGTTAGTAAATCCCACCCCTCCTGGCTGAGCCTTTGCTCGCCCACCTGTCCTGGTGAAACAGGAAAGGCCTCCGGGCCACCAGTAATACTTCAATCATCAACTCATCAAATTCAATGGCCGTCTGGTGTAGTGGTAAGTGACATGGTCACTACACAAGGGGGTCGCGGGTTCGAATCCCGCCAAGGGAAGATATTTGTATGATAAATATAAATGTCTTTTCCAGGGTTATGGATATATGTATGTGTTTAATAAAAATCTTACATTTATATCCGTTATCTGGTACCTGTAACACAAGTTCTTTACGAACTTATCACGGGACCAGTTAACGTGGCGTGATTGTTAGTAAATATTTATTTATTATTCATAAAAAAAATAAAAAAAAATCATGAAAAAAAATCTTACTTTTTAACTTCAACTGATATGTTAATATATACTTTCGCAATATTTACCGATTCGTATTTTACTATTTATAAATAAATCATAATAACTGTAACTGAATATCCAAATTTTTTTCTTTAGCTGGGAAGGAACAATTTTTTTTTTAATATGCTTTTGTTACCACTTGTTAGGTATCGTCAGCTCGACTGCGCGTATCGCAAACCCAAAAGTTTGTGACTCCCACAAATGTCGTACAGCGTGTTGAATCGCGACCGAATTAACAGCACCCTTTGACACGAGTCACGATGTTCGTCATTACAACGTCGATTTAAATGTTCTACACGAGCCGTTATTGTCAAACGTCATAGTGATCGCAGTGGCCTTTCATCATCTATATATTTATACGTGAAGCAAAAACTTTGTATCCCTTTTTACGAAAATTGCGCGGACGGAGGAGTATGAAATTTTCCACACTTATAGAGAATACAGAGAAGAAGTGCACAATGCTAATATTTTTTTTAAATAATGCATACAAGGTACATTAAATCAATAAAGAAAACATTACACACACTACATACCATGTATTTGACGCACACACGCATGCATACTATTTATTGTCAAACTTTTGTTCTTGACGTTTGTTGTCAAATTGAGATCAAATATTGTTTGTCTTTGTTAATATTTTTTATAGTGTAGTCTTGGCGAAATTTGTGATTATAGAAGTATAAGATACAATCATAATAGTGTACAAACTTACAATTGCAATTAATTATAGTCGAATTTCGACTGCTGCGGGACCTCTAGTAGTAATTAAATAGCTATCGCTATTGTACCAATGTATTATTGTACATTTGTATGTACACTGTACATTTGTATGTGGTTTTACTGGTGGTAGGAACTCTTGAGTCCGCGCGGGTAGATACCACCACCCTGCCTATTTCTGCCGTGAAACAGTAATGCATTTCGGTTTGAAGGGTAGGGCAGCTGTTGTAACTATACTGAGACCTTAGAACTTATATCTCAAAATGGGTGGCGCATTTACGTTGTAGATGTCTATGGGCTCCAGTAACCACTTAACACCAGGTGGGCTGTGAGCTCAATACGCTAAAAATGTAGTTGTTCAAAAATGTATCTAAAGCGCAAACTAACGCGACTTATTAGATGAAACTCCAAACTAATGCGGACCTGACAAACGTGCGGTTCTAATTCCCGACTTTGATTAATTATCATCAGATTAAAAACAAGGATTTTTAAAGATTAATTTATTAAACTTAATTTTTTTCATTTCTCTTGTATTAAACGGCTACCGGGGCCCATGGTCAACACAACGTGAATACCGCAACCCCCCTTGAAACATGAGGTCGAGGTCTCAAATGTATAACAGAACGACTGTGACCCACTCCACAAAGGAAAAACAAGAAGAAAAGAAAAAGAAAATCCGACACATAATTTTCATTCTCAGCTTTTTTTTTTTTGCTCACATGGGTGGAGGATCTCACAGCCCACCTGGTGTTAAGCGGTTACTGGAGCCCATAGACATCTACAACGTAAATGCGCCACTCACCTTGAGACATAAGTTCTAAGGTCTCAGGTATAATTACAACGGCTGCCCCACCCTTCAAACCGAAACGCATTACTGCTTCACGGCACAAATAAGCAGGATGGTGGTGCCTAACCGCGCGGACTCACAAGAGGTCTTACCACCAGTAGAGTCCAGCCCAGTACCAGCTAATGTCGAACACTAACACTGCTTACAGTCTACCAAATGAACAGAAATAAAATAAATTTTACTAATTTGAAAATACTCTAATATTGTTATTAGCACACACAATAGCAAGCACATTACATAATTAACACCGGGTACTGTTATCGTCCCGATACAACCGGTTATCGCCCGGTTATATCCGGGCTCCTACAAAACGCTTTTGTGTACCGGTTTATTTATGGATTTTAATTAAAAAACAATACAAATTTACATACGAAGATATATAAATCACACTGAGACAGAATTCACTGTGTTTAGTTATCTGAATTGGGTGATAATATTATCTAAAATATAAGGTATACCTTGTCTGTATGTTCGTTTAAAAACTTTGTGTCTACGGAAGGTTTTTTTTATGATTGAGAGTTTACTGGTGGCCCTGAAGCCTTTCCAGTTTCACAAGGACAAGTGGGCGAGCAAGGGCTCAGCCAGAAGGGGCGGGATTTGCTAACAGCTACCCGAGCGCCTCCAAGAGAGACCTAACAACTCAAGAGTAGCTGCTTCGCGAATGAATCTACTACCGGATCGGAATCACGACTTGCTGAGAAGATTCGGGGAGAAACTCAGCGAGCTGATGCTTAGGTTAAGTTGCACATCGAACTCTTTGTCGAGTTTGACGAATACGGTTACCGGGGTCCCTACTCCTAGTATTAGAGCGGAAGGCGTCTAATACAAGGGTTATTGGATCTGATGGATCCGTTTTTTTTTCCTACTTAAGCTGATAGCCTTGAGAGGCTATATCAGCTTCGCCTTAACTAGTAGGTGAGCTCACGGGGCTCAAACCTGATGACGTTGCCAGGAACCCTAGCAAGAGTCGTGCTTTGCAGAATCTACCACCGGATCGGAAACGCGACCCACTGAGAAGATCCGGCGAGAAACTCAGTGGGCTGTGTCTGTGGGTTTATGGATCCGTAAGGACGTGTACGGAAAGGCATTACGAGACTCTTTCTACTAGACCTACTAGTTCTACGAGCTAGCAAACAGACTGATTACCAATATGACTGACTTCTGTATTCTTTTGTAATATTATTTTTATTTAGTCGAATGAGATCAGTGGTAATCGAATTCCCGTCTACAAAGCAGTCTATGGTCCAGTCGAAGGTCCGGCGGGTAGCACGCGTCCTCACGTGACGCGTCTGTATTAGAGACAATTAAATCTCCCACGACGCTACGCCGCTTGCACGACTACTGTAAGATTAGGCGACACAAGTCATTGGAGATAGATAAATCTTATACAATAATAAAATTATTTGAAACATATTCAACGGTACTAATTTAATATTTTTCTTATTTTCTATTGCTACGATAGATGGACGAGTCACGGCCCACCTGGTGTTAAGTGGTCACCGAAACCAACAGACCTCAATCAAGTGAATGCCACTGCCCATCTTAAGACATGAATTCTGAGGTTCAGTTTTTACAGTATATCGACTGCCCCACCCTTCAAACAAAAACGCAATACTGCTTCACAGCAAAAATAGACAGGGTCATGGTATCGATCCGTATGGACTCACAAAACGCCCGACCACCTGAAAAATATTTTGCACATAGTTCCATAAGTATTTATTTTTTATTTCTTAGATGGGTGGACGAACTCACAGCCCACCTGATGTTAAGTGGTTACTGGAGCCCATAGACATCTACAACGTAAATGCGCCACCCACCTTGAGATATAAGTTGTAAGATCTCAGTATAGTTAAAACGGCTACCCCACCCTTCAAACCGAAACGCATTACTGCTTCGCGGAAGAAATAGGCGGGGTGACCCGTGCGGACTCACAAGAGGTCCTACCATAAGTAGTATAACTCTTTGTTTAAGCTATAAAGACTAGGTTATTAAGTCCAGGTAGTTGTGTGAATGAAGGAGTAATTGTAGAAGCTACTGACGAAGTGCGCGGCCGAGTGCGAGCGGCGGTGATACGCGATCGCGTGTTTAGATAGTGACGGGGTGTGGTGCAAGTACACAATGATAGCGATTAATGATTTTTTCAGGACTTTTCTGTTCAGGACAGGACGTAATGAGGTGCTCGCCAAAAAACATGAATAGTGCAGAATCTAAATAACAAGTTCTTGCTCAATGAAATCCTCAATAGTTAACTTATAGTTAACTACCCCTTAGTTACTACCACTAACGGTGCTTCTCAGTGGGTCGCGTTTCCGATCCGGTGGTAGATTCTGCGAAGCACTGCTCTTACTATGGTTCGTGTTAGCAACGTCATCAGGTTTGAGCCCCGTAAGCTCACCTACTAGTTAAGGTGACGCTGATATAGCCTCTCAAGGCTATCAGCTTAGGTATGAAAAAAAAAAGTAGGTATAGATTGTTAGTTGAAAGAGCAGAACAAAATATTCGAGTCTTTAATCAAGGCAGTTAAGAAGTCGTTAAGAGCACGTGTCCCTGAAAGCAAATGTTCCACTATACTGAGCCGATAGTAAAGTGAGCTTATCTCTGGAAGCTACATCAGGTCGAAGCTCGGTCACAAATAAATCGAGTCTCTATCGGTCTCTATTTTGGCGATGGCGGCTCTTTTAAAGTATTTTTTGTAACTCAATTTACAAAAACACGATTCAGCCCCTAACGAAACGAAATTTAACATTTGCACAAGATTTTTTGTAACATTTGCTCTTTAGACATTTATATGGCCAATTATTTCAGAAAATACGTGAACTCAAGTGATGCGACTGTGGCCAAAATCAAAATGACTCGTAAATACAATAAATCTAAACCAAGGTATACATTTTTTTTTATTGCCCTTGTAAGCAGACGAGCATACGGCCCATCTGATGGTAAGTGGTTACCGTCGCCCATGGACTTCAGCAATGCCAGGAGCAGACCCAAGCCGCTGCCTACCGTTATACATATTCAATGGAAGATGACGAGTGAGCTGCGTGATATTGAGTGGCTACCTTCACCAATGCACGCTCGTAATACCAACAAATTCAGTCAAGATTTAGCCATCTTCTAAAACATCCTATAATGGAGCAGAGGCTTATCACAGAGGCGGCTAAATGTATCACAACTTTCGATGCTCATAAAAACCAGGATATTAAAACCTTCGATAATGAGAGATCTTGACCTTCGAGATCTTCTCTGACCTTCGAGATGAGTTAAAATAGAGACCCAGATATAAAATACTTCAATTGAACGGCAAGATGTCATTAAACAATAAGCATTTATTCTGGAAACATCCCAATTCTCTTACGACATTTGTTTTTAGACTACCACTTTATAAAATCAAAATCTCTTTACATTGCCTAATCCTGAAGATAGGAGCCCACAACGACTGAATGTGAGAGCTCTCGAACCCTTATCAAAGGAACACAGATCTAAGCGAAACAAACTACTAGAGAATGCACGATAAAAACTAAGCAATACTCAGAGATAGCGCTGGCCCGGACTCAGTACTGGGTACTGGGGGGCCATTGTGATTTCAACGAAAAAATCAAACTTCTAGTTGAATCCAACAAAATAAGTTAGCTATTTGTTATAATCAATTTTAGCAGTATCTGTATCTAGCATAGGATGTTTTGATGTCCTATTAACTCATTACACCTTATCAAAATAACGCACTTTGAGTACGTTTTATGTCGCAGAATGGGTGGATATCTTCATTATTTCTTAAAGTCATGGGCGTATGGTGGTTAATCGTGCAGAGATTGCACAGCACAAAAATCTTCCCAAGTCAAGCAACGAATGTGACTCGATTCCACTCGAGCGATGACACCTCGACTCTACTGAAGCACGCCACCCGAAGTGAAGCGATGTTTGACGAGTAGTTGCTCGCATCTACTAGGTAGCGCGCTTTCGCATCGTTTGTCGTATCCGACATGTAAATATATTAATCTACAATATGTCTGACGTCACATTTGATAGTGAGGATGATGTTAAGCTGTAACCACAATTTTTTATTTATTTTTTAATACTTAGATTGTTGGACGAGCTCACAACCGCCTGGTGTTAAGTGATTACTGGAGCTCACAGACATCTACAACGTTAATGCACCACCCACCTTGAGATATAAGTTCTAAGGTCTCAGGTATAGTTACAACGGCTGCCCTACCCTTCAAACCGAAACGCATTACTCCTTCACGGCAGAAATAAGCGGGGTGGTGGTACCTAACCCTGCGGACTCACAAGAGGTTCTACCACCAGTAAAGACTCCTACTGCTCTGCTCCCACAAGCTGAGCGCACGCTTGAGCAAGGAGCGCAAGGTCCCAGCATGAAGGGGTAAACGGTATCTCTTATAGGCTAGGGTCTCCCACAAGATATTCTACCCGTGAATACATGACAACTTTAATTAAGGCTCAGTTTTCTTAAAAAAAAACAATATAATGTTATCTTTAGGGCATGTAAACTAAACACGAAAAAGGTTTTTAACAGAAACATATTTCGACAGTGTTTTATCGTAACAAAGTTTAATTTCTAAGTCCGTCCCTGGCACACAAACAGCGTAGTCGCCGGATCCCTGAGCTAGCGGGCTTGTCCTCCGCCATCGCTGTTAACTTTATAACAATATTCCATTCTGCAGTACTCTGCTCGAACCCTCCTAAACTATTTAAAATAAACCCTATTTTGTTATTTGCATTTATTTGAAACTAATTTTTTTTTGTTGTGTCTAAGCTGAATCTAGCAACTTGCGAGGAATCACTGACCATGCTAATAGCTCTGTTAATTGTGCTCAAAACGTAATTTTTTTTTTATTTATTGCTTAGATGGATGGACAAGCTCACAGCCTACCTGGTGTTAAGTGGTTACTGGAGCCCATAGACATTTATTTTATTTTTTATTTTATTTTATTTATTGGGTACCAACATGTTATACATCAGCACAGAACATTACAGGTATCATATACATTTATTTCACACTAAATGCTAACACAATTACAGATACCGACTGCATGCATAAAAAAAAAGCGGTTCATTATATAAAAAACAAAGAAAAGAAAGAAAGAAAAAGAAAACAAAGAAAAGAAAAACATCTACAACGTAAATGCGCCACACACCTTGAGATATAGTTCTAAGGTCTCAGTATAGTCACAACGGCTGCCCCGCCCTTCAAACCGAAACGCATTACTGCTTCGCGGCAGAAATAGGCGGAGCGGTGGTACCTACCCGTGCGGACTCACAAGAGGTCCTACCACCAGTAAGTAATATAAGCGATAAGTTTTGATCCTGTTTAGCGGAAGTTTTATACCAAAGCATCACTTCAAATGTTGGGGTTATGAAGTGGTCTATGGATCAGGAAAGCTATTAAGTATATATATACATATAATTTAAACTAATCATCGGCAAACGCAACCTTGCTTTTTTTTATTATCATTATAATATACCTATATAAAAAAAGATGTGTGGTGTCGTGGGACACCGGATAGGAACGAAGTTCCTTATTATAACAAATATTAATTTTAAGTTCTATTCGAGGTATAAAGAAAGTAACTATTCGGGTATACATTTTTTATTATGATTTTTTTATTGATAAAAATAAATAAAAACCACTTTACAAAGTTATCAACTTTATTTTATTCACAATGATTTATAAAAAATATATAATAAAAATATGTTATTTTTTGTACGTCATTACAAAGTTAAGTCGTACACTGTGTGCATTACTAATAAAAATCTTACGTTACGGACGTTTTTTTCCGTTTGGGTACCCCTCCGCATCGCCCCATAAGGAACTTTGTTCCAATATTTCCAACATTTCGAATATTTACAGTTGGTAACGGACGACACGACATCAAACACAAAATGAAACAGTAAAAGTAGTTTTTAATTATGAAAAGAAATTATCGTACTCGTCCGACAAATTTGTTTATTGTTGGATCCTCTGAGCATTTCTCGGAAGGACTATCAAGCAGCAAAACAATGATGAGATTCAGTCCACGGTTTCTTGGTTCATCGTTGCTTGAACTCATCTTGTCCACCTCATGCATAATACCATCTGCGCAGTTTACAGCACGCGGCAGTACGCGGCACCGCGCGGCAGAACGCGGCAGAACGCTCCGCTCGACTATCGTTAATATTAGACGAATATTGAGGCCGAGCACTGAGTAGATGTTTGCTGAATAATTATTGTATAACAATGTTAGGGCTGATCTACGCACACATGTCTGTAGACAAACAAACTGTAAGAGAAGTGTGTCTGTACATTGAAGATATTTATAAAATAAATACGACATGATGTCTGTATGTACCTAACCTTCAGTCGTTACTAGAGTCCGTATTCAACACAATATGAATACCGCCGTCATCCAACCCGAGACAACAGGTCCAATCATTTGCGTAACGGCTCTCCCACCCCATCAGTGACCTTACGACCACGACGCTTAGCGCGCCACCTATTTTTTTTTTATTTATTGCTTAGATGGATGGACGAGCTCACAGCCCACCTGGTGTTAAGTGGTTACTGGAGACATCTACAACTTAAATGCGCCACCCATCTTGAAATATAAGTTCTAAGGGTCTCAGTATAGTTACAACGGCTGCCCCACCCTTCAAACCGAAACGCATTGCTGCTTCACAGCAGAATTAGGCGGGATGGTACCTGCCCTAGCGGACTCACAAGTGGTCCTACCACCAGTAATTACGCAAATTATAATTTTGCGGGTTTAATTTTTATTACACGATGTTATTCCTTCACCGTGGAAGTCAATCGTGAACATTTGTTGAGTACGTATTTCGTTAGAAAAATTGGTACCCGCCTGAGATTCGAACACCGGTGCATCGCTTAACACGAATGCACCGGACGTCTTATCGCTTAGGCCACGACGACTTCAATTTATTATTATATTCGTATATATTATTATATCATTATATTTATTATTATATTCGTATTCTTCTCGAAATACCAATAACATCTATAAAGGTTTCATCTCAAGGAAGGTAAATCACGAGATGCGCCTATACATAAATAAAGCGTTTACACATCAACTCTTACTGAACACCTGCGGCTTCTAGTCAGGTGTCTCGACTTCATGGTGTATATTTGCTTAAAGTAATAACTATACTGATGGTAGGACCTCTTGTGAGTCTGCGCGGGTAGGTACCACCGCCCTGCCTATTTCTGCCGTGAAGCAGTAATGCGTTTCGGTTTGTAGGGTGGGGCAGCCGTTGTAACTATACTTGAGACCTTAGAACTTCTATCTCAAGGTGGGTGGTGCATTTACGCTGTGGATGTCTATGGTCCCCAGTAACCACTTAACACCAGGTGGGCTGTGAGCTCGTCTACCCATCTAGGCAAGTTTATATTCTGGTTTGTGCGAATATCATGAGGTCAGGCGAGTCGGTCCCGCGTCACGTTGCCACGTTGTTACAGCACACGCTGTGAGATAATTCATCATGGGATATGTCCTGCAAATACATAGGTTAGATATGTTCGTAGTCTACGTGCTTCTCCGCTGCAGAAAACTTCATTTTAAAAGTAAAAGTATTAACTAGTGCTCTCCGGTAGTCGAAATTCGACTATAATTAATTAAAAATATAAGTTTGTACACTATCATGATTCTACTTCTATAATCACAGATTTCGCTAAGACTACACTTTAGACAAATATTACTAAAGATAAACAATATTATTATAATTCTTATGCATTATGCATTATTTTATGCATAATATTAAATTATGCATTATTATTATTATTATTATTGGAGTTTACTCCTTAAGAATCGATTTACATATATAGGCCCGGGGTATGAAAATTATGGGGACCAAAATCGTACTAGAGAGTATAGCATGTCACACGAAATGCGTTATGCGCCTGATTGGCTCCTGATTGGCGCGCGCACGCATCACCTGATTGGCTCCTGATTGGCGCGCGCACGCATCACCTGATTCTTGCGCGCAGNTACTTGCGGGGAACTACCGGCTGGCCGCATGAAAAATATAAACACAAATACCTATATTAAAATTCAGACGTACCATAGGTATAAAAATGTACCTAGCGGCCAGGACATACGGTTCAAAATCACTAGGAATAATTCCGTGTCGCTTGCTCATTTATTTTGCGTCGATCGGTCTGTCTCGCTCGCTCGGTTCCGTTCGTGTATCAAGCAACATTACACGACAAAGAAAGAAACATGTTGGGTGATAGTGTGATGTTTGTTTCCTTCGCGTAATGTGTGATGTTGCATTACATCGTAGAGTAATATTACCCGAGTAATATCACTCGCATTACTTACACATGTCTACTACAAAGCAGTCTATGGTCCAGTCGAAAGTCCGGCGGGTCGCACGCGTCCTCACGTGACGTCTACTTTAGAAACGATTAAATCTCCCACGACGCTACGCCGCTTGCACGACTACTGTAAGATTAGGCGACACAAGTCATCGGATATAGATAAATCTTATACAATAATAAAATTATTTAAAACATATTCAACGGTATTCATTTAATTTATTTATTTATTTTGTATTGCTACGATAGATGGACGAGTCACGGCCCACCTGGTGTTAAGTGGTCACCGAAGCCAACAGACCTCAATCAAGTCAATGCCACTGCCCATCTTAAGACATGAGTTCTGAGTCTCAGTTTTTACAGTATATCGACTGCCCCACCCTTCAAACAAAAACGCAATACTGCTTCACAGCAAAAATAGACAGGGTCATGGTACCCATCCGTATGGACTCACAAAACGCCCGACCACCAGAAAAATATTTTGCCCATAGTTCCATAAGTATTTATTTTTTATTGCTTAGATGGGTGGACGAGCTCACAGCCCACCTGATGTTAAGTGGTTACCGGAGCCTATAGACATCTACAACCTAAATGCGCCACCCACCTTGAGATATAAGTTGTAAGGTCTCAGTATAGTTAGAACGGCTACCCCATCCTTCAAACCGAAACGCATTACTGCTTCGCGGCAGAAATAGGCGGGGTGACCCGTGCGGACTCACAAGAGGTCCTACCATAAGTAGTATAACTCTTTGTTTAAGCTATAAAGACTAGGTTATTAAGTCCAGGTAGTTGTGTGAATGAAGGAGTAATTGTAGAAGCTACTGACGAAGTGCGCGGCCGAGTGCGAGCGGCGGTGATACGCGATAGCGTGTTTAGATAGTGACGGGATGTGGTGCAAGTACACAATGATAGCGATTAATGATTTTTTCAGGACTTTTCTGTTTAGGACAGGACGTAATGAGGTGCTCGCCAAAAAACATGAATAGTGCACCATCTAAATAACAAGTTCTTGCTCAATGAAATCCTCAATAGTTAACTTATAGTTAACTACTAGTCTAAGATCCGACTGCGGGATTAGTGCGCTCATCGGTTATTTGCTAAAAACCAAATTTTTATGTATATTTATAATTAGGAGAATATATATCTACCAAGTTGCCTATCAAAATTTAGCCGCTAGTATTTTTAATTAAATTATTTTTAATTGCTTTTTGGGAAAAAAATTCGTTCACTTGTTTTTTAAATAAAATATCGTCTACATCACGGCAATTTACATAATGATTTCAAAAAATCACGGTTGCCATTGCGCACCTGGCCGCACCTCTTCGCAGCCAGGTGTAAACAGGTATGATTTCGATACTTTTTTACGTTCATAACGTATATTTATTAATTATATATCAAATTGAAGCAAACTTTTTTCTATTAATTATCATATATGGTTGCCTAATTAAATCTGGCCGCAAATAAGGGTTGCTGGCTGTTAAAAATGATAAATATTTAAGGTAGAGTGAAAGAGAGTTAACGCGTAACATCATTTGTCAGACGAGGATAGCGATTGCCGGCTGTGCGTCGCGGTCGCGTTTCCGATCCGGTGGTAGATTCTGCGAAGCACGGTTCTTGCTATGGTTCGTGTTAGCAACGTCATCAGGTTTGAGCCCCGTGAGCTCGCCTACTAGTTAAGGTGACGCTGATATAGCCTCTCAAGGCTATCAGCTTAGGTAGGAAAAAAAAAAGTAGGTATAGATTGTTAGTTGAAAGAGCAGAACAAAATATTCGAG
Organism: Bombyx mandarina; assembly: GCF_003987935.1. The sequence goes on along the minus strand of NW_021011521.1, from coordinate 2,507,958 downwards.
TCTTTAATCAAGGCAGTTAAGAAGCCGTTAAGAGCACGTGTCCCTGAAAGCAAATGTTCCACTATACTGAGCCGATAGTAAAGTGAGCTTATCTCTGGAAGCTGCATCAGGTCGAAGCTCGGTCACAAATAAATCGAGTCTCTATCGGTCTCTGTTTTGGCGATGGCGGCTCTTTTAAAGTATTTTTTGTAACTCAATTTACAAAAACACGATTCAGCCCCTAACGAAACGAAATTTAACATTTGCACAAGATTTTTTTGTAACATTTGCTCTTTAGACATTTATATGGCCAATTATTTCAGAAAATACGTGAACTCAAGTGATGCGACTGTGGCCAAAATCAAAATGGCTCGTAGATACAATAATCGTAAACCAAGCTATACATTTTTTTTTATTGCCATTGTAGGCAGACGAGCATACGGCCCACCTGATGGTAAGTGGTTACCGTCGCCCATGGACTTCAGCAATGCCAGGAGCAGACCCAAGCCGCTGCCTACCGTTATACATATTCAGTGGAAGATGACGAGTGAGCTGCTTGATATTGAGTGGATACCTTCACCCATGCACGCTCATAATACCAACAAATTCAGTCAAGATTTAGCCATCTTCTAAAACTTCCTATAATGGAGCAGAGGCTTATCACAGAGGCGGCAAAATATATCACAGCTTTCGATGATAGATCGATCGGGACCCAGATATAAAATACTTCAATTGAACGGCAAGATGTCATTAAACTATAAGCATTTATTCTGGAAACATCCCAATTCTCTTACGACATTTGTTTTTAGACTACCACTTTATAAAATCAAAATCTCTTTACATTGCCTAATCCTGAAGATAGGAGCCCACAACGACTGAATGTGAGAGCTCTCGAACCCTTATCAAAGGAACACAGATCTAAGCGAAACAAACTACTAGAGAATGCACGATAAAAACTAAGCAATACTCAGAGATAGCGCTGGCCCAGACTCAGTACTGGGTACTGGGGGGTCATTGTGATTTCAACGAAGAAATCAAACTTCTAGTTGAATCCAACAAAATAAGCTAACTATTTGTTATAATCAATTTTAGCAGTATATGTATCTAGCATAGGATGTATTGATAGCCTATTAACTCATTACACCTTATCAAAATAACGCACTTTGAGTACATTTTATGTCGCAGAATGGGTGGATATCTTTATTATTTCTTAAAGTCGTGGGCGTATGGTGGTTAATCGTGCAGAGATTGCGCAGCACAAAACTCTTCCCAAGTCAAGCAACGAATGTGTCTCGATTCCACTCGAGCGATGACACCTCGACTCTACTGAAGCACGCCACCCGAAGTGAAGCGATGTTTGACGAGTAGTTGCTCGCATCTACTAGGTAGCGCGCTTTCGCATCGTTTGTCGTATCCGACATGTAAATATATTAATCTACAATATGTCTGACGTCACATTTGATAGTGAGGATGATGTTAAGCGGTAACAAAAATTTTTTATTTATTTTTTAATACTTAGATTGTTGGACGAGCTCACAACCGCCTAGTGTTAAGTGGTTACTGGAGCTCACAGACACCTACAATGTAAATGCACCACCCACCTTGAGATATAAGTTCTAAGGTCTCAGGTATAGTTACAACGGCTGCCCTACCCTTCAAACCGAAACGCATTACTCCTTCACGGCAGAAATAAGCGGGGTGGTGGTACCTAACCCTGCGGACTCACAAGAGGTCCTACCACCAGTAAAGACTCCTACTGCTCTGCTCCCACAAGCTGAGCGCACGCTTGAGCAAGGAGCGCAAGGTCTCAAAATTTTTTGAATAAAAGCTATCCGATCTTCCCAGCATGAAGGGGTAAACGGTATCTCTTATAGGCTAGGGTCTCCCACAAGATATTCTGCCCAAGAATACATGACAAACTTAATTAAGGCTCAGTTTTCTTAAAAATTGAACTAAATCATAATGTTACATTTAGGGCATTTAAACTAAACACGAAAAAGGTTTTCAACAGAAACATGTTTCGACAATGTTTTATCGTAACAAAGTTTAATTTCTAAGTCCGTCCCTGGCACACAAACAGCGTAGTCGCCGGATCCCTGAGCTAGCGGGCTTGTCCTCCGCCATCGCTGTTAACTTTATAACAATATTCCATTCTGCAGTACTCTGCTCGAACCCTCCTAAACTATTTAAAATGAACCCTATTTTGTTATTTGCATTTATTTGAAACTAAATTTTTTTAGTTGTGTCTAAGCTAAATCTAGCAACTTCGGAGGTATCGCTCGCTGACCATGCTAATAATAGCTCTGTTGATTGTGCTCAAAACGTACAATTTTTTTTTTATTGCTTAGATGTGTGGACGATCTCACAGCCCACCTGGTGTTAAGTGGTTACTGGAGCCCATAGACATCTACAACGTAAATGCGCCACACACCTTGAGATATAGTTCTAAGGTCTCAGTATAGTCACAACGGCTGCCCCGCCCTTCAAACCGAAACGTATTACTGCTTCACGGCAGAAATAGGCGGAGCGGTGGTACCTACCCGTGCGGACTCACAAGAGGTCCTACCACCAGTAAGTAATATAAGCGATTAGTTTTGATCCTGTTTAGCGAAAGTTTTATACCAAAGCATCCCTTCAAATGTTGGGGCTATGAAGTGGTCTATGGATCAGGAAAGCTATTAAGTATATATATACATATAATTTAAACTAATCATCGGCAAACGCAACCTTGCTTTTTTTTAATTATCATTATAATATACCTATATAAAAAAAGATGTGTGGTGTCGTGGGACACCGGATAGGAACGAAGTTCCTTATTATAACAAATATTAATTTTAAGTTCTATTCGAGGTATAAAGAAAGTAACTATTCGGGTATACATTTTTTATTATGATTTTTTTATTGATAAAAATAAAATAAAATTACTTTACAAAGTTATCAACTTTATTGTATTCAATTCAATGATTTATAAAAAATATATAATAAAAATATGTTATTTTTTGTACGTCATTACAAAGTTAAGTCGTACACTGTGTACATTACTAATATGTACGTCATTACAAAGTTAAGTCGTACACTGTGTGCATTACTAATAAAAATCTTACGTTACGGACGTTTTTTTTTCCGTTTGGGTACCCCTCCGCATCGCCCCATAAGGAACTTTGTTCCAATATTTCCGACATTTCGAATATTTACAGTTGGTAACGGACAACACGACATCAAACACAAAATTAAAGAGTAAAAGTAGTTTTAATTATCAATATATTAATACGTGAAGCAAAAACTTTGTATCCCTTTTTACGAAAATTGCGCGGACGGAGGAGTATGAAATTTTCCACACTTATAGGGAATATAGAGAAGGAGTGCACAATGCATACTATTTATTGTCAAACTTTTGTTCTTGACGTCTGTTGTCAAATTGAGAATAGATTAAATATTGTTTGTCTTTGTTAATATTTTTTATAGTGTAGTCTTGGCGAAATTTGTGATTATAGAAGTATAAAGTACAATCATAATAGTGTACAAACTTACAATTCCAATTAATTATAGTCGAATTTCGACTACTGCGGGACCTCTAGTGTCTATTATTGCGACTCGCGAATATTGAAGAAAATACTATAACTATATGTACTAGAAGTAGCTGTAAAGTACTTTAAGTGGCGAGCCTGGGCTAGTTAAAGAGATTTAATCATGTCTTTTTTTCCAGCCCCAAAGGGGAATTGATAAAGGTTTAATGGCAGAAATAATCGAAATCGTCCGACAAATTTGTTCATTGTTGGATCCTCTGAGCATTTCTCGGAAGGACTATCAAGCAGCAAAACAGGGATGAGATTCAGTCCACGGTTTCTTGGTTCACCGTTGCTTGAACTCATCTTGTCCACCTCACGCATAATACAATCTGCGCAGTATACAGCACGCGGCAGTACGCGGCACCGCGCGGCAGAACGCGGCAGTACGCTCCGCTCGACTATCGTTAATATTACACGAATATTGAGGCCGAGTACACTGAGTAGATGTTTGCTGAACAATTATTGTATAACAATGTTAGGGCTGATCTACGCACACATGTCTGTAGACAAACAAACTGTAACAGAAGTGTGTCTGTACATTGAAGATATTTATAAAATAAATACGACATGATGTCTGTATGTACCTAACCTTCAGTCGTTACTAGAGCCCGTATTCAACACAATATGAATACCGTCATCAAACCCGAGACAAAAGGTCCAATCATTTGCGTAACGGCTCTCCCACCCCATCAGTGACCTTACGACCACGACGCTTAGCGAGCCACCTATTTTTTTTTTATTGCTTAGCTGGATGGACGAGCTCACAGCCCACCTGGTGTTAAGTGGTTACTGGAGACATCTACAACGTAAATGCGCCACCCACCTTGAGATATAAGTTCTAAGGGTCTCAGTATAGTTACAACGGCTGCCCCACCCTTCAAACCGAAACGCATTGCTGCTTCACGGCAGAATTAGGCGGGATGGTACCTGCCCTCGCGGACTCACAAGTGGTCCTACCACCAGTAATTACGCAAATTATAATTTTGCGGGTTTAATTTTTATTACACGATGCTATTCCTTCACCGTGGAAGTCAACCGTGAACATTTGTTGAGTACGTATTTCGTTAGAAAAATTAGTACCCGCCTGCGGGATTCGAACACCGGTGCATCGCTCAACACGAATGCACCGGACGTCTTATCGCTTAGGCCACGACGACTTCAATTTATTATTATATTCGTATATATTATTATATCATTATATTTATTATTATATCATTATTATATTCGTATTCTTCTCGAAATACCAATAACATCTATAAAGGTTTCATCTCAAGGAAGGGAAATCACGAGATGCGCCTATACATAAATAAAGCGTTTACACATCAACTCTTACTGAACACCTGCGGCTTCTAGTCAGGTGTCTCGACTGCATGGTGTATATTTGCTTAAAGTTATAACTATACTGGTGGTAGGACTTCTTGTGAGTCTGCGCGGGTAGGTACCACCGCCCTGCCTATTTCTGCTGTGAAGCAGTAATTCGTTTCGGTTTGAAGGGTGGGGCAGCCGTTGTAACTATACTTGAGACCTTAGAACTTATATCTCAAGGTGGGTGGTGCATTTACGCTGTGAATGTCTATGGGCCCCAGTAACCACTTAACACCAGGTGGGCTGTGAGCTCGTCCACCCATCTAGGCAATTTACCTATATATTCTGGTTTGTGCGAATATCACGAGGTCAGGCGAGTCGGTCCCGCGTCACGTTGCCACGTTGTTACAGCACACGCTGTGAGATAATTCATCATGGGATATGTCCTGCAAATACACATCTTAGATATGTTGGTAGTCTACGTGTTTCTCCGCTGCAGAAAACTTCATTTTAAAAGTGCGTTTATTTCCTTGCGTTGGCCATAACTCAGAAAAAAAACAAAATTTCGTCTCATAACTACCGATGACCCATTAGTATTAACTAGTGCTCCCCGGTAGTCGAAATTCGACTATAGTTAATTGAAATTATAAATATCTACACTATTATGATTCTATTGTCAATACTACTTCTATAATCACAGATTTCGCTGAGACTACACCTTAGACAAATATTAATAAAGATAAACAATATTTAATCTATCTTAATTTGACGACAGACTTTAAACAACAACAAAAGCTTGACAATAAATAAATAGTATGCATGCGTGTGTGCGTAAAATAGTGAGTGTAATATTTTTTTTATTTATTGATTTAATGTATTTTTTAGCATAATTTATTAGCATTGTGCACTCCTTCCTTCTCTATATTCTCTATAAGTGTGGAAAATTTCATGCTCCTCCGTCCGCGCAATTTTCGTAAAATGGGACACAAAGTTTTGCTTCACGTATTAATATATAGATACTGCGCTAAGCTCGCTTCGGCTTCTCGAACAAGAGTGGTCTGTAAGTGTGACCGAAGCACAGTGACATCGAGACCATAGACAGCTTTTTTTTTTATTGCTTAGATGGGTGGACGAGCTCACAGCCCACCTGGTGTTAAGTGGTTACTGGAGCCCATAGACATCCACAACGTAAATGCGCCACCCACCTTGAGATATAAGTTCTAAGGTCTCAAGTATAGTTACAACGGCTGCCCCACCCTTCAAACCGAAACGCATTACTGCTTCACGGCAGAAATAGGCAGGGTGGTGGTACCTACCCGCGCGGATTCTCAAGAGTGCGCTATGCTCACTTCGGTCTTACGATCAAAAGCGGTCTGTAAGTGTGACCGGAGCACAGTGACATCGAGACTATAGACAGCTCGCGTACTTTGCCTTATTGAAAGTCGATATTGAATAGAACACAACGTATACCTCCTCATGGACGACCAGGAACTTTGTGCAAGTAAACAAACACGGAACATTACGACGAGAAATTTTTGATAATAATTTCCCGAAAGTGCTTTCGTAGAATTGATTTCTTCCTTAAATCATAGTTGATGCTGAAGCTTTTATAGTTCGTAGAAATATTGATAGCAGTGTTCATGTTGGTTTTTCTCATCCAATCCGATACCAAACACAAAAAAGCAGGCACTAAAACAATGTTCCATTCGTTCATTCCAGACTTGTAGAAGTTTTCTATATGGAGGTAGGTTATTCTCGCGCAAAACTTAACATCTAGTGCTCTGAGGAATTGTTCGAGATGATACCGTCATCTCGTTTTTACCATCGCACCGCCCGCCACCGGAGTAGAGTTCATCCATACTACCTGGAGCCACTGGGTTCATCTACAGTGCGCTTCCAGAGATCTTTTTTACCACGTACCATCCGGCTTTGGAATGAGCTCCTCTCCACGGTGTTTCCTGAGCGTTATGACATATCCTTCTTCAAACGAGCCTTGTGGAGAGAAGTCCATAGACGACGGTAGCCACTCACCATCAGGTGGGCCGTAAGCTCGTCTTAGTTAAAGACGAGAAACAATCTTCACCCCTTTGAGTTATCTAGTGGAACCTGTCCTAAGATACCCTTTGATTATAATTTATTGTTACACATGCCATACGTACGTATTATAATAACACAATACATTGGAATGGACTTTGTTTGCAGAGAGTGTCGCCGCGGGCCGCTTACTATACGCTTACTGTCCTAATTTGTGGTGCGTAAGGCGAGTTCACACACTTTATACTGTGCTACACGATTGTCGTACACGACTAGATTTTGTCGTCAGACGACTTTTAATATAATATGTTAGTTCTCATTGTTGCACTGCAAATAATAACTCACCTCCATTCATTTGTTAATTTCCAATCTTGAGTACTTGAGTTTAAGTTGGGTTATTTATATCGAATTTTGGAACCATTGATTGAAAACCGGGCAAAACGGATAGCGTAAAATGAAGGGCTCTGTAGCCCGTCGGCGCAGAGCTCAGTGTTGTGGACGCGGGTCATTGCCACCGATACGTTCTCGAGGGTCCTGCGATATCCTCCTGAATACAACAAAAAGGTCAAATTAACCTAATGGCTTATGCTGTAAGAATATATTTTGCGTTTCATTGGACTCTAAAACTTCTTAAAGGATTTCTGCACGATTGATGAAAAATTAGCTAAGCTTTTACAATTTTAAAAGCGTAAAAGTATAACCCTTACGTTTCGACTACAAAACCCAAGATGGTCTTACAGGTGCGGTGGGCAGTTTCTAATCACAAAGAATGAATTTCACCACGATCTTCTGACTCAGTAAGACTATCTATATACTTATATATAAAAATGAATTGCTGTTCGTTAGTCTCGCTAAAACTCGAGAACGGCTGGACCGATTTGGCTAATTTTGGTCTTGAATGATTTGTGGAAGTCCAGAGAAAGCTTATAAGGTAGATAAATATGAAAATGCTCGGAATTAAATAAAAATAACAATTTTGTTTTCCCTTTGATGTGTCTCCTGTCGGACGGATTCCTTTTGTTTGTTTTAAGTTTATTTTATACAAAAGTTTAGGTCTTTAATTTATCGATTGAGGCACTACGAAGTCTGCGGGGTCAGCTAGTTAATTAATAATTAACAAAATTGCAGCGATTCATGAAAAACGTCTTCAGAAATTCGTCAATGATTAAGTATTCGTAAGAAATCGTGTCGTCGAATTTAAAAGCGACCGTTGATGAGAGCCGTCGTGTTGAACCAAACATTTTGATGGCTAAAGCGACTCCGCCGCTGGGAGTGCGGCGACAAGCCATACCTTACATACGTATGTACATTTACTCTGTATTTCATTAACAAAATACACTTTCTATTGCCTTCACGCAAAACACATACACATATAACATTATTTGATTTAGCCGCGATTCAATTTGTTTGTATTCTCACAATGGTATCGGATATTGTAAGACTTGTTATCTCACTCATTCTTATTATGTGATATCTTATCTTATCTTATATCTTGAAACGAGCAATTCAAATTACTGGTGGTTGGACCTCTTGTGAGTCCGCGCGGGTAGGTACCACCGCCCTGCATATTCCTGCCGTGAAGCAGTAATGCGTTTCGGTTTGAAGGGTGGGGCAGCCGTTGTAACTATACTTGAGACCTTAGAACTTACATCTCAAGGTGGGTGGCGCATTTACGTTGTAGATGTCTATGGGCTCCAGTAACCACTCAACACCAGGTGGGCTGTGAGCTCGTCCACCCATCTAGCAATAAAAAAAAACTTGTATATATATTATATAATCTGAATCTCAGAAACGGCTCCAACTATTTTTATAAAATTTAGTATACAGGGGATTTCGGGGGCGATAAATCGATCTAGCTACGATTTATTTTCAAAAAATGTTGTTTTATTCGTGTTTTCAATTATCAACTTTATCGATAATCAACTTTATGACTCTTTCCGACATCTATTGGCAAATAATAATACTATTTGTCATAATTGAGAGCAACTAACTGCTTTAAAGACACAATAACACTAAAGCTATTTCAGCAGATGGCGTTGTTAAGCCACCCGAAGCCAATGAGTGTTTGGTTTAAGGCTCGACCAAGAAAATGAATTGTTTATTTATATTACTTATGTCTTTTTAACTCACGTGTTCACTTAAAAACGCCTAAACAATCTTGGAATATATCATCATTTTATCAATATGTAATTCGTATTTAAATATAATTTCTAAAGAACACAATTTATCAAAAAAAAATACCGATCATCGTAAATAAATATATCCATAATAGGTATTAGCACTACAAACATTATGGGGGAGCTTATAAACCGTGCCGTAAGCCGAATCAATTAGTAGAATTATGTAATTAATTGTATATGCATTGCGCTGAGCTAATGGGATACTAGTAAGAGACCAGCGCGGTATGCTGGCCAAAGAATAGTGCTTGAATGTATGGAACCCATTTTTCCCTGAACGTGGCTTCCGACAGGTACACTAAGCATTTACTGGTGGTAGGACTTCTTCTGAGTCCCCGCGGGTAGCTACCACCTCCCTGCCTATTTCTTCCGTGAAGCAGTAATGCGTTTCGGTCTGAAGGGTGGGGCAGCGGTTGTAACTATACTGAGATCTTAGAACTTTTATCTCAAGGTGGGTGGCGCATTTACGTCGTAGATGTCTATGGGCTTCAGTAACCACTTAACACTAGGTGGGCTGTGAGCTCGTCCACCCAACTATGCAATAAAAAAAAAATTTATCCGTGTATACACTACTGCAGTCTATACTATGTATATAAACATCAGTAGATTGTAGTGTATGCAGATTGCACGACACACGGTAACCGGAAAACTTGCTAATATTTAACTTCTTAACCTTTGAACTTATCTACATAGAGTCATCGTGCCGCTAACCGTTGCTACCCGCTGTTTCGTTTGAATTACAACTTCTTTTTTTTTAATTGCCCTTGTAGGCAATCGAGCTTACGGCCCACCTGATGGTGAGTGGTTACCGTCGCCCATGGACTTCAGCAATGCCAGGGGCAGAGCCAAGCCGCTGCCTACCGTTAAGTACTCTCCACGAGCCTCGTTTGAAGAAGGACATGTCATAGCGCTCGGGAAACACCGTGGAGGGGAGCTCATTTCATAGCCGGATGGTACTTCTGTCGATTCCCACCCCTCTTGGCTGAGCCTTTGCTCGCCCACCTGTCCTGGTGAAGCTGGAAAGGCCTCCGGGCCACCAGTAATCTTTCAATCATAAAAAAAAGCATTGTGCACTCCTTCCTTCTCTATGTTCTCTATAAGTGTAAAAAATTTCATACTCCTCCGTCCGCGCAATTTTCTTAAAAAGGGATACAAAATTTTTGCTTCACGTATTAATATATAGATTTATAATGAAGTTCATTTGTAATATTACGTTAGAGTATTGCAGAGCACATTGTGCAATAATCCCTGTGCTGTGACAGAGGTGTCCTTTTTGAAACGGTAGAGCAACGGAATATCCACGTCGTGTTCCAAAGTAGGTGCCGCCGTAATGTCTATGGACCCCAGCACATACCGAGAACTTCATGAGCATGATGGCCGCGGATAGTAATGTATTTGTACCACTATATAATCAAATTAAACTAAGAATAGCGTTTAGTTTTGTCTCAAGTTCCCACACACACAGTAGGTACTCGAATGAAACGGCAGGTCACGACTTCCTATCTGATGCACATTTATATTTCCCCCTCGGCAATATATGCAACATGCTACACTGATCTTACGAAATACTCGACCGAAATAGTAGACCGTGGACATCATTACATTATTAACGACGAGCTTATGTCTCTGTGTTTGGTAACAGATTTATAGCAGTCTTACCACCAACATCGGTGTGAGCTGATCTACTCCACGTCATGTCTTTGTCTCTCGTTCACATATAGCTGAGCTGCATGTCCGAAAGAGACAAAAAACATTGCATATCCAGGGTGATTTAAACTTAGTGTATTAAAAATAAATTAATAGATAGAAATTACTTATCTAGATCAGCTAGTCGCAGTAGACGCAGTAGACTTTTTACTGGTAGTGGGACCTCTTGTGAGTCCGCACGGGTAGGTACCACCGCCCTGTCTATTTCCGCCGTGAAACAGTAATGCGTTTCGGTTTGAAGGGTGGGGCAGCCGTTGTAACTATACTGAGACCTTATAACTTATATCTCGAAGTGGGTGGCGCATTTACGTAGTTACGGGTTCGAATCCCGCCAAGGGAAGATATTTGTATGATAAATATAAATGTCTTTTCCAGGGTTATGGATGTGTATTAAATATATGTATGTGTATAATAAAAATCTTACATTTATATCCGTTGTCTGGTACCTGTAACACAAGTTCTTTACGAACTTATCACGGGACCAGTTAACGTGGCGTGATTGTTAGTAAATATTTATTATATATTTATTTAATTTATTTAAATGTCTATGGGCTCCAGTAACCACTTAACACCAGGTGGGCTGTGAGCTCGTCCACCCATCTAAGAAATAAAATAAAAAATTGAGTCTTCACTTTTTAACGAATTTAGTTTATGAAACAAATAATTCAATGCGACACTTGTGGTGAAGCGAACCAAGAACAGATCATCTCTTGTTTATCCCCTTTTGATTCCTTCCTTTTGATTTTACCAACTTATCATTTCAGCACGAAAAACTATACCAAAGCCTTCCTCATTAAATCGCTGGAAACTAAATTCAAAATGAAACAGCTATCGTCGAGGTTAGCGAGGACAAACTCACAGACAAAACCAATGCTGTAATCATGTAGAGAATATACACAAAGAGTTTATCAGATGAAGTTCCGTAGCGAAATTATACAAATTGAATAACCAATCATTTTCAATTACCTAGTATTGGAGGCGCAATCTCCGGCGAACGCCACAAAGGGCTCGCCGGGACGATTGTGCCAATTCGTGTCACTTCCAGCCGGCGGGGGGAGGGCGCCGCAAGAGGGACGCAGGGAGAGGGACAAAGCTTCCCGAAAATTGTCTCCTTTCAATTCTAAATATGAAAACAGCGGCCATATTCAGAGAAACGTCAAAACAAATTGATTGTATAATTTGTTCGGTTATTTTAATTATTTAAAGATAGATTTACAATTATTTTTAAAGGTCGCTGTTAGAAGCGATGATAAGCGCTGAAGCTATATATCGCTCTTTAGTTTTATTAATTAGACACTTCATCGTGTTAATGCCGGGCAACTACCGGAGCACCAACGCGGCCGCCCACCTCGACGTGAGATTGAAGTGAGAATGGCATTAGCACGTCGGCTTCATTATATATATTTGTTCCCGGAACAGCCTCTTGTAAACTCCTGCCCGTTCCTGCCGTGATGCATGGTAGGTAGTAGTATATTTTTTTATTGCTTAAGTGCAACCGCACCTCAGCCCCCGCCGTGATATGAGGGATCCACACCCCGCATTCGATCTACTCTATCCTCTATCTATCTATTTCGCAAAAAAAACGATTTAAAGTATACTAACCCAGATCCACAACACATTTCTAGTCTCAAAGCTGCTCCAGACAGTTCGAGAATGCTGACTTATCTAAGAGCGGGCCCAGCCTAAGGTAGATATGCACCTTAGACTTTTACAAACATTGCAAACAGATTTAGCATCACACAATGCAATATTCAGTAGTTCGGAGTAATAACAGTGGAATCCTCAGAGGATCCACATCCACAGAAGGCGCGGGGAGAGGACGATAGGTTGGGGGGGGGGGGATGCACACTCGATATTAATCTAACGCCGTTTGATTATTGTATTGTTAGCGCAGCGGTAGCAGCATACCTACGGACCGAGACCTGGTAGTGTGCAAGCTCCTAGACTACAATTAGATCTTATTATCCGACCGATCGTAAATTTAGGGTGCTCATTAGCATTTCCACCTATTTACTGTTATAAACGTATTCAAATGTCAAACTAGAAAATTTCTAAAGTTTTTGTGGACGGACTTTGATTTTGCGTCACCCAGAAATCATTTTATGTGTGGTAAAATTTTCGACTCATAAGCTCCGGTGGTTTCTCGAAACGCCGTTCCCTGCGGCTCCACAAATGTCTATAAAAATGATTCGCTACCTTGATTTTATTGAGACGAGAAAAGAAGAAGAAAAGAAGAAAGATGCTCGACTTTGTATTGAATGGAATAAAATAAAAAAGGGTGGGTGCCTGAACTTATGTACGCGCGTAAGAAGTTATACTTTATTTTTATTATATTTTTTTTTATGACTTAGATGGGTTGGCTAGCTCACAGCCACCTGGTGATAAATGGTTACTGGAGCCCATAGACACCTACAACGTAAATACGTCACCCACCTTGAGATGTAAGTTCTAAGTTCCCCACTTTTCAAACCGAAACGCATTACTGCTTCACGGCAAAAATAGGCGGGGTGGTGGTACCTACCCGTGCGGACTCATAAGAGGTCCTACCATCAGTAATAATTTTCCTGCACGATGCTATTCCTTGATCGTATTCCTTCGTATTCTTTCTTTCTATCTTTCTTATTCCTTCATCGTGAGTCTTCGTTAGATAGGTTCTAGAGCAGTGTGGCTCGTGAGCTCAACTCTCCACGATTCCCACCAATAAAACGTTGTTATTCAAAACCACATTTTAGTTTGACCTAATTCCTCACATGGCGACGTGACGCACTCGCGAGGAACCTACAAACTGGTAATTTCTGAGAGCGATTACACGCCGAGTAAGGGAGGGAATGACTCGCCGATGCAATCACAATGGGGAATCTATTTACGTGCCTTCAATGTATCAAAATATCGTTAAATTTCTTGAAAAGCTTATCACGATGACGTCACAACTAATATTTTTGTTTACTAGAGGTTACCGTGGTACCTAATTTTACAAAGATGCAACTTGTTGTTACTGTAAATATTTTGTATGAGAGACCAGCTCATAGCCTACTTGCTATTGAACTATTAAACGCCTACCTTGCAGACCTTGCCTACTGTTGGTAGGCAGCGGCTTGGCTCGGCCCTTGGCATTGCTGACGTCCATGAGTGACGGTAACTATTCACCATCAGGTGGGCCGTATGCTCGTCTGCCTACAAGGGCATTAAAAAAAACCTACAAATAATGTAAATTGTCTCTTCATAACAAGGTAAGATTACACAAGACATGCAAAACGTATGGTTATGTCTTCCAAGAGCAGTGTTCACTAGCTCCCGGCCATAGAGACACCCTCTTGTCCCTTTAATCCCGTTTTGTAGGGAGCCTTCGGAGTACCGTGGTATGTGAGAAATGTATGAAATGGTATGTGTGAAATGATCTCGGAATCAAGCTAGACAGCATCAGAACGCTTCTTTGAAAAAACGGTCCAATACGATAACCCTCTTATCGTGGACGCCTCTAATTATACATATTATTATACCAGACGACATGGCAACCCACAAGCGCCTCATGGAACTCGTTGAATGTGAAGATCTTGATTTGTAATTAATTTAACCCATGGATACAACCCAACGAGTTTCTCCCCAGATCTTCTTAAAGACTGGGGATTTCAATGATAGATTTAGCGATGTACTGCTCTTACTAGGTTTAGTGTCGGCAATCACTTATCTCAATTCTCTCAGGACTTACCCCGTGAGCTTGCATACCAAACTGGCCAAATGAATAGCCTCTCGAGGCAACCAGCAATTAGTTTATGAGCACGTGTTATGTATCTCAAAAATGAGTACCAACCCACAGGACTTGAAAACCACTTAAGTCGTATCGCTTGACACGAGACGACACGCTGTGCGCGAGGACTCTGAGCATCTCACTTCTTACAAGTATCTACATTCTGCTCTGGAAAGAATTCTGCTCTCTCCGGCGATTTTCATGCACTATAACATTACCTACTTCTAACGAAAAAAAGACTTAGTTGTAGGCAGCGTCTTAACTGTGCCCCAAGCATGTCGACTTTCTAGCTTACTAAAATTTAAATATCGTCAAATAACACTTAAATTCTAAAACAAAAATACCTTTGTATTATCTATTTTCTAATTTCCATTAATTAAGAAAAAACACAAATAACAAAAAGCCTCATTGGATGTGATTTAGTTAAAAACTTATAAAACAAATATTCTTTTGTTAAAACTTTTTAATAGCGACGGCGAGTGGAGACATTTTGTCAAATTAAAAACAATATTTCTTTGATGAAGATGTCTATAAACGGCATGCTCTCGTTAATACGAAACTCCATATATAAACTTCGTTATAACGAAATTATCAAGGTTTATTTGAGCTGTCCTTATTGGTGGTGCGACCTCTTGAGTCCGCGCGGGTAGGTACCACCACCCCGCCTATATCTGCCGTGAAGCAGTAATGCGTTTCGGTTTGAAGGGTGAGGCAGCTGTTGTAACTATACTTGAGACGTTAGAACTTATATCTCAAGGTGGGTGGCGCAATTTACGTTGTAGATGTCTATGGGCTCCAGTAACCACTTAACACCAGGTGGACTGTGAGCTCGTCTACCCATCCAAGCAATAAAAAAAAATCCTTATGCTATCTCATTGGTCGTGGTATCTAGATTAAACTCTAGACTAGAACCTTAAGCCACGCTACACAGTCATCTGAACGCGAACAACAATTCTCGGTGATCCGAAGAGGGCTTTATTCTGTGCAGGTATCAGATCGGAGCCAAGCCGACAGCCGATAGCCGAGTGCCGTCATTGTGAATGTGACCTGAATACGGCTGTCGGCGTCAACAGCGATGAAACGGGGCGACGCTCGACTCCTGCAAGTGCACCACCTTGTAGAAGCTGGAGGGACGTGAAAGAGATTCTCTAGCATAGCTTAATGAAGCGAACAATATCCACTCTGTGACATTCCAAAGCGACATAATTATGCCTTTCTTCAAGACAGGTTTTGGACAGGTCGTATATTCAAGTATACAACATTACAATATTTAAAATTACTGTTGTTTCTAATATAGGATGCATATACTTGTAGTTATGTAATATGGTATACAACATATCGTCGTGCAAAAACTCTATTTTGAAATTTTAATTTTTTTTTTTAGTTGCTTAAATGTGTGGACGAGCTCACAGCCCACCTGGTGTTAAGTGGTGCCCATAGACATCCACAACGTAAATGCGCCACCCACCTTGAAATATAAGTTCTAAGGTCTCAAGTATAATTACAACGGCTGTCCCACCCTTCAAACCGTAACTGCTTCACAGCAGAACCAGGCAGAGTGGTGGTACCTACCCGTGCGGACTCACAAGAGGTCCTACCACCGGTAATTACCATACTATACAATGACTTGGGTTAGTTTATGTAACCTATACTATAAAGTATTTCTATAATTTTCCAAAAATTGAGGTCCCGATGTCGAGCCCAGCTCCTCGAAAGTCGTCTCCGAGCTTGTACAGCAGCGCCTTCAGTAACGATAGACCCGACCTTCTGCTTCTTATACTTAGGCTATTTTATTGACGTGACAACGTCTTATAATTCGATGGAGCCGGCTGCACGCACAAAAAAACATGACTCATGCGGCGTTACCTCGCTCTGAGGCGTTCCATTTAAGGCTTGAAGTGCAAATGAGAGCGCGCAACGAGCGACAAAGAGGCACAATCGGCCTCCGCGTTCGGCAGCGTTCGACATCTGTCTCTCTCCTACTTGAGTGACCGATGCATCCGCGTGAACAGCTGCTATACAATAATACATTTACATGTTTTCGTCAAGTATGAAGTTCAGTGAAAAGTGAATGTAGTGTCAATTGTTTATAGTAACGATAATTGCGATAATTGAAAAATGAAAGCATTCCATCAGTATTTTCTTATGACGTTGTCACGTTGAACTATCGTCAGTAAAAACCGACTTTACAGACAACCGATTATTTTATAATCTAAAAAGCATTTTTACTATTTCGTACATTTTTTCCACAACATGCAAAAATCGTTTTAAACGACTTCTCGACGACGACTTAGAGACGACTATATAAATACGAATCGTAATAAATATTCGTCGCAACATCGGACGAGGTAGGGGAGCGAGGCCGGGGCGGTGTGCGGGGCGAGAGGGGGCACTCCAATAATTAGCTGGAAATAAACACGAGAGAGCATTCAAATAAAAGTGTGTCTTGGGACCTGCAGGTAGACGCTGTTGTTCTGTATAATTTATTGTAGAGTCGCTGTCGCTATATATAGGTTATTGAAGAAAGTAAGCACTCGTTCAAAATATATGCCATCAGCATATTTAATGGAATTGCATACTTATATGAGCGTGTCGTATTCTATTATGTGTCGAGCATTGATCTATTTGAGCATCGTTTTCTATTATATAATGTATTACATGCATAATTTCAAGTGATAAGACTGCCTTTTGTGTTTTTTTTTGTGCTTTTAGGCACTACAAGCACCGGTCACCGTCCTCGTCGAACGCGTCGCTTGCGACGAAGGGCTCGACGAGCGAATTAGCCCACAGACACAGCCCATTGAGTTTCTCGCCGGATCTTCTCAGTGGGTCGCGTTTCCGACCCGGTGGTAGATTCTGCGAAGCACTGCTCTTGCTAGGGTCAATGTTAGCAACTCTCCGGTTTGAGCCCCGTGAGCTCACGTACACACGCTAGGGTAAGCTGAAATAGCCGCTCAAGGCTATCAGCATAGGTAGGAAAAAAAACAAATAAAAAAAGGTTTTTTTTTATTGCTTAAATGGGTGGACTAGCTCACAGCCCATGTCGTATTAAGTAGTTACTGGAGCCCATAGACATCCACAACGTAAATGCACCACCCACCTTGAGATATAAGTTCTAAGGTCTCAGTATAGTTATAACGGCAGCGCCACCCTTCAAACCGAAACGCATTACTGCTTCACGGTAGAAATAGGCAGAGTGGTGGTACCCATCCGCACGGACTCACAAGAGGTCTTACCACCAGTAAAATATAAATCAAGATAAGAAACTGGAACCACAGCAGTTAATTAACTGAAGAGTTTGGACATCGACACGCCCGTGTGAACAATAACACAAATATTAAATACATATATAGATTCGTTATTACATTTATCATCGGTGATAACAACAGCTGTGGCACTTCTGAATTTGTAAAATAAAAATAGTAAACCCCAGATTGCTAGTGGTAGGACCTCTTGTGAGTCCGCACGGGTAGGTACGACCACCCTGCCTATTTCTGCCGTGAAGCAGTAATGCATTTCGGCTTAAAGGTCAGGGCAGCCGTTGTAACTTTACTGAGACCTTAGAACTTATATCTCAAGGTGTGTGACGCATTTACGTCGTAGATGTCTATGGGCTCCAGTAATTACTTAAGATTCTTACATATCATGTTGGCTGTGAGTTCGTCCACCCACATAAGCAATAAAAAAAATTGCAGCTCACAATATCGTACGAGTACTCCAAATAATTTGTGAACCATATAATAATAATAAAATGTTAGATTGGTAGGTGAATAATATACAGATGTGCGTCAGATTGTAAAGACAGAGTCACGTGTCGCGGAACCTCGCGAGAGTTGTCAGTCTCGCGTCGACGCTGTATTGACACCGCACCTCGCACCACAGAGCACGCGCACTACAGAAGGACCACTCTACCCACTACCCTATACGAACACGGACCGACATTATATTTATTACACAGATGAATGAACGAACTCGAAGTCTCAAATGTTCAGCTGTTTGGAATATTTGGTGATCTTCACCGTAATGGTAAACAGTCGACGTTGCCCTGAACACGTCATTACGGATCCTCCGTATCCATTAACGGTGTTTTTAGGTACCACAAGCAAGGGGCACCGTCCTCGTCGGTTCGACAAGTGAATTAACCCATAGATACAGCTCAATGAGTTTCTCGCCGGATCTTCTCAGTGGGTCGCGTTTCCGACTCGGTGGTAGATTCTGCGAAGCACTGCTCTTGCTAGGGTCAGTGTTAGCAGCACTCCGGTTTGAGCCCCGTGAGCTCACCTACACGTTAGGGTGAAGCTGAAATAGCCTCTCAAGGCTATCAGCATAGGTAGGGAAAAAAAATTAGTAGTTTCTTTAATATCAATTGAACCGCTTGTAGCCAGCGGGGCTATTCCAAATACTCGCGGACGGGTGACCATAGAAACCATTACCAAATGCATGTTTCCTTCATTATCAGTCAGCAGAAATTTAATATCGAGGTAGTCCTGGCTCCAAACTAGAATGCCCTTCTACTATACATACTTTTATACGTTTAAATATTACATACATACAATATTATGAAGATAATATTATATTTATGTTAAAGTTAATAATTAGCATTTATGTAAGTTTATTTTAATTTTAAAGTATGTATATTATATATATTAAATTACAATTAATTTACTGGTGGTAGGACCTCTTGTGAGTCCGCACGGGTAGGTACCACCGCCCCGCCTATTTCTGCCGTGAAGCAGTAATGCGTTTCGGTTTGAAGGGTGGGGCAGCCGTTGTGACTATACTGAGAACTTAGAACTGTGTCTCAAGGTGTGTGGCGCATTTACGTTGTAGATGTCTATGGGCTCCAGTAACCACTTAACACCAGGCGGGCTGTGAGCTCGTACACACATCTAAGCAATAAAAAAAAATAAAAAAAAATTTGAAGTTTATTGTTGTACATATCGTCCTTAAAAACATAAGTCGCTACTATTGTACGTGTTATATATTTTTTATGTTAATATTATTGAATTTTTTTGTATCCAATCGGGTTTAATAAATAAACAAGTAATGATTTTAATGGAGAGTGACTGATATGACGACCACGATATTCAGCATGCTCTTTTTCTTGACAACGATGTGTTTGGTGGACTCCAACGTTTGATCTTGTAGCAAAACTTATTTCTTTCCTCAGTATACCGGCGGTAGTCATGTTGTTATGTGGACCGCGTACCGCTTTAAAAGCATAAGCGGGCTCACAGAACACTTCACTACAAGTACGATTTTCTAACCTTCTGTAGAGCAAGCGTGCTGTGTCCGACGCGTAGAGCTGTAAAAGGGTTTCGTTGTTCGCGGCGGGTTATTGATAAGGCGCCCGTCGCTCGCTCAATAGTTTATTCCGTTCCATTTGTAGGCCCACACCTGTATCTGGCTCCCGGTGAACCCTCTGTGGGCTCTGTGGACCAACCAGTGTGTGGAATGGAATCATAGATCAGCATCATCTTGAAACAAAATCAAACCGGCAAAAAATAAATAAATAAATTTGTAGTTTCCGAAGGAAATGTTCATACATAAAAATAAAATGTTTTTTTTTATAGCTTAGATGTGTGGACGAGCTCACAGCCCACCTGGTGTTAAGTGGTTACTGGAGCCCATAGACGTCTACAACGTAAATGCTCCACACACCTTGAGATATAAGTTCTAAGGTCTCAGTATAGTTACAACGGCTGCCCCGCCCTTCAAACCGAAACGTATTGATGCTTCACGGCAGAAATAGGCAGGGTGGTGGTACCTACCCGTGCAGACTCACAACAGATCCTACCACCAGTAATGACGCAAATTAAAAATTTTTTGATTTTTATTACACGATGTTATTCCTTCACCGTGGAAGTCAATTGTGAATATTTTTAAGTACATATTTCATTAGAAAAATTGGTATCCGCCTGCGGGATTCGAACACCGATGCATCGCTAGATACGAATGCACCGGACGTCTTATCCTTTAGGCCACGACGACTTCAAGGATTCACTTTATGTAATTTTAATCACTTCAACTTGTAAATTGAATACCGAAATTCTTTCGTAATGAAGCTGACCGTTGCTGACCGTTGCTGACCGTTGCTGATAAGGAGTATCAATGTAAGCGAGAGCGCGTGTGAGCGTGGCGCAGAATACCTAAGTACATACATACAGGGTTGCAAGTAACGCTCACACGACGCTAGTTGCTCGCTACCTTAGTGTGTGGTGCGAGGCACGAGAGGTGACACTTTACAGTTGTGCTAAATAAAATTAATATTTAGTAATTTTATATGTAATATTCAATATTTAGTAATTGGAACGAAGTTCCTTATCGCGCGTTGTGAAAGGGGGCTAGACGGAAAAAATTCTTACGAAAAGTTGTCACGACACTTTTTAGATCCGTCATTCTGACCAATCAACGTGTAGGCGCTTATCGCATTGCTCGTATCCGATTGGTCCGCGTAATGAGTACAGTTTCTCGAGATAGCGTTTCAACAATAGTAATTTAGTTCATAGTATTGTTTTTTTTTTCTTCATAATGCCGTAATTTATTATTATAACTTAAAAAAAAATTACAAGTCCCTTGACACCTATGTAGTTTTTTTTATATGTAATATTCAATATTAAAATATTTACAACTTGTTCAAAGTCAACAACTCGTTGACAACAACATGATTTGTTACTACTGTATACATAAATCAACATGTAAACATAACACATATGATTGCACCGCAGCCTCTGTAGCCTTAGTAGTTCAAATAAAAATAAACTCTATTGTGGGCGATTTGATATGTTTTTATCAAATCATCATAAAACGAAGTAAAAATAATAATTCTTTAAAGTCGTGCTTCGCTGAAGCTTGCAAGAACAAGAGCATAGGTCGAGTCTTGTGTTAGCGAGGGTCTACAATATGGAGAGGTATCCTGAAAGTCTCTCCAGTTCGGGGGGGTGTTAAGGGTGGGGTACACATATCTATAAACTGGACATCTTAGTTCTTGAGTCACGGAAATTGTCAATTTTCGTAATTGCTTGTGTTAAGGCTTGTTGGATGTCTACACGAGTCAGTAGCGCCACCCTGCAGGTGCGGCGTGACCCGTCGGTAGAGACCACACAAACGCTTATATCTCAGAGCACGTCCTACGTCCTGGGTGAAGGCTCGTGGTGTCCATTAGGTCGCGGTCATACGCGACCTCACCAACAAAACGACACTAACTGTTTCGACAATTTCATTACAATACTGCTACGCGCTGGGGTTCGGGAAAAATAAATGTTCCACCAAAGTACAACTTAAAACTGTATTCAACACTTAGAACACTTAAAAAACTTTAAAACTCTCAATTCGCTTTTTCCGCTTCGCTTCAAGTGATCCATTCGCTGTTTCGCCTCGAGTAGTTCAGATTACTAACTGACTGCGTGCCATCTCTGCAACGCTTTTATAGCCGATACCACATCCCTAGAATTATCGAGAATATTCCACACATTTCAAGTATTGTGTTTCCGCTATCTGACAACAGATGGCGTTGTACTTCTCGAGCGTTCTAGGTACTACTAGATCCTTCGATATTCGTTTGACTACTCGGCGATAGATGGCGTTACTCTTAACGGTGTAACAATACATTCACGCATGTCTCTGAATACATAGTTCAATTCAACTCTGTAACATTTTGAACAGTACAATAGTGACGTTTGCGCTATTCCTCTGTTACGAGCTGAATATTTACGTGAATTCTGATTTATCCGCTAAATATTGTACTGTATATTGAATCGATATTGTAAGGGACTTCGGTTCCCTCTGTATTTTATACCGTATGTTCCATGGGGAGTGCTCTGAGGAATTGTTCGAGATGATACCAGCATCTCGTTTTTACCATCGCACCGCCCGCCACCGGAGTAGAATTCATCCATACTACCTGGAGCCACTGCGGTCATCCACAGTGCGTTTCCAGAGATCTTTTTTGCCACGTACCATCCGGCTATGGAATGAGCTCCCCTCCACGGCGTTTCCCGAGCGCTATGACATGTCCTTCTTCAAACGAGGCTTGTGGAGAGTATTAAGCGGTAGGCAGCGGCTTGGCTCTGCCCCTGGCGTTGCTGAAGTCCATGGGCGACGGTAACCACTCACCAGCAGGTGGGCCGTATGCCCGTCTGCCTACAAAGGCAATAAAAAAAAGTTTTCACATATACGTGATTCATTCTCAATACCTAGCATGACTTTTCCAGTCAATAGTGTCTTCCTAGAGACAATATTGACACCAACAAGGTCTGGAATTTTCTCCACTAATATTGCATACTTTGTAAGCTATTCAGTAAGCGACGGATAATAGATTGATTGCTGTCCTGATTTTGTCAACGGCAGACTTGTACAGACTGCTCGGCGGATCGATAGCAACAGCCTTGTGTATAATTTGTCCAACTGAAACTAAGACTAGAGTGCCAGCCCCAGCGACTCATGCGCCGATGCCTTCTCGAGTGCTCTGAGTGTAGCCCATTACTGTCAAGCGTCGATGCTGAATGTAAACGCTAAACACGAGAGGGTGCAGTTAAACCACGAGTGTTTCTTTGACGACTTACCGCTTACTACTTGTACACTTTGCTGGGCCTACAGCACCGTTGTTCGAGTCCACACGAGAATAACGACGTCTTTGTTCAGAGTTCGTGAATGAGTTCTTATAGAGTGACCTCAATAAATTCAAACGCCGAAGTAAAATGTGAATATAATTTTGATCGTGTCCGAGTTCTTTGTTAGATGTTGTATTTTTAAGCCCAACACTAAGGGTTCGGTTAAGTTAGATAACCAGACTTTGACCCAGCGGGGTACCTCGGAATACCAGCGGCGTCGCCCGGGTGGCCTGACGGGCGGAGACCGGTGTCGTTGGTTGTCGTTGGTCGAAATCCTCGGGGTGGTACCGTGAGTCTTGTTGTAGTGCTGATCGCGGGAATCCTCCTATTTCTGAACCCGGGTGGAGATCGGGCGTCGGGTGAGGGAGTTCAATGGCAGTTGTTTGGTTGGTGGGTATGGCCCTAAATACATCCTTGGGCCCGCAGTCTGCCCCCAACATCGACAGGCCGTCAAGTCCCACATACCCCGCGTGCCCTCTAGGCGCGGACACGTCGTATAAGGTTCCATCCCCGCAACAAATGACCCTTCTGTAACCTCAGCAGTCAGTCGTATTTCATAATCCACTTACAGATTCATCCAACTGACTGTTTCTACTAAACAAAAAGTTTTTGGCCCAGCTACAACATTAAGTTCACGTAAACAATTCGCAGCGGTAGTGGTAGGTATAGTGCTGCTATATATTGACATAAATATTGACCACATGATGAGTTGTCGTCGTACATTGGAGCCACGCGCTTGGCCCCGGGCTTGTTCACGCTCTGTGAACTGTTTTAACGACCGACGAGTTTTAACTTACCGGCCGCATCGACACCCAGGTACAGTACATACACACTCCTGGCATAGTGGCAGGAACACCAAATGTGGTGAAATACAAAATTCGAATCTACTAAATTCTCAAAATTGTAAAACGGATTTATTTTATGAATAGTCCTAGTGTCTGAATTCGGAACGTCAAAAGTGTCAACGAGCGACGTCCGCTATGACAGTTTTCCCTTTTTATTTCCAGCCGCCAAGGGCGACACATCTATTTCATATTTCTTATATTCATTCATATATTTTTAATTTGTCACATATGAATTAATAAAAATATCAAACTAATAATACAGTCCACTCTTATTCACCACAACGCAACACCTAGTCAACATTCCGTGCAGCGGAAAAATTACTATATTTATATAAAGCGTATGAAAATTATCTCTTTTTAATTCATTGTAGATGTCTTATTAAATAGGAATTTTATTAACTTATTTGTTTGTTAATTATAGTAGTATATTTTGATTTGCAATTTTTTTTATCAATGTAACATGTAATCTTATGTTTTTCGAGTAATTAAAGTGTAAATTTTAAAATAAAAAACTGTATATAATAATTAAAAAAAATATTCGAATTCGAGTTTTTTTTTTATTTTTTGCATTTTCTGAGAAGATTTACTATAGTAACATATATATTTTTTTCACCATCGGAAAGTAGAGATTTCAATGAACAGAAAACATACCAACTTTTTGAAAAAAGCTGATATTTTGACGGGTGAATTTTCGATTGAAAATTAGGGTGCTTTTTCGATATTAATTCAAAATAAGGTGACAAAATAAATATTTCTAATCAAATAAATTACAGCGTATTTGGGACACAAAAAGGTAAGTTTTCACCAAATTTCGTGAAAAAAGATTTTTTTTTGAAAAAGATAAAAATAAAAAACTTGGTTTTTTGAATTTTTTACATAAATTTTGAGGTTATGTGAAAAAAGTGTAAATACAAAAGTTTTAGATCTTTTTATTACCTACAACTTTGCCATTTGGCTTTTCATAGGACTTTTAGTTTTGCCGGAAATCGAGAAAAACCGTTTTTTACCCTTCAAACCCCCCACCCCATCCCCTCCCGACCTCAGATCGCCCGTAAATTATTTTTCCTTCCATTTTTATAATATTATCCTCATTTTCTAATGGGTTTCATCCTACTATTATTTTTTTTACCTTATTATTATTTTTAAAGGCTTCTACCCTGGTCTAATAAGAGTAGGTGCCTTTCAATTATAACTAGAAGTTTCTATCCGAAACACGAAAATAGTACATGTAGCAAATATTCATGACAATGAACAAAGCTCTTTTATTTCACAACTCGTTTTGAAATTTAATGTAAAACATAATTCTTTTTAATACATACTCGTACTACGTTGACGATATTTTAAATTAAATCAACGCTACGATGCTACGGTGCCGCGTTGCTACGATGCTACGACGTAGTTCTGCTACGACTACGAGGTTACCTGGTAAGACAGGGCTGCCCATTAGATTATTTATTGATAATATTTCGATGCCTCCAATGAACACTACGCTAACTCCAAATTCGTAGATTTACAGGAGGAGCATTTAAACGAAAAAAGTTTATTTATTTATTTATTTATTTAATAAGTTGCACCAACAAAGTGATCATCAATACAAAACATTGACAAATTGACAAAATTTCATGGCAGATGTCACCTCAATTATAGGTGCAATCGACATTGCATTAACATCAAAAATAAAAATAAAATATACAGCTAAGATTTGGATACATTTCATTCATTCATTGCTTAAGATTAATTTAATTGGGAGATGATCCGTGACAGATTTTTCCTGTAAGTAGTGAGACAATTTGAAAAAAAAGTGTGTGTGTCCGCTCCGACGCACGACTGGAGTTTACTGGATATAAAAAATTAAACGAAACAATACGAGAAATAGTTCTATATTACGACAACACGATACACTACAGATTATTAACAAATTAACGAGACACAAAACAAACGACTAACAAATATATGAAAATACAATAATGAGAGAAACGCGCGATCAGTACGAGGCTTTGTGGCGGACTGCCGGCGCAGCAGCCCGGCGTCACCTGCGATAACGCATTTCGTGTGACATGCGCAATCAGGCGCATAACGCATTTCGTGTGACATGCTAGTACGATTTTGGTCCCCATAATTTTCATACCCCGGGCCTATATATGTAAATCGATTCTAAAGGAGTAAACTCCAAAAACATCTATAGTTGATAAAATCTGTATTATTGCAGATATACTTACGGTTTTTTTTGTGTAACTAGCTGATTTAATCTTGTTTCGAACCCCATCAATAATGATTAATTGTAATACTTTTAACATAGTGAAACGATTTGCGTGGAAAACCAAATTTTCAAAATTTTTAGTTAGAGTAGTGTTTGTTCATTGGAGGCATCGATTTGGTGTTTTCTAAGTAATTTATCACCAAGACAGCTGCCATGACAAACAATACTAAATTAATAAAAAAAAAATAGCCTATAGGGTAAAACCTGGATAGATGCCGCAGCGGGATAGATGCCTCATGTTCTAAAAACCTAACTTCCCGCACTCATGACAAAAAATGAATTTAATAAGTAGGAACCACAGTCACCCTATACCTTATCTACCATTTGAAAATCGCGTGTTGACGAAGTGTTTTCCTCGTGCATGTAATTTTCTCCGCGCGGAATTTCACGAACACGTAAAAGATTGAAAGGTTAGTATTTAGCGTGGTATAACTTTATAATTAGTGTAAAATTCCATTATATTTTTTACTACGTGAATATATTGGTTCATTGAGTCTGCATCTAGGTGTAAATAAATGCTATTAAGTTTATAATTTATTTACAAAAAATTTGGGCATCTATCCTTATCGCAAAGGATAGTTGCCCTGATTTTTTGGGGTATAGGTGCCTTTAGAGGCATCTATTCCTCCATACTCTACCATTTCAGAATATAGCTGAAATATGCCACGAAAACATAAAACACAAACAACTGATTTACAGTTCAAGAAGCGAAGATGAAGACAATCCACTTAACTATAAAATGAAAGGAAATAAAACAATAGATTTGCCCCTAAAGAAATCTAAGGGATAAACCTAAAACGCATGTAATAATATCTGCATTGAATGTTTTGAAAACTATAAAAATACGAAGTCGCAATCCGACTGGATTCAATCTTTAGTGTTTCAGAACTAGCTACATGAAACGTGTTTTTCAGAAATGATGTAGAAGATGTGAAAAATTTAAAGCACTATCCAGTTAACTTCAATTGGACAAAATAATAAAGATACCTTTATTGTGTTAATTTAATATAAAAAAAATACGATTTTGCAATGTACACATTGACACTTAATGTGAATATTTTATAAACAATTAAGAGTTTATATTTTTGTTGAATAAATATTTGTAAAATTTAATTTAATAAAAAAATAGGATAATGCATGTTGAAACTAAAAAAATTGTAATTTAGCTTACGCTTACTTAACGCTTTAAAAATTTAATTATGATCATTTGTGTGATATGACAATTATCTTTTAATTATAAACATTCAAAGACTTAAAAAATACAAAATATTTTTTATTATTATGACCTATGTTTCTTGGAGACAATTATTGCTCTGTTAGGAATAGAACTTCTTAATATTTGGTTTGGTTTTTTCGTTTACACGATATAAAGGGCATCTATCCTGCACTGCAGGCATCTATCCTACTCAGTATTTTCTTGGTGGGGCAACTATCCATACAGGTAGGCATCTATCCTCCAAAAAAAGGTTCTACGAAAAACGAATTTCTGCAAAATCTGTATTTGATAGGTTAAAAAAAAATTATACTAATTAAACATAAAGGATTGAGCTAACTACATTAATAGAAATTATTCGTATAAAATTAATATTTTCAAAATTACATGACTATTTCAAAAAGTGGGGCATCTATCTCGGCTTTACCCTACAATTTGTTGCTGCAAATTGTACATTACAGCTTATGTATTAAGGTTGATTTTTTTTTGTCCGTAATTACTTTATTGCCTTACATTTGTTTGTTTCCGTTGCAAAAAGCTTGAGACTTTGCTATCTATTTATTTACGTACCCTAGACGATTTAGTAAAATCTACATAATCGCTATGAACAAGTATTATAATTCATGAAAAGAAAAATACTCTAATGGCACAGAAAATATTGTTCGCACAACTTTCAAGATATATTTTTTTTTTTTATTCCCTTTGTAGGCAGACGAGCATACGGCCCACCTGATGGTAAGTGGTCACCGTCGCTCATGGACGTCAGCAATGCCAGGGGCAGAGCCAAGCCGCTGCCTACCATATATTTGAAATATCAACTTTTTTATTTATTGCTTAGGTAGGTGGACGAGCTCACAGCCCACCTGATGTTAAGTGGTTACTGGAACCCATAGACATCCACGACGTAAATGCGCCACCCACCTTGAGATATAAGTTCTAAGGTCTCAAGTATAGTTACTATATATAATTTATTGAACCATGACCGTGACCAGCAACCAACTGACTGTAACTAACTACAAAATATATCCAACATCAGAAACCTTAAAAGATTAAAATAAGATCCGAGAAATTAAGCTGTAACTATATATATTCCTCATAAATTATAATATTATTATCTAGTAATTGTATCTGTTCCCTTTGACATTGACAAAAGTTTTGCTCTGAGCCAATGTCATTCTCGAAATAACTACAGTCGCACGTTTTAAATAAATGCGTATTGTAATTATTAATCAATCAAGTGTACGTCGTACAAAAGGCGAAACTACAGGTATATTAAAACCATAAACAAAAATACTATACGGACATCCCTGAAATTTTGAAAAATATGTGAATTTAATATGTAAATTGCGAGAGCGGGATCCGCGACACTTCAACACAATGCGCGCTCAGAGCGACACACGGGCATAGTGCAGACTCAGCTACACTACTACTGCACTACTGCACTACTCCACTACTCCACTACTGAACTACTGCATTACTGCACTACTCCACTACTGAAATACTGCACTACTGCACTACTCCACTACTGAACTACTGCACTACTCCATACTGAACTACTGCATTACTGCGCTACTGTGCTACTGCATTACTGCACTACGGCACTACGGCACTTCTGCATTACTGCACTACTTCACTACTGCACCAATGAACTACTGCGCTACTGCACTACTGCACTACTACATTATACCGAAAATAATTCAAGATGGCCGAGAGCCCGTCTGTAAGCTAAAGATTGTAAGGAATGTACATTATCATACCTTGTAGAGGCGTAGTCTTAAGGGACTGTAGCACCGAGTTCCGACAAGTTGAACACATCAGCCAATTAAAAGTTCCGCACAAATTTTGTTGAAGTTTTTCAGAAGTCGTATTCCGTATGTTGAGTGTGTGTAGGGTCGCAGTGAGCCGCCGGCGTGACGTTCTATCCGACGTCATCACAAACATCACCCCCCCGCGTGCTGCTGACACGGAAACTTCCTCAGAAACTGTCACGGAAATGCCCACAGTGACAACGCATGAAGCGAACAAACAAACATTCATTATTATAGATTATAAGACTGGTCCTGACTCGTAGTTTCACTCGCGATCAATGTCTAGTTCATTAAATCCAAAACGGCAACATACCTGATCCTGTGGACCGAATGGTAAACAGTCGACGTTGCCTTAAACACGTCATTTCGAATCCTCCCTATCCACTAACGGTGCTTTTAGGTACCTCAAGCACCGGTCATCGTTCTCGTAGAACTCTTCGCCTGTGACGAAGGGCTCGGTGAGTAAATTAATTCACTGACACAGCTCACTGAGTTTCTCGCCGGATCTTCTCGGTGGATTGCGGTTGCGATCCGATAGTATATTCTGCGAAGCACTGCTCTTGCTAGGACTAGTGTTAGCAACGCCGTCAGCTTAGAGCCCCGTGAGCTCACCTACTAGTTCTATGAATCTAGTATAGCCCCTTGAGGTTACTAGAATAGGTAGAAAAACAGGCATATTGTATCAGAAAGGTTTTGCAATACAAAGTTTAGGGGATCGCCATTTTCTTAAAAATTTGTCAACTTTGATATACATTAGCAATGTCAATAAAATGAAGCTGCCATTTTGGCCTAGGCGTGGGTCAGTTGGTCAATTAAGCTAAATAATGATTTGATGTCTCGAAGTATCTCCTAACGTTGCAACTCTTGTTTGTCGGGAGAAACAAAGACCTCGTCGTATCAGAAATGGACATATATTTTTAATGTAAATTAATAAATCATGACAAAAATATTGTTATGCGCTAGGGTTCGGGATAAGTAAAATTCCACCAAAGTACAACTAAAAACTGTATTCAATACTTAAAATACCTAAACACTTCACAAACACTTTAAAACTCTCAATTCGCTTCTTCCGCTTCGCTTCAGGTGATCTGTTCGCTGTTTCGCTTCGAGTAGTTCCGATTACTGACTGACTGCGTGCCATCCCTGCAACGCTTTTATAGCCGAAACCTACTCCATAGTATTATCGACAACATTCCACACATCTCTAGTAGTAGTTTCCGCTATCTGTCAATAGATGGCGTTGCACCTCTCGAGCGTTCTAGGCGCTACTACGTCCTTCGATATTCGTTCGACTATTCGGCCATAGATGACGTTACTCTTACCGGCGTAACAATATGAATTTGCATCGTAATGAAGAAATTGTTTACCCAAATGCACTGGTGCTGTGAAGAGAGCCGCGCGACTTGCTCTATGTTATGTATCTGTTGCTACGTTCGCGTCATTTCTTTAAATCGTTAATTTTTATTTGATTAATCTCGTAATTTAAGCAAAAGCACTGGTGGTAGGACCTCTTTTGAGTCCGCACGGGTAGGTACCACCGCCCTGCCTATTTCTGCCGTGAAGCAGTAACTAGTTTCGGTTTGAAGGGTGGGGCAGCCGTTGTAACTATACCGAGAACTTAGAACTTATATCTCAAGGTGGGTGGCGCATTTACGTCGTAGATATCTATGGGTTCCAGTAACCGCTAAACACCAGGTGGGCTGTGAGCTCGTACACCCAACTAAGCAATAAAAAAAAATATTATTACGCGGAGCAGTGTTACGCAGTAATACCCTAACGGGTCGGACATGGTTGTGGAGCACCTCACACAGCTCTAAGCCCGCTGTATCGGACGCAAGCTTCAGTTAAATGTCTCGAAGGATCGCGCTAAATGTACCGGCACTAATGCGGATATCTTCACGGATGTGAACTTAGTTCAGGTGCGGCAGACGTCTTTTTTGTACTGTGCGAGTTCATTGGTCGGATTCTATTTCCAGAGCACATATATACCTACACATTGCAACTCTGGATTCAGCCGTCTACCGCGAGACATGAGGTCTGCGAAACATTTTTCTAATGAAATACGTACTCAACAAATGTTCACGATTGACCTCCACGGTGAAGGAATAACATCGTGTAATAAAAGCGAAACCCGCAAAATTATAATTTGCGTAATTACTGGTGGTAGGACCTGTTGTGAGTCCGCGCGGGCGGGTACCACCACCCTTGCCTATTTCTGCCGTAAAGCAGTAATGCGTTTCGGTTTGAAGGGTGGGACAGCCGTTGTAACTATACTGAGACCTTACAACTTATATCTCAAGGTGGGTGGCGCATTTGCGTTGTAGATGTCTATGGGCTCCAGTAACCACTTAACATCAGGTGGGCTGTGAGCTCGTCCAACCATCTAAGCAATAAAAAAAAAACATAAAACGCCACAAGTCCTAATAGGTCCGTGAGCTTTGCTACCGGTCTGGAACATTCAAACAATTCAGCTTAACAACACTATGCCACTTCTGCACCGGAGGCTCTGTCCATCCCGAGCTCTAATTACTTACACGATCGAAGCATTGCCAAGATGTCAATATTCAGAGCACGTGCTCGTGTGTGTGTGTGCGTGTATGTAAGCAGCGCATTGGAGGGAAGCCAGCGACGCATCCCTCTTGTAGATCTATTATTTGTACTTAGCAGTAAATTATATGCGGCGGATACCTATTATGTTACATTGAGTTTTTTTTTTTACTGCTTAGATGGGTGGACGAGATCACAGCCCACCTGATGTTAAGTGGTTACTGGAGCCCATAGACATCTACAACGTAAATGCGCCACCCACCTTGAGATATAAGTTCTAAGGTCTATAGTCAGTATAGTTACAGCGGCTACCCTTCAAACCGAAACGCAATACTGCTTCACGGCAGAAATAGGCGGAGTGGTGGTACCTACCCGCGCGGTCTCACAAGAGGTCCTACCACCAGTAAAAGTGTTAAAAGTGAGTTGTTATTAATCGTTCCGAAAGTCGTCGCATCAATTTTAATAGATTAGAGAGATCGAACTCAAGCTCAATCAGGTAAGCCCTCACAGTAATCAATCGCTAACTTTCATACGTGCTATCATTACCTGAACGTGAACAATTGCTTCGAATAAAGCAATAAGTCGTTGGAGATGATCTTCCGTAGACAATGTCGTCCTTGATTGTAGCACTACACAATAATGTTGAGTAATGTGTCGTAGCACACCGCCCACGCCGCGGTCTCGCTCACACACGCGGCCGCTTGTGAGACAGGATCGGTTGGACGCCAATCATACTTACACCAATTATCGCTCACGTGTAGTGTCGACGAGCTAGAGAAACTGACAAGATCGAGGCTGTCGACCAGGATGTGTATGGAACATTTGACATTACAGCTGTATGCGCTTAAGGAGTTACATTTAATAATATTAATAATTTACGGTTGTTAACGCCTTTGCCGTATCTGCGTGTCGTCTATAATCTATAATAAGCTAACTACTCTGTAATTTAAATCTAATCTGTCTCTTAACATTTTTACGAGGGAACAGACTTTTTGGCGGGAGCGCGAGGAGTGAAGTTGTGTGATTTGTTTTATTTTATCTATTTAGTGTTTCTTCAGGTTTAAATGTGTAATAACGGTGGTTTATTATCTGTTTAATATTTGTGAAAGTGCACAAATGTGGGAAAATGAAACAAAGCCTCTGGGCGTAACTTCTCGGGATCCTCCAAAAAGTCCACTGAAAAAATCTCAGTAAATGACCACCATTTTACTAAGATTGTTTCATCCCATATCATGTCATTTCATCCCAATAGATTAATATCTCAAATTAATCATCTTCATTTCATTTCGTTTCACTCCATATTATCATTTTTCATAAAAATAAGAATATAAATTAAAAATAAGACATGACTTAAAGGTCTCAGTAACCAGGTCATAAAACCATTTAAAAAAAACGAGGGAACAATTCCCGCTTCTTTTCTGAAGTAGGTATCATTCAATTAATTTCAATTTATACAAGTTTCTTGCTTCTTTACAAATGTACTTCATTTAATTCATCAAAAATACAAAACTAAACATCTCTACTCTAAACAAATTATTGTACAAATATAAAATAAACTATCGTAACAGAAAACAACGGGATTTCATGGTATCATCAGATACAACGGTAAGAGTATATATTTTGGTCACCCTACAGGATTTTTTGGACAAGTTTAAAAATGATTGGTCACTGTGCTGGAATTATAATTAATCCTGTGTACACGTAGTCACGTGTGACTCGCGATCACCATCCTGACTGTTCCTAGCGCGAGGTAGTCAGTCATAGATCGGTGTTTCCCGAGCGCTATGACATGTCCTTCTTCAAACGAGGCTTGTGGAGAGTATTAAGCGGTAGGCAGCGGCTTGGCATTGCTGAAGTCCATAGGCGACGGTAACCACTCACCATCAGGTGGGCCGTATGGTCGTCTGCCTACAAGGGCAATAAAAAAATTAAAAAAATTACGGTAAGAGCATATATTTTGGTCACCCTACAGGATTGTGTGGACAAGTTTAAAAATGATTGGTCACTGTGCTGGAATTAAATGGATCCTGTGTACACGTAGTCATGTGTGACTCGCGATCAACATTATGACTGTTCCTAGCGCGAGGTAGTCGGTCATAAATCGACTTGAAGGATCGAACCGCCATTGTACAATACAATTATGTATATATGTATAGAGGTTGCAGTAAACACTTCCCCCGGTCTCAGTAAAAAGAAAAACATAATTTTAACTTCAACGCACAGACAATGTGTCGATGTGTATATACATATTGTTGGAAACCCAACAAATTGGTATAAAACCTTTTTTATTGTTGTGGTTGTGGTTTTTGACATTACATTTGAATTTTGAATTTTGGAATGTCTTAGATTTGTCATTCTCTTTTTATCCGTGCTATTTATTGTACGCGAATCGTAAAATTTCCAAAATATACAAATTTTATACGTGCAATCCTCGCGAGTTTATTTATTAAGGTCCTTGCCCATCCTAATCATACAGTCCACTACACATAGTTGAGTCACAATTTCATATTAACTGAATACTAGAGGTCCCGCAGTAGTCGAAATTCGAATATAATTAATTGGAATTGTAAGTTTGTACACTATTATGATTGTATTTTATACTTCTATAATCAGGAATTTCGCCAAGATGATTCTATAAAAAAATATTAATAAAGACAAGCAATATTTAATCTATTCTCAATTTGACCACAGACGTCAAGAACAAAAGTTTGACAATAAATAGTATGCATGCGTGTGTGCGTCAAATACATGGTATGTAGTGTGTGTAATGTTTTCTTTATTGATTTAATGTATATTTTATGCATTATTTAAAAAAATATTAACATTGTGCACTTCTTCTCTATGTTCTAAGTGTAGAAAATTTCATACTCTTCCGTCCGCGCAATTTTCGTAAAAAGGGATACAAAGTTTTTGCTTCACGTATTAATATATAGATAATTTGTTTCAACGCGCTGAGTTCATTTCACCAGTACTGCCTCATATCGTTATTGACCTGCTGTGAAGTGGTTACCAAGGTCCATGGACATCAACTACGGAAAGGCTTCGAACTCGTGTGCTCATCTACAACAACAATATTTTTTTGAATCTCTATCGCTTTTTTTTGTTTTTAAGAGTAAACCTGGACCGTGCGTAGTACAATAGGTCGCGGAGGGCGACTACAGTACAGAGAGGGCCGCGAGAGGGCGGCTACAGAGCGGAGGGCTCTTGCGATGTTATTTGTCTATTTTTAAACAATTCACGAAATCACAGACAGAACAATGTCTTACACAAAACTCGCCCGAGACGGAAACATCGTCCTGAACGGTTATTAACTAAAGCTATAGTACGATTCGCTTGCAATTGCTTTGCTACTGACATGTTGCTGTTTTTGAAATGTTCACAAACAAGAAATATTGTAATACAATTGTTGACTTGTAACTAACTATCGAAGCGATACTAAAGTGAAGTAGGTAAACCTTATAAAGAATACTAACTGGATGCTCTAATATCATTGAAAACAAAATACTTATCTGGGCTTATATTATGAAGTCGTCGTGGCCTAAAGGATAAGACGTCCGGTGCATTCGTGTTGAGCGATGCACCGGTGTTCGAATCCCGCAGGCGGGTACCAATTTTTGTATTGAAATACGTACTCAACAAATGTTCACGTTTGACTTCCACGGTGAAGGAATAACATCGTGTAATAAAAATCAAACCCGCAAATTTTAATTTGTGTAACTACTGGTGGTAGGACCTCTTGTGAGTCCGCACGGGTGGGTACCACCACCCCGTCTATTTCTGCCGTGAAGCAGTAATGCGTTTCGATTTGAAGGGTGGGGCAGCCGTTGTAACTAAACTCGAGACCTTAGAATTTATATCTCAATGTGGGTGACGCATTTACGTTGTGGATGTCTATGGGCTCCAGTAACTACTTGACACCAGGTGGGCTGTGAGCTCGTCCACCCATCTAAGCAATAAAAAAAAAGAAATATGTTGTAAAGAAAGGCGTAGGTTGTTCGATCCCGCATGTGTCGATGCGCGCGTCCAAGGTCAGCAGCAAGCTGTAGCGATGCGACAGCGGACGCGGTCGCTGTACACGTATTCCTCCCGAGTGTAGCGGAGCTCGGAGCGCTCAGGCAGTTCATCAACAGAAAACTCTCATTATCTTAAAAATAAAAAGGGAATTTCAAAGAAACTGTAAACGCTCCTATTTGTACAAATTATGCTTCGACGAGAAACTCTACTCTCTCTTATTCTGCAGATGATGTCTCGAGCCTCCGAAAGGACAAGAAAGATCTTTGTAGTTTTATCGAAAATTGCAGGTCGTGACGTCGTGGATGCGTCTACTAATGTTTCGTCGACTGTCCGGTTGATAACTGGCTCTTTTATTCTTANGCCGTTTTAACTGTACTTGAGACCTTAGAACTTATATCTCAATGTGGGTGACGCATTTACGTTGTGGATGTCTATGGGCTCCAGTAACTACTTGACACCAGGTGGGCTGTGAGCTCGTCCACCCATCTAAGCAATAAAAAAAAAGAAATATGTTGTAAAGAAAGGCGTAGGTTGTTCGATCCCGCATGTGTCGATGCGCGCGTCCAAGGTCAGCAGCAAGCTGTAGCGATGCGACAGCGGACGCGGTCGCTGTACACGTATTCCTCCCGAGTGTAGCGGAGCTCGGAGCGCTCAGGCAGTTCATCAACAGAAAACTCTCATTATCTTAAAAATAAAAAGGGAATTTCAAGGAAACTGTAAACGCTCCTATTTGTACAAGTTATGCTTCGACGAGAAACTCTACTCTCTCTTATTCTGCAGATGATGTCTCGAGCCTCCGAAAGGACAAGAAAGATCTTTGTAGTTTTATCGAAAATTGCAGGTCGTGACGTCGTGGATGCGTCTACTAATGTTTCGTCGACTGTCCGGTTGATAACTGGCTCTTTTATTCTTAAGTTTTCATTAATCACATGTAGTTATCCAAAACAGACATAATATGACCAGACACGCATGGTAACACCCGTGACGTCACACCCGGTGATGCTACACACGGTCAGACACTCGACGATCACTTCACCGAGAGCTCGTCTGACTGACAAAAGAACAATCGCAGATTCATACAAACAAGATTTAAGTAAAGCACTCAATTAAATTATGATCAATTAATTATACAAGTTAGTTGGATAAGTTTGAGAAGCGTCGAATACAATAGGCGGCGGCTCTCAAACTTTAACCGAAGGGACAACGCGTCAAACAAATTAATTTTCATTCACCCTCCCGGGGGATGCGCAGCCGTCGCGAACACTAGTGATGACCACTGGGATTCACTCAAATAAAACAGGTTTCCTATTTAGTTATTGCAAAAATCCAAAGACTCATTTGACCTTTGTCGGAATTACAATCTAATTAAAAATCTTGATACATCGACAAAAAGGCGGGTGTTTTTTTTTTGATTGCTTGGCTTGGTGGACTAGCTCACAGCCCACCTGGTGCTAAGTGGTTACTGGAGCCCATAGACATCTACAATGTAAATGCGCCACCCACCTTGAGATATAAGTTCTAAGGTCTCAAGTATAATTACAACGGCTGCCCCACCCTTCAAACCGAAACGCATTACTGCTTCACGGCAGAAATAGGCGGGGCGGTGGTACCTACCCGTGCGGACTCACAAGAGGTCCTACTACCAGTAAAATGAGTGTCTACGGGTACTTGTGTGCACACAATGGCATCACATACAACAGCACAGTATTCCGAGTGTCAACGGACGCGACGTCCACGCTCGGTCTACTACAAGTGTTGTTAGCAGGATACAGCCAGGAGCACGGCGGCTCCGGTCCCGTGGAGCTTCTGCTGCTAATTCGTTGTATGGCGTCCACATCGGTCGATCTTCGGTTTAGCTTCATACTGCACTTACTCTGTTCGCATTATACCAATAGCAGGCGCATACCGGCATCCTGCCTGTTTTTGCCATGTTGTAATCCGAAGAGCCAGATACCCGCTAGTACTATTACCAATGTAGCCTTGCATTTCGAAATGGATAGCGCTGCTTGTGGGCTTTGTTAACCAGGTAACACCGGGTAACACCAGGTAACACCCGGTGGATGATGAAGTCAAAAATTAACAAAAAATCTATTGAAATCTTACTGGTGGTAGGACCTCTTGTGAGTCCACGCGGGTAGGTACCACCGCCCCGCCTATTTCTGCCGTGAAGCAGTAATACGTTTCGGTTTGAAGGGTGGGGCAGCCGTTTTAACTGTACTTGAGACCTTAGAACTTATATCTCAAGGTGGGTGGCACATT
This sequence comes from Bombyx mandarina, assembly GCF_003987935.1. The sequence continues at coordinate 2,469,881 of NW_021011521.1, read as the reverse complement.
TACGTTGTAGATGTCTATGGGCTCCAATAACCACTTAACACCAGGTCGGCTGTGAGCTCGTCCACCCATCTAAGAAATAAAAAATATAAAAAATTACTAACAAATTCTGCGCCTTTTTTTGTCTTGATGTATACTCGTAGATATCATTGAACAACTTGAATATTTCTTGAGAAATACTTACTGTAGAACTAATTACTGTAACTGATTCATGAATAATCAAATAAACNTGGGCTCCAGTAACCACTTAACACCAGGTCGGCTGTGAGCTCGTCCACCCATCTAAGAAATAAAAAATATAAAAAATTACTAACAAATTCTGCGCCTTTTTTTGTCTTGATGTATACTCGTAGATATCATTGAACAACTTGAATATTTCTTGAGAAATACTTACTGTAGAACTAATTACTGTAACTGATTCATGAATAATCAAATAAACTAATAAAATGTTGCTTTTAATTATTATTAATCACTCTGTGCAATTGCTTTAGGTGTTTTATATTTTAAACGATTTTAGAATACGCTTATTTCATCGTACAGGTAGAACTATTGATGTCTATATATTAATAGATGAAGCAAAAACTTTGTAGCCCTTTTTACGAAAATTGCGCCGACGGAGGAGTATGAAACTTCCCACACGTAAAGAGAATATAGAGAAGGAGTGCAGAATGCTAATATTTTTTTTAAATTAAGCATAAAAAAATACATTAAATTAATAAAAAAAACATTACACACGCTACCATGTATTTGATGCACACACGCATGCATACTATTTATTTATTGTCAAACTTTTGTTCTTGACGTCTGTGGTCAAATTGAGAATAGATTAAATATTGTCTCTTTTTACTAACCTCTTTTTACTACCACTTGTACAAGTGTTGACTGGACCACCTGCATGGACCTTCCCCCCGGTCTATTTTGCCGCGAAGATCTCAAGCGCGTTGTTCTACTGATCAATGTCATTACAGCGCAACAATTTCTTTGACTTCACGACCGTGTGTAAAGAACTATTTCCCCGGCTATTTTCACACGACTGTTAGTGCAGTTAGTTTCATGGGTCAACATACAACAACTACCTCGCAAATGGTATCGTTCGACCACGATGGGGCCCCTCGTGGTTCCCTCGCAACGCTAAAGAGCTCGCTTATCTGTGCCTTTTTTATTTTTATTGCTTAGATGGGTGGACGAGCTCACAGCCCACCTGATGTTAAGTGGTTACAGGAGCCCATAGACATCTACAACGTAAACGCGCCACCCACCTTGAGATATAAGTTCTAAGGTCTCAAGTATAGTTAGAACGGCAGCCCTACCCTTCAAACCGAAACGCATTACTGCTTCACGGCAGAAATGGGCAGGGTGGTGGTACCTACCCGTGCAGACTCACAAGAGGTTCTACCACCAGTGCCTTTGGAACACGCCCCTACACCTAAATACCGATTTAACTCGAACCATTACTTAATTTTATTTGACCCTCAGATTAAATATCTCTGTGTGCCCTGTAAGTCAGCGTTGATTAATTAACCTGATGAGGGTTCTCTCGTCATGCTTTTGTGACTTGGACTACCAACTAGGTACTATAATAATTGTCAAACACTTGCATATAGTCTCCAAGAAAAATGACAACGACATGCAAACAGACGGATAGGATAAAACATTTGATTTCACTGTATCTATTCATGTATTTCAGTGTACTAGAGGTCCCGCAGTAGTCGAAATTCGACTAAATTAATTGGAATTGTAAGTTTGTACACTATTATGATTGTGTTTTATACTTCTATAATCACAAATATCCCCAAGGCTACACTATAAAAAAATATTAATAAAGCCAAACAATATTTAATCTATTCTCAATGTGACCGAGGACGTCAAGAACAAAAGTTTGACAATAAATAGTATGCATGCGTGTGTGCGTCAAATACATGGTATGTAGTGTGTGTAATGTTTTCTTTATTGATTTAATGTATCTTTTATGCATTATTTTAAAAAAATATTAGCATTGTGCACTTCTTCTCTATATTCTCTATAAATGTGGAAAATTTCATACTCCTCCGTCCGCGCAATTTTCGTAAAAAGGAATACAACGTTTTTGCTTCACATATTAATATATAGATAAATATCAAATGCTGTGATGAAGGACCAGCACGCATACATTATGTCCGTAAAGGTGAAAATATAACAGTCATGTATAATTTTGTGAGTGTACAGTTTGTCCACACAACAACTCTGTTGTGATAATGATAACAACTCCAACATTAAATAATTGTTTATTGATATGCTTACCCTGATTGGTAACTGTTTATATGATAAAAATGACATTACGCGAGTACGCGACGCCTTGCTGATGGCGGTACACGAACTGACTGAAAAATGAATGACTTTGATGTAAAATGCATCCGTATGCAATATGATGTGCGCGCTAGCCTGTACAGTGAGGCTTTTTATATGTTGGTCTATTTGTTTGCACACATTCCGCCATTGCTGTATCAACTTTACTGTGGTATTCAATATTCTTTAATATTGACATACGGCTGGGCTAACATTGGTATCATTCGAATCCACACTAATATTATAAAGCTGAAGAGTTTGTTTGTTTGAACGCGCTAATCTCGGGAACTACTGGTCCGATTTGAAAAATTCTTTTAGTGTCAGATAGCTCATGTATTGAGGAAGGCTATTTACAACATCACGTTAAGACCAATACGAGCGGAACCTCCTGTTTTGAAGTCGGCTAAAAAGCATGATTTTGGTACCTTAAATAGCTCCTTAACATTATATTATTAAAAAATATACTTACTTCTACGTAAATCCCACACGGACTATTCCACGCGGACGAAGTCGCGGGCAAAAGCTAGTCGATTGATATATAAAAAGCATACGTCTATTTTAATCTGTTTCGTTCGCGACCTTCGAGTTTTTATTGTGTTGCGTGAAGTCGGTCGTTTCGTTGTGGCCAGCGCTGCGCTCACTGCGGTCACTACGCGCTGCACTCACTCGCCATGATCATTGTTTATGCCGTATACGTGTTGGCTGTGTATACGGTGCGTGGAAACGGTAAGGATTCTTTGAAAATTATGCAGTTTGACACAAACAGAACTCAGGCTCAGCTCTGTGTGTTTCGTGTTTTGAACAAAATTTGTTCCCGTTATTGTTTGCCAATTAAGGTAAACTGTCCTATACCGGTTACCGTTGTCACTCGTGAATACTTCAAATTCAAGATCACGGGTAAGGGCCTTTTTTTTTTCGTGGGCCGATCCTCCTACGAGGTCCCCGCGCCTAGGGGCCGCGCGGGGTATGTGTGACTCAACGGTCTGCAAGGTGTTGGAAGCAGACCGCGGACCAAAGGAATTTTAGGGCCCACCCACTATGATACACCGCCAACCGGTTTCTCTATTATAGACACTCCTTGGCAGCGCGCTAGAGTGCTGGTAGGGCGCCGCGCGGCCTCTACCCTCTCAGATCGCCCCTTGACCTTCACCGGGGGAAGTTCGCCTCTTGCAGGGGCCGGAGTCGGTTAAAAGCACGGGTAAGGGGCTGCCCACAGCTAGGAGTACTTTGAGAGCTTGTTTAAAGACCTGCGTCATTTCTTTTTTTTTTATTGCTTAGGTGGGTGGACGAGCTCACAGCCCACCTGGTGTTAAGTGGTTACTGGAGCCTATATACATCTACAACGTAAATGCGCCACCCATCTTGAGATAAGTTCTAAGGTCTCAGTATAGTTACAACGGCTGCCCCACCCTTCAAGCCGAAACGCATTACTGCTTCACGGCAGAAATAGGCAGGCTGGTGGTACCTACCCATGCGGACTCAGAAGAGGTCCTACCACCAGTAAAAATCTATGCACTAGCTAGTGAGGTTCCACGTTGGACGAGTTCCACATGCGATGCTCCATGGTAACTATCGTTAAACAAGTGCCACGCGCGTGTCTTACTGTACCTATAGCGACAAATTGTAAATTAACGTATGAGTGGTGTCCGCGCGGGATGTTTGGAGATACGGAAACCTTTCATTACAATTTGTACTTTTACTTTTTAATATAAATTCTCATTTCATCGAAGAGTGTTTAGTCGGCGGCACTGCTGTATGCTGCTTATGCGTGAATGGCGGATTGAGATTTCCTTCTACCTATAGAATTGTATTTTGTGTTTCTAGTAATTAGGAATATGGGCCTGACACCAATTATTTTGTCATCGGTGGCGGCTTGAGCATGTGGGTCACGTGAAGTGAGGCACGTCGACGCTGCCAGTGTCATCGATCAGGGGGAGGACCGTGTCGATGCATGCCGTTAAATACTATATAGTGTTGAACGAGTACCTCAGCAGGAAGTTCGTTAAAGCTTATTTTTTAACCGACTTCAAAAAAGGAGGAGGTTCTCAATTCGACTGTATGTTTTTTTTTATGTTTGTTACCTCAGAACTTTTGACTGGGTGAATCGATTTTGATGATTCTTTATGTAGCTGAATACAGAGTTGTGTATAGATGAGATATACTCATAATATAACAATCACGTTCGTGTTCAGAATCGAACTCATCTCGAGTGCTAGGGGAGAGTCTCCGGCGACAGCTGATGGACGACAACTATGACTACCAGCCTTCAGAGACGGAGGAACTACTGCATCCGCAGGATATAACCAGACGTCAAGGTCATCCACTAGAATATGTGTAGCAGTGAAGTCGTCGTGCCCTAAAGGATAAGACGTCCGGTGCATTCATGTCGATCGATGCACCGGTGTTCGAATCCCGCAAGCGAGTGCCAATTTTTCTAATAAAATACGTACTTAACAAATGTTCACGGTTGACTTCCACGGTGACAAAACAGCATCGTGTAATAAAAATCAAACCCGCAAAATTATAATTTGCGTAATTACTGATGGTGGGACCTCTTGTGAGTCCGCACGAGTAGGTACCACCACTCTGCCTATTTCTGCCGTGAAGCAGTAATGTGTTTCGGTTTGAAGGGTGGGGCAGCCGTTGTAACTATACTGAGACCTTAGAACTTATATCTCAAGGTGGGTGGCGCACTTACGTTGTGGATGTCTATGGGCTCCAGTAACCACTTAACACCAGGTGGACTGTGAGCTCGTCCACCCATCTAAGCAATAAAAAAAAACAAAAAAACAAAAACAAAATAGTAGCGTCTGAACTCCACAGGCGTCGCTCTCAACAAACAAGATACGGATTTAGACTCCATCAACATATTCGTACCGGAAACAATAAATAACCAATACATTATCACCGAGGACAAGGACACAGGACAGGACATGCTTCACCACCTGGACGACAGACCGACGGACATCATGACCAGCGACCAGCGCGACTACGTGGAACTCCATGATGATGGTACTAAGCCCACGCAGCAAGCTAAATACAAAATATTAAAGGTAACCCGCTCACGACAGTTTGTGCTTCTTAAGATCAAGATTCTAAATCTGTAGTGGCTACTTTATTTAACTAGATTACNATTTCCCCCCCACATCGTTGGGGTGCCCCCTTATGGGGACCCATTTCCCACCCCCGTTGGGTGGACCACTCCCCCTTATGGGGAGTGATTATATCGGTCCCTCCCCGCGACGGTCTTCCCCTTCTGGGGAGCCCTTAGCGGGTGAGCGCCAAACTAGTGTCGCCGCCCCTCCTCTAGTTTGTAGAGGTGGGGCCGCGGCATAGGGCCGGTGGCGGGCCCCACGGTTGCTGACCTTCGCCACGGGCATCGAGCCGTCATCAGACCAGCCCATCGTATTATGTTTATTTATATATCATTTTGTCGATGCTATGCAGCCGTGCACGCTGCGAACAGCGTACCTTCCCCAAAGTCCCCCCTGCATCTACGTCACCCCTGCCCTATGTGGTAGGGAGTCTCAGCCCGGGTAGTGGGGTTTGCCCCGAGGCCCGTTCCATGCCCCCGTGAGGGGGTATGACGACCCTTCTTCTTCTTCATAATGCCGTAATTTATTATTATAACTTAAAAAAAAAAATACAATTCCTTCACTAATGAATCGAAAGGAACTTCGTTCCATCCGGGTGTCCCTTGACACCTCTGAAGTTTTTATTTTATTTCTTTTAATAAAAGAAGACTTATTGCGGCATAACTATAATAGTTAGACATATGCAGTTGCGACACTTTTTGTAAATAATGAGTTCTACAAAGTCGTAGTACATTATTATTTTCTATCATCAATAGTTTTCGCAGGGCACGCGATGTAAAGAATGTTTTAGGTAATTTTTTTACACCTTGGGTTACATTATTGGAGGTTTAGTAAGGATCCCTAATTTTTTTCAAAAAAGAGGATAGCCTAAGTCACTCGGAAATAGTGTAGCTTCCAAACAGTAAAAGAATTTTTCAAATCGGTTCAGTACTTTCGGAGCCTATTCAATACAAACAAACAAACAAGTCTTTCCTCTTTATAATATTATATATTATATAATAAGTATAGATAAAGGCTTTAACAAAAAAAAAAAGTATCTGTGCAGGTAAAAAACCCCAGTCGTCGGAGTATGGGCTCCAGACGGTTCATACAGGAAGAAAAAGAAGACGGAGTGGCCATCATCAGCCTCGACGACGGAACCTTCCCGGAGTTCAGGCTGCCGAAGGACAGGCGCCAGTACATGCAGGACGGAGATGATTTGGATGACTTAGGGCTGGACCTAGACTCCGCCGGTCCTGACTTCGTCCAAAACAAAACAAAACATTCGAATGACGACTACTTGTCGGATCTTATTCCTACATTTAATGTTAGCGATGAACTAAACAGAGTTTAACATCGTGCTGCGAGTAAATGTTATGTGTTTTTTGAATATTTTTCATTTAAAATATCCGTCCGTTCCTGTTATAAAGCATATATACCATTCACATAACGATATCAAATTTCAATCAACAATAAAACTAGTAACAAGTTGCGCGCGCACCCACCGCGGGGAGAGAATGTAATGGCACGAATAATATTTGCATTATTCACTACATTTAATCTAATACTGTTATGTTATGAGGCAGTGGAGATACCAAGTAAGTATTTCAAGAAACATTTTTCTACAATAATTCATTATTTATTTTATTTTTATTTATTTATTTATGTACACACAGAAAACAAGACATAGTACAGAGTAATAGGAAAAATATGTACAAAGGCACTGCTTATTTCTTTAAGAAATCTCTTCCAGCAGACCTGCGAGAGGATAATGAGAATAATAATAAAAAGTGATGAGTGTGTGTAGAACAAATAACACATAACTAAAATAACAAATACAACATGAGAATTATAGTAATGCACATACACATAGCAAATATTTAAAGTAACACAGTAACACTCGTATATACGAAGAGTATAGAACCATTATCATTCGGTTCATCATTATCGTGAGAAACACTAATAAAATGACGTATTTTTAAGGAGCGATATAAAAAACCTTAGCGCAGACTTCGTATCCGCGTAATGTAACAAACCACCTTATCTCATTGATATGTACACATTATGTGAACAAGCTGCAGTGGCTTCACGAGGACTTGTGGTGGCGACCGCAGCGTTAGGTCCGCGCTAACGTGAACTGACTTACAGATACATTCATTCGCAGGCAATAACCAGACCAGCATATTTGTGGACAAATTGAAGAATATATTGAGACGAAATAATGATGACTACATAGACATTCGTACGAGTAAAACTAATATACTTACTACAAAAGTAAATACAACAGCAGCCGTAACAAGAGTGACGACGGGCAAGGACGTTTTAAACAACAGCAGCATCCGGCGAGCATCGACCACGCCAAACATCCGCAGGAGAGCTCTCAGTCAAGTTAAGAGTGTAAAAGAGAAAGAGAACGATTTAACAAAACAAGACAACACTAAAGTGAACACAGAACACAAAAGCATACTGAAACCAAACAATTTATTGAATCAAGCGAATGATATTAAAGACAAGTATCCCAAGTACGTGAACAAAATATCTAAAGTTAAATCGTTTTTTAACAAGAATAAAGATCTGTTCAAAAAGTTCATAAGTAACAGGAGCTCGAAGCCACAGATACCTGTGCTGAAACTTGGAAACGGAACCACTCCGACCGGGGACACGTTGGCTACGAGCGGACGAGGGCCCCTGGGACGAGTGCGGATTTCGAAATCCTCAGATGATGAATCAAAGACGACATCCCTAGAGGCCAACGAGAATAGCTTGCCGAACTCCGAGCAGCTGGACATGGCGCCCGCCAGGGGAGGATACATACATGCTCAGAGACTTAAGGTTAACTATATTACTCAACCATTCTAGGGTATGTACACGAGAGATTCATCCAGTTACCCGTCGACCCAAGACTGGCTAGGAGGTAGGGTGTATAGTAACCACCGCCCTGCCTATTTATACCGGGAAACATTCTGCCGCTCCGGTTTGAAGTGTGGGGCAGCTGTGATACAACAGAATTGAGAGTTAGACCTCACGTCATAAGGTTAGCGGCAGTTACGCTATGGTGTCTGTGATCAAATAGAAATGACTGGTACTTGAGACTTCAGGCCCAGTGCGGGACACAACGAAGTCGGATCCGTGTCTTGCACAGTGGCCCGGCCGGCATACTGCGTCAGTCGATACAAATGCACCGGGCGTGTTATACTTTAGACCACGACGGCTTCGAAACAAGGTTTTATGCAGAGGCGGATTATCTGTAAGGCGAACTAGGCACGTGCCTAGGGGCGTGTTGTTACAAGGAGCGCGCGAGCTCAGAATTTTTAAATAAATAAAGAAAATAACATATCGACGATTAAGAACTAAATACTGATCTATAATCTAAATCTATAATAGATTATTCCTATTTAGCCTATTTCATGAATCATGAATTTCGATGTTCGTTCTGTCGTCCCTCTTGATTTCTTCACAGTTATAACGTCATATTTCATTCTCGCGTTAGCGTAAGTACAAGGGCCCTGGTCTACTAAAGTCTAGGGTTTGATGATATAACTTCATCGTAATTGCAAAAACGACCAGTTAAAATTCATAGTATTATGATGGCCATTTATGGCCGGTACAGGGGCGCCGATAAAGTGATTGCTTAGGGTGCTCTGGACCTTTAATCCGCCACTGGTTTTATGGATTTATTTTTCATTCCCAAGGATCGTCTGTGCCAACGCAACGTGATGATACCGGAGGGTCCTAAGTACGACAGCAAGGGCAGGGCGTACCTCGCCGCCTACACTGCGGTACGAGGACACGATTTCATTCAGACCAAGCCTCCCAAAGCATTTCTTCCACGATGCTGTAATTGTTGCAAGAAATCTGTTCTTGGTTGTGAATAAATTCTATTGTAAATGTTTCATATTTTTATTACTTACATCTATATCTACACTAATATATAAATCTTCAGTGGTTTTTACGGATGTTCCGTTATAACTACTGAACCATGCATCCGATTAACTTGAAACTTGGTATCCATATAGAAAATACATAGACTTAATGGATAAGCCAATATTTATATGAATATTGGACTCCCTACACCAGTTTCAGGGGCGTTAATGATGAGAATTTTTGTGGGGGTGAGAGATAATAATGTTAATTTTAAATGCCCAACGAAGCGGGTGGGTACAGCTAGTACTTTTATATTATTACTCACATATTATAATTATAGCTTTCTTATTGTCTTAGACCTGACACAGATAAAACTAGTTTACCGAGTATTTCATAATGAACTGCGGGATCCTTGCCACACTTCGTACTCATTGTCATAGCTTTATGTTTGTTGGTTAAAATATACTACAGCAGAATTCGCTCAATGATCGAATTTCAACCACCTACACCTAAACATTTATTGTATAAGTGTTCACCAAATATGTATGGTAAACAGTAAGATTGTTAAGCCTATAAATGTCGCCTACAGAAAATAAATAACACTTTTCGTGACCAAGGCAAATTTTATTACAAAAACAGGTCTATCTACTTTGGGTATGAACTTTAACATTTTTTTAATTAAAATTAATGCTATATTAAATGCCGAAAACACGTAAACTTCTTGAAAAGACAAGCGCTCTGTATGTTGTTGTTGCTTGAAGTATCAACGTAGCTGTATTAAGGAATGTTTTCACTAAGTAGGGAACTAAGTAAGACCAATCAATTTACGACCGTCTGGTGTAGTGGTAAGTGACATGGTCACTACACAAGGGGGTCGCGGGTTCGAATCCCGCCAAGGAAAGATATTTGTATGATAAATATAAATGTCTTTTCCAGGGTTATGGATGTATATTTCCGTTATCTGGTACCTGTAACACAAGTTTTTTACGAACTTATCAAGGGACCAGTTAACGTGGCGTGATTGTTAGTAAATATTTATTTATTTATTATTTATTTAATAGTTTACAACAACAACAACACACAGGCACAGATTATATCAAGAAGGAAGGAAGAACGTTTTGGACTCGCGCTTTGGTAGAAGTACTTCCGATGAAATCTGAAGCTGTCTTAGTCTGAATAGTCTGAACGTAATCATTGTCTGAATAGTTACAGTGATGAAACAAAATCAAAAGGTATGTGTATCCTAAATGAAGTATTTCTGAAAAAAAAAAATTTTTTAATATAAAACGTCTACAAATAATTCAAAATCTATGTAACGAATTAAAACACGCAAACTTACTGATTTTTTTTTCATGAGTTGACGCATCCTGCGATTGAAAAACTATTATTAGATTAAATAATGAGATCATTAAAATGCTATATCATTTATGCATCTAACTAGTCTGACCATAAATACTGTTACATAAAAACTTTTCTTTTTTTCAAATTTTTAATTATTTTGAATTTGGAACACGCATATTATTTTAAAAACTTCTTTCGATTTTGTGCCATTTCATATATTTTTTCGACTTCATTATCAAATTACAATATGGAATGGGTTGTTAAAGAAAATAGGATTGCAGTGATCGCCTTGTACAAAGCGGGTATGAAGCCGTCGGTCATATTCCAGACACTTCAAAAGCTTGGTATCAGCTTTATGTTCGTATATCGTACTATATGAACAGATACAACAACATTTCGTCTGTCGAAGACCAGAAAAGATCGAGGCGGCCGCGTGCTGTTAGAACTACAAAGGCTTTTAATGCTGTTAAAGCCAGAATTCGTCGAAACCCCATTAGAAAGCAAAAAATATTATCGCGAGAAATTAAAATTCCCGCTAGTGTCGTATATTATAAAACAAGACCTGAAGCTCGCTGCTTCGTCGATAATGAGATGCCCTAAATCAATCTCTACAATTAAAGAGATCGATGATCGATCAAAATGACTTCTGTCGCGATACGCAGGTGAAAGGCACAGAAGTATTCTCTTTATCGATGAAAAAATTTTCACGATTGAAGAACACTACAATAAGCAAAATGATAAAGTGTACGCTCACACAGTTCTAAAGCTGCTCAAGTTGTGGGAGAGGTACAACGTGGTCATCATTCTGCGTCAGTGATGGTTTAGCGGGGTGTGTCTTATCAAAGAGTGAAAACTTCAGCCAAAGTGTATCAAGATACAGTCTTGGATCATGTTGTGAAACCTCTCGGCAATACACTTTTTAAAAATATACCGTGGACAGTGGACTATCCAGCAGGATTCTGCACCTGGTCACAAGGCACGAACTACCCAAGCCTGGCTTGCAACCAACGTTCCGAATTTTATAAGAGCATAAGACTGGCCCTCATTTAGCCAAGACATCAAATGTTTAGCCTTCAAATTATGGTCAGTTTTAGAGGACATGGCCTGCTCTAAACGACAAGGCGACATTGAGTCTCTTAAAAAATATTTGTAGCAAGCAGTAGCGAAATTTCCCTTGGAAACTGCACGTAAATCCATAGATTCGTGGCCAAACAGATTAAAGGCCTGTATAAAATCCAAAGGTGATCATTTCGGATTGATTTTTTTTTGTTGTTCAGGCCAATTTTTAAGTAGGTATAAATTTTAATAATACTTCATTTTAAAAGAATGCATTTTCATTTGCAACAGAACTTATGTTTGGACTAGGTTTTTTTTAAAAAAAAAGCATTTTCTCGTTAGATTCTTTGATGTACGATGAGTACTCACAGCCCCGGGTACTCCTCGTTTATAACCGTCCAGTCTCTCCTGCCATTAGCCCCGGACCGACCTGCGACGTGTCTAGTTCCGCCTAAACTAGGCTGATCCTCGCCGTCCGCAGTGAACACAGGGAGAATTCTCGAATGTTCATTGTATGTGTTAAAGGACCCTAGCGTGCCCGACGTGAGGTCCGCGGCGGGGCGCATGTCACATGTCCAAGCCGACAGTTGTAAAGGCACTTGGGTATCAGTTGTAGTTAAAATGCTCTTACATTTGTACAACATTAGGTACGGGAGTGTGTTAGCGTGGACTGCCTGAAATACGAAAGTGATCATGTACAACTTGGGTTATCTATATATACTTAGGTATATAAAAATGAATTGCTGTTCGTTAGTCTCGCTAAAACTCGAGAACGGCTGTACCGATTTGGCTAATTTTGCTCTTGAATTATTTGTGGAAGTCCAGAGAAGGTTTAAAAGGTATATAAGTATGAAAATGCTGGGAATTAAATAAAAATAACAATTTTGTTTTTTCTTTGATGTGTCCCCTATTGAACGGATTCCTTTTGTTTGCTTTAAGTTTATTTTATACAAAAGTTTAGATCTTTTATTTATCGATTAAGGCACTACGAAGTCTGCCGAGTCAGCTAGTCCGAATTACCTAAATATTAATTTGACACTTGTAATATCTTTCAACACTGTGTATCTGTAAATTAGTTCCCATCAACTCGCGACTGAAATTCGCATGTTTTAAAGGAAACAGAATACATAATATTGTTACATAATCAATTTGTCATCCTGTATTTTTTAAGTTTCTAGCAAACAATACGTTACGGAAGCTGTAACCATTTTACACACCTAGATACATAATAATATGTACTAGAGGTCCTGCAGTAGTCGAAATTCAACTATAATTAATTGGAATTGTAAGTTTGTACACTATTATGATTGTATTTTATACTTCTATAATCACAAATTTCGCCAAGGCTACTCTATAAAAAAATATTAATAAAGACAAACAATATTTAATCTATTCTCAACTTGACAACAGACGTCAAGAACAAAAGTTTGACAATAAATACATGGAATGTAGTGTGTGTAATGTTTTCTTTATTGATTTAATGTATCTTTTATGCATTATTTTAAAAAAATATTAGCATTGTGCACTTCTTCTCTATATTCTCTATAAGTGTGGAAAATTTCATACTCCTCCGTCCGCGCAATTTTCGTAAAAAGGGATACAAAGTTTTTGCTTCACGTATTAACATATAGATTTTGTTCTGTAAATAACATAGTTACCATAAATAAAATTGACAAATACTGCACCATAGAAGAAAACATTATTTATGAAGAAACAGTTAAACAAAGCGCAACTACAAAAGTTCGTAAACAAACTAGCCTCGCAAAATCATTTTAAAAATGATTGAAAAAAGTGATTATTTTGCAGAAAATTGCAATTTACATGGGTCGATAACACAGTCGCAGTATTTTGTAATCAGTTAAAACATCCTCATGTATGTACTTAAAAACGACTTGCAGCCAGTCAATGTTTATGGAATAGTCCACTTGATTTCTTTTGCATTTAGAGCAATTTTAAATCTATACTAATATTATAAAGGTATGATACCTACGTCTCGTTTTTACCATCGCACCGCCCGCCACCGGATTAGAGTTCACCCATACTACCTGGAGCCACTGCGTTCACCCACAGTGCGTTTCCAGAGGTCTTTTTTGCCACGTACCATCCGGCTTTGGAATGCGGTGTTTCCCGAGCGCTATGACATGTCCTTCTTCAAACGAGGCTTGTGGAGAGTATTGAGCAGTAGGCAGCGGCTTGGCTCTGCTCCTGGCATTGCTGAAGTCCATGGGCGACGGTAACCACTTACCATCAGGTGGGCCGTACGCTCGTCTGCCTACAAAGGCAATAAAAAAAAGGTGAAGAGTTTGTTTGTTTGAACGCGCTAAGCTCAGGAACTACCGGTCCGATTTTAAAAATTCTTTCAGTGTTAGATAGCACATTTATTGAGGAAGGCTATATAACATCACGATAAGACCAATACAAGTGAAACACCAGTAAAGACTGTTTCAAAATAACGGTTTCAATAGCTCCTTAACATTCTGCAATTCAAAAATATTTTCACTTTTTACGTAAATAAAGTTGGGAGTAAAATTTAGCGTTATGCCAAAGTAACTATTCCACGCGGACGGAGTCGCGGGCTAAAGCTATCTTAAATATTTACAACACTCCGGTCAGTTATTGTTAATCAGAAAGTATGCGCCCCCCGCCCCCGCGCCCCGCCGCCCTCGCACCCCCCGCCCCCGCGCCCCGCCGCCCTTGCATCCCCCGCCCCGCTATTGACATGTGCGTACATACGTACAGCCGTCACACAATGCATTTGGGACTGCAACCTCACATCTCAGCTGAGTGGCGGCAAGCCCGTTCTGAGCTCTGTGGACTTCGACTGCTTAACGCCAGGTAGACCGTGAACCGATTTACCAACGTAAGGAATGAAAATACGTATGTGTACCTTCCATAAAAATATATAGAATCCTCCCCCCCCCCACTTCNGGGTAGGTACCACCGCCCCGCCTATTTCTGCCGTGAAGCAGCAATGCGTTTCGGTTTGAAGGGTGGGGCAGCCGTTGTGACTATACTGAGACCTTAGAACTATATCTCAAGGTGTGTGGCGCATTTACGTTGTAGATGTCTATGGGCTCCAGTAACCACTTAACACCAGGTGGGCTGTGAGCTCGTCCACACATCTAAGCAATAAAAAAATAATAAAAAAACATAAAAACGATTAGGAGAAAAGCGACAAGCACAAGCACAGTAGAATAGTTCACAGCAAACAGTAAGAAAAAGTCCAGGCAAAGAAGGAGACATAAACTATACACACTAAACATTCAATATAAACTTAGTCAATCGAGACAGGCGTGTGCGAGTAAATGTGACGTGAGCTTCGCGGTCAGAGGTCTGCGGACGACTGGCGCAGGAAGCTGCGACGGCGCACCTCGCGCCTTTCACACAAAGACTTGTGAACTACGCAATTATGTGTAAGTCACCACAAGGGTTTCAATAGCTCCTTAACATTCTGCAATTCAAAAATATTTTCACTTTCTATGTTAATGAAGTGGGGAGTAAAATTTAGCGTTATGCCAAAGTAACTATTCCACGCGGACGGAGTCGCGGGCAAAAGCTATCTTAAATGTTTACAACACTCCTAACTATTGTCCCCCTGTATCCTGTACCCTGGGTCACGCCCGGACGACACGAAGCCGCCGTGAGCAGGACATACTTCTATGTCAGCTAATTATTGTTGGTTCGAGAGCGCCCAACGAGATGCGTCGTACGTGCGACACACGTGTACACGTGCACACGTGCATACATGCACACGTGCACACTTGCATGCGGCAGGCACCTACTCACAACTTTTTTACTGGTGGTAGGACCTCTTGTGAGTCCGTGCGGGTAGGTACCACCACCCTGCCTATTTCTGCCATGAAGCAGTAATGCGTTTCGGTTTGAAGGGTGGGGCAGCCGTTGTAACTATACTTGAGACTTTAGAACTTATATCTCAAGGTGGGTGGCGCATTTACGTTCTATACTATGGGCTCCAGTAACCACTTGACATCAGGTGGGCTGTGAGCTCGTCCACCCGTCTAAGTAATAAAAAAAAACTGGACGCTACGCGTGTAATAAAACGAAATTGTTTCCACAATAGTTTTATTATCTAAGAGGTATATAATATTAAACTTAACGTTACAATAACATGTCACACACAGACACACATTCTCGAAAACCATTCAGTACACATTACAACGTCGTCCCGTGTGCGTGCGTGCGTGCGTGCGTGCGTGCGCGCCCGCACACCGCACACTTCACACAATCGCTCACTCCCTTATAGATATTTACATAACGAACGTGTACAAGTTATAATTCAACAAACGTAAATACATGTCGCAGCCGTGTGCCGGGTACATATATGTATATTGCTTCTGACTGAACTGTTAATCTAAAAAATTGACAAAGAGTAATGGTACGGTGTGACGTCACTAGTGCGCGCGCGGTCGGCCGGCGCGTGACGTCACTCCTGACACACCGTCGCTGCTCTGCTCGTTGCGTACATAATCCATATACAAAAATATATAATCAGCTCGGAGCGCGGCGGCTGCGATCTCACGCACTGTAATTCGTTACATTTAATTTAAAGATCTACTATTTACATGTAATAATAATAATAATCGACGTGTCGCATCGACGCGGCGCCCGCGGCTGCTCGTGTTCATTCAGCGACTTTAGAATGCAACAATAAACACGCGGGTACAAAAATAGTTTTATTTCAAAAGATAACCATACATTAGTTTACAGAGAGTCCGTCTGTGCGTCGCTCACTTGTGCAGGCCGGCGCGCTTGGCCTCCAGCTCGTAGATGAGCAGCCGCCACATCTTCACCACGAACACCTCAGCCTCCTCGTCCAGCACCTGAACCAACAACTCTCATTTATGGTAACCGACGTGTGGCATCATTCCGATATTCCTTTACTAATATCATATCAATGTCAAAACGCTGCCAGTAAAATAAGCTACAGCAGTGTAGTGTACAGTGCAGCACAGTATGTAGTGTACAGTGCAGTACATAATGTAGTGTACAGTGCAGTATAGTATGTAGTGTATAGTGCGGTATAGTGTGGAGTGTACAGTGCATTATAGTATGTAGTAGTGTACAGTGCAGTACAGAAAGTAGTGTACAGTGCAGTATAGTGTGGAGTGTACAGTGCAGTACAGAATGTAGTGTATAGTGCGGTATAGTGTGGAGTGTACAGTGCAGTATAGTATGTAGCAGTGTACAGTGCAGTATAGTGTGGAGTGTACAGTGCAGTACAGTGCGGTAGAGTACAATGCAGTTTGGTGTGGGGTGTACAGTGCAGTATAGTGTGGAGTGTACAGTGCAGTACAGTGCGGTAGAGTACAATTCAGTTTGGTGTGGAGTGTACAGCGCAGTACAGTGCGGTAGAGTACCATCTGCACGTCGTCGAGCACTCCCTGGGGCGCGGAGCCGGCGAGCACTTTGCTGCAGATGAAGTCGACGAGGGTGGGCTCCGGCTCGCCGATGTACTCTATGATCTTCTTGTTGATCCACGGACGTATCTTCTTCTCCATGAGCGTGTTATCGATCTGTGACAAGACAACAATTATTTAACCCAACCACTTCCAGCCCGACACAAGCCGCGCAATGTGAGGCTGGGCGTCGCGCGAGCTACGCTACCTGCGAGGCGTCCAGTTTGTACTGGAACAGTTGTTCCTTCTGCGTGGGGATCTTGTCGATGAGACTCTTGATGTGTTTCCGTTTCTCCTCGGAGCTCTTGTTCTCCTTGTCTCCGTCACTGTTCTTCTTCTTTTCTTTGTCCGCTTTTTCTTTGTCTTTTTTCTCTTCTGAAATTATAATTATTACAGTGACAGANGCGAGCTACGCTACCTGCGAGGCGTCCAGTTTGTACTGGAACAGTTGTTCCTTCTGCGTGGGGATCTTGTCGATGAGACTCTTGATGTGTTTCCGTTTCTCCTCGGAGCTCTTGTTCTCCTTGTCTCCGTCACTGTTCTTCTTCTTTTCTTTGTCCGCTTTTTCTTTGTCTTTTTTCTCTTCTGAAATTATAATTATTACAGTGACAGACGATCGTCCCCCGTAGAACTCATGAAGACAAAAGACTCCACGACGCACGATGGTGTATTGACACTATGTGGCCTCGTCAGAAGTGTTTACTTATACTATTACACATAGAGACCATGACAATAGAGAATAATGGAGGGATTTTTTTAATGGATTTTATGACCTGGTAACTGAGACCTTTAAGTCATGTCTTATTTTAATTTATATTCTTATTTTTATGAAAAACTTGCTGACCCGGCAGACTTCGTAGTGCCTCAATCGATAAATAAAAGACCTAAACTTTTATATAGAATAAACTTAAAACAAACAAACGCAATCCGTTCGACGGGGGACACGTCAAAGGGAAAACAAAATTGTTATTTTTATTTAATTCCGAGAATTTTCATATTTTTATACCTTTTAAACCTGGACTTCCACAAATAATTCAAGACCAAAATTAGCCAAATCGGTCAAGCCGTTTTCATGTTATGTCGTGACAACGGAAAACGGGTTTCATTTTTATATACAGTCAAACCTGGATAAGCGAGAACTGGATAAGTGAGAAAACTCTATAAGTGAGAGTAATAGCCAGGACCCGTCATTTTAAGCGCCCAAAACCTCTATTAGCGAGAAACAGAAACCTCTGTAAGAGAGAGTCGTTTCTCCCTCATGGACCTCCGTAAGTGAGACTGCTACTTATCTATACCTCTATAAGCGACAGTCGAGCTTTATTTATTTATATTATTTAGGAGGAACAAATGACAAAACAAACTACAAATTTTATGACTCATTCTTAACTTTCGGGGAACTTTCTACCATTGTTTTTGTATTGTTTTCTCGTTAATATTGAACCTATTCTATTTCGTGGAACTAAATAACATTGTTACTTTATCGCATTCTTTTCGAATGGACACGTGTGCCTGTGTACCGTCCTGTTTGTCGGTCTTACTCAGTTTATCGTTAATCAATTGCGAAAGAAAGTTCTGTTCGGCATCATGTCGAAACGGAAAATTAAATTACTGTCATTAAGTGATAAATTTAAAATAGGGAATGCATTTCAATCCGGAAAATCGCGAAATGAAATTCAGAGGGAGCATTAGCGAGAAACTCGGGTTAGTGAGAAACCTCTATAAGCGAGAATGAGATTGTGCTCCCTTGAACTCTCGCTTATCCAGGTTTGACTGTATATAGATGATGATAACATGGAGTGAAATGAAATGAAGATGATTAATTTGAGACATTAATCAGCTGGGATGAAATTAAATGAAATGAAATGAGATGATATGGGATGAAATATAATCTCAGTAAAATGGTGGTAATTTACTAAGATTTTTTCAGTGGACTTTTTAGGGATCCCGAGAAGTTACGTTCAACGCCTTTGTTTCATTTTCCCACATTTGTGCACTTTCACAGATATTAAACAGTTAACAAACCACCATTATTACACATTTAAACCTGAAGAAACACTAAATAGACAAAATAAAACAAATCACACAACTTCACTCCTCGCGCTCCCGCCAAAAAGTCCAATGGAGGGATTAAGTGATGAGACGACAAAGACTAAAAGCAATTCTTATTTCTATAGTTTCATAGGTGAGGTTGCGTTGGGCGAGGGAGTTTTGCGGGCACAGGGAATGTCCACTCTCTGCCTATTCCTAGCGCGAAACAAATATTCGATCCGCGTTGAAGAACTAATCCTAGTATTTAAGTAACTATTTAACCGTTTAAGAGTATATTATATGCATTTTTTTCTTTTATTGCATACATGAGTGGACGAGCTCACGGCCCACCTGGTGTTAAGTGGTTACTGGAGCCCATAGACATCTACAACGTAAATGCCGTGACCCTACTTTGAGATATGAGTTTTAAAGTCTCAGTATAGTTATAACGGCTGCCCCGTCCTTCAAGCCGAAACGCATTACTGCTTTACGGCAGAAACAGGCAGGGTGGTGGTACCTCCCGTGTAGAATCACAAGAGGTCCTACCACCAGTGTGTACGTGCGTGCGTGTGTTTGCGTGTGTTTGCGTGTGTGCGTGCGTGTGTGCGTGCGTGCGTACGTACTGAGCGGCGCGTCGTCGTCGTCCTGCGCGAAGGCGGCGTGCGGGCGGCGCACCCGGCCCTCCGCGCCCGCTCCTGCAACACGCTCTGTGTCAATCTCTCTCTCTCTCTCTCTGTTCTCACACACTAGTCGACTTGTGCGTTTACTTGTTTAGAGTAACTAGAATTAAGTCCCTCCTTTTTAAATGGGTTGAAACAGTTTTTTTTTAATAATTATTAACACCATTTAAGAATCAGAAGACGTCGAAGTGACCCTTAAAGCTACTCACCGTCGGGCGTGCGGTCCACGCTGATGGGGCTGCGGCGGTTCCGGAAGCTTATCGTCAGCGGAGAGTTGGAGCCCGAAGCGCCGCTCTGTGGGACGGCGGGAGCGCGTTACTAGTGCCCCGACTACTGCTAGGAGCTTATTCATAACCTCAAAACACTTTTCTAATTACACTTCAAAGCATGAAGATGGTCACGACTTACTCGTAGTCTGTGAACGCGGGGTGTGACAGTCCCAACGCGTCTTTGAAATATTGTATTGAAGTTCTTAGAAAAAAATGATAAATAATTAATGAAAAGAGCGTGTGACCCTGCCGGGGTGCCGCGGGTCGGATCGACTGTGTACACCTTTTTTTTTTTTTTTTTTTTTATGATTGAAGGATTACTGGTGGCCCGGAGGCTTTTCCAGTTTCACCAGGACAGGTGGGCGAGCAAAGGCTCAGCCAGGAGGGGTGGGATTTGCTAACAGCTACCCGAGCGCCTCCGAAGGAGACCTAACAGCTCAAGAGCAGCTGCTTCGCGAATGAATCTACTACCGGATCGGAATCGCGACCCGCTGAGAAGATCCGGCGAGAAACTCAGCGAGCTGATTCATGGGTTAGGTTGCACGGCGAACTCTTTGTCGAGTTCGACGAGTACGGTTACCGAGGTCCTTAAGCCTGCTCCTAGTGTTAGAGCTGAAGGCGTCTAATGCAAAGGTTATTGGATCTGATGGATCCGTAAGGACGTGTCTAGGGCGTCGACGGTGACTGGCTCCTGCATGATCAGGATTCGGGGAGTAGTCAGCGGCGGCTACGATAAGGCGATTATCATGACGCATAGCCTTATCGAAGTACCGTTCCGACGCTGACTTCATGTATTTCTGTATAGATTCGAGGCCCAGGTCGTCGTGTAGGTCAACGTTCCTCACGAACCACGGAGCTCCGACGGCTAACCTGCAAAAGCGGGATTGTAGAGATTGAAGGGTGTCTATGTGCGTGCGGGCCGCGTGAGCGAACACCACACTCGCGTAAGTCATGACGGGCCTTATGCAAGTTTTGTAAAGTGTCACCTTGTTCCGAAGGGACATTTTACTCCGCTTACAAATCATGGGGTAGAGTCTACCGAGAATAAACGCGGCACGGTCACGGACTGATTTTATATGCGGGCGGAATGTCATCGATGCATCCAGGGTAACGCCCAGGTACTTGACCTTCCTGACCCAGGGTATGGATTGACTAAAGAGAGTAATCGGGGGTGAGAGTACACCTCTAATAACGACACCACTATGAAAATCTGTTACATTATTATTTCATTATTTCATAAAGCTACACTGGATAACTACACTAATAGATTCTCAAGTTAGGCTATACTTTCTAAAAAAAATTTGGTTTTATTTAATCAATGACCCCCCCCCCCCCCTGCACTGTTCGGGTCTGCGGACTAGCGCTGCTCACCCCCCATTCCTATCGTACAAACATAAGAGTATACTCACATGCGTCCTGTCCCCCCCGGTGGCCCCCCCGCTGGCCGGCGAGGGGGGCCGCGGCGGTGTGGTGCCGCCGTCGCTGCTCTGTAACAGTGAACATAGCTCTATACGCGGAGCACAGGATCGCAGTAGCCAATTCTACAACTAAGATTTACAAAAACACTAAGTAGGAGATTTCAATGAAGATTTTCATAAAATGATAATTAGATTTATATTATTAGATTTATTTTAACCGCATACAATCGTTTAGGGAACAAGCACATGTCATCGCACGGGGCGGTACTACATGAGCGCGGGGCGGCGGTATGTGCTAGTGGACTCACGTCGTCGGTGCGGTCCCGCGAGCGGCGCCGGCGCTCCGTGAGGTGGCACTGTAAGGCGTCATATCGCAAGTTCGTCGGCACAGCATGTAACGGAAGGACTACTATTACGGCTTACTGTCGGAGGTGCGGCGCACATGGTTGAGCGGCGCAGTACGTACCGGCGGCGTGTGCGGGCGGTGGCGGTGCTTGTGGCGGTGCGGCGCGGGGGGCGCGGCGGGGGGCGACGAGGGCGCGCGGGGGGCCGCCGGTGGGGGGGGCGTGGAGCCCGCCTCCGAGCACGCGCCGTCGCTGCGGGAGGACACTCGTCAACACTCGATAACGATTTTTCGAAAACCATATTAGTCCACTATAGTAGAATTATTTTGTCTGTACAGTTTGGGTCATATAACATAGCCCAACTAGGGCGGTGAGCATGTTGCGCGGGCGCAACGCCATTATCGATAAAAACAAATGAGTTATCGAAGGCAGGTACACGGCAGCGGGGTGGTATACGAAGGGCGGTGAGACATTGTTATGTTGAGTCATTTGTTGTACCTACCTGAAAAT
The DNA here is from genome assembly GCF_003987935.1 of Bombyx mandarina. The sequence continues at coordinate 2,447,558 of NW_021011521.1, read as the reverse complement.
TATAGTACATAATAATATGTCGAAGAGAAATGTAATTTTGTGCATTCGCTCTCTGAATTTCTTTAGTGACAAAATGGCTACTCCTTTGTTTTGTACCAAAACGGCAGAATTTATTCCAATATTTTGCTTGTTGGCAAAAATATACCAGCACAAGCACGTGTGAGCAATTTTTAACACATCAACAATGTATTGAAATTTTTTACTGAAATGAGATAGATCCCGAAAAGTTACAAAGTATTAATTTCAGCCGTTCTCGTTAACTTGCTGCGGCGATATGTGGTGTAAGTGTTCGATTAGTGATTTTTTTCTATCATTTTTATCACTAACCCACAAAATGACAAAACTAAATATACTATCGATAACGCTTATCGACAACAATAATGTGCATAACTATGCCCGTCCATAAGGCTCGTGAGTGGAAGAGAGAGCGAAATACTCGCTGTACCGCTCCGATTTTTTATGACCCAAACTGCATGGACAAAATTATAGTCAGTGATACCTTTCAGGGTAGAATCAAACTATGAGATATTTTTTTCAATTTATAAGCCAAGTTTATTACGAAGCGGCGGGTGCGGCGCCGGCCTGTCAGCTGAACGAGCTCTAGTCAGTGCTCGCTGCTGCAATCTTGGAACATTTTATTTGTGCTAGAACCTAGCGAGTCGGCGCACCTGTCGTCGGAGAGCGCTTGCGGCGGCGAGCGCGGCGGCGAGTGCGGCGGAGAGCGCGGCGGGGAGCGCGGTGGAGAGTGCGGCGGCGGGGAACGCGGCGAGGGCGGCGGGCGGGCGCGCGGCGGCGGGGCGGGCGGCGCGTACATGTGCTCGTGCTGTCGGCGGGCGCGCGCGTAGGCGGCGAGGGCGGCGCGGTCGTCGGGCGGGCGGTCGCGGAAGTAGTGGTCCCGGAGCGCGTCCAGCTCGTCCTGCTCGCGGCGCCGCTCGCGCGAGTCGCCCTCTGCCTCGCGCACGCGCCCACTCAGCCGCCGCTGCAGCTCCTTGCCTCTGCGCGCAGAACGTTCGCTCTTAACGTATACACGATAATATTTGTGTGCGCTTTGATCGAGGTGGTCTGCCAGAGCACCGACACACATAGAGTGGGGGTCCGGGGGTGCGCGGCTGTGGGTCTCGATCCCGCCCACATTACCACTACAGTTTTCTATCAATCAAGAACATCTAACCCATTACCAAACACAAAAAGTTAATCAAGAGACTTAACACAGTGACACTGCACAGCACAGCCGCCGTGCGGCGCCGCGCGGGTGGGAGCAGATCAACGTTTAAGTCACCTAAAGAACAATAGACAGCCTTCAAGCATTGAGTGATCCAATTTGGTCATACACTTTCATTTAAAATTACCTATTGAGGGATCTTAATACTATCCCAGTACGTCCTGAACGAACATATAAGTGTAACTAACAATGCGGAGGCGTAACTGTAACTAACAAGGGGGTGCTTGGCGCTCGCCGACTCGCTTACTTGTAATATTTGTGATCATCTCTCTCGTCGTCATAATCTTCCAGGAACTCCTTAAGTCGTTTGGCCTCTCTCTCCCTCTCTTCCTCGCGGACTCGCTCCCTCTCTTTTTCTTTCTCATAATCTTTAGCTTTGCGCCGCTCTCGTCCCTCCCAGTTCCGCAACCTGAATGAAGTGATATTAGTACCCACATACAGTGTAAGCGCAAGTGTCGGCGCGGTCGTGGCACGCACCTCTCCTGGTAGGCGGCCTCCTTCTCCTTGGCCTTCTTGTCGAGTCTCTTCCTGTCCCGCGCTTCCTCTTCCATCTCCTTGTCCCTCCTGGCGTCCACCTCGCTCCGCCCCCGCTCTCGCGACCGGGACCTCTCCCGCTCCCGCTCCCGCTCTCGCTCGCGCTCGCGTTCTCGTTCCCTCTCCCGCTCCCGCTCGCGCTCGCGCTCTCTGGAACCGAACGAACACTTAATGTCAGCAATGACACGTCAAAACCTAAGATTCATTATTGTTATTGTCACTGTAGTGGGGTCGGTCATTGATATTTTGTAATCGATTACAACAACAAATAACAAAATAGGTTGAGTGGCAGCAGTGGTTATGGAACTTTGTACATGCATTTTTGAAAACTGACTATTTCTAAAAGTTGGATAATCCTAAGCTCGTTAATAAATTTTAAATCCATAATTATGTAGTAATATGAAGCGAAAAACTAAAGTGCGTTAAAACTATCAACTAAAACACGAGAAATAGTAAATTGATCGAGCCATTTATACTGTATAAACGATATGGGTGTACTCTCAGTTGCATCACAATGTTTGCTCAAATATTATTGTGCTACTAAATTAGAAAAACATTAAATAATTACCGCTATAACCTCATAAGTTTATATTGGCTGGTTGTTGTTGAATATTAGCTAGATAATTCATTCTATTCCAGGAATAATAACATTCTCATTCTATAAAGAAATATTTTCATTTGAGTTATTAAAGAGACCATGATAATTATGTTTTAAAAGTATATAAAGAAAAAACACAAAAAAGATTTTTTGGGACGGATTCACCCACCCGTCATTCAGTGAAGAGAGTGGTTCGGTCTTGCACAGTAATGTTTAAATATTAGTTTAAATAGAGGTTAAGGGCTTTAAATGTTGTTTCCTTATTTATATTACAGATGAGTGAATACTATGTTAGATAAATTTATCACAGTTTCTAATTTTATGCTGTCAATAACGTCTTATTTATATTACAGAAAACGCAATTAGGTCTTTCATTGTATTAAAATAATATATTCTGAAGTATGTGATATCATTATAAATATATAAATAAAAATTATAAAATGTGAATATTTGTCCAGTAAATTGAATTTGTGCGAAGACAGGTTGATGGCCGGGGACGTTGTTAGTGAAGTTGACTTACCTCTCTCTGTCTCTTTCTCGCTCCCTTTCTCGTTCCCTTTCTCGTTGTTCACGTTCTCTCTCCCTCTCGCGCAGCTCTCTACGGAAAGGTATTTATAAAGTGTCGTTTCATTCGTGTCTATTTCGAACATTAATGTTTTAAAATCGAGTCGTTGATTACCTTTCTCGCTCTCTTTCCCGTTCTCTCTCCCGCTCTCTATCCCTCTCTCGCTCGTCTCGTTCCCTGTCCTTGTCGCGGTCTTCGCGCCGGTCCTTACTCCTGCAGACACCGACACAACTGAGTGAGTGCTACCGGTCGCGCTAGCAGCGGGCGAACCACACCGCGGAGTTCGTGCGGTACTTACCTGGAGGCGCTTCTCCTGCGGCGATCCTTCTCCCTGTCTCTGTCTCGTTCTCTATCTCTTTCCTTGTCGCGCTCACGATCGCGATCCTTCTCCCTCTCTCTTTCTCTGTCTTTGTCTTTTTCCTTGTCCTTTTCGTCCTTGGGGTCTTTTTTCCTTCTGCCAATCACGTCGGCCTCCTCCTGCGCCCAAAAGCCACAAGTCTCATCGCACTGCAATACAAGCTCACGTCCAATAGGGGTGCAGGACACGCGGGACCGACTATGCATCACCATCCTTGTCTATTCATTTAGAATAGAAAGAAACAATGTTATAATATCTACAGCGTCTGCAAAAAAAATATATCTACCACAGTAGCAGTTGAAAGGCATTCTCACAATTTATGCAAAAATATGATATGTTTAGACGCGAAGAAGCCAACAAATGAGGCAGCGGGTGTCGGCCGGCGCGGCGAGTTGGTCACCGCTGTACTACGACCTCAACGTTCGACTGATTTGTTGTGGGACGACTTATTATTTCCATAACAAAATTAATACCGGCGCGAAGTCACTTGCTCCTACTTCAGGCTCTGCACAAAGATTCAGTTTCCTTGCAACCGTCGTTGGTGACGTTAGTTCTCTCTTCATGTCGCGGGTAGAGGGAGGCGCGGTCGGGCGGTACCTTCACGCGACAGTCCGGACACGAACAACAAGGGAACACTTATGTATGATGTATTGTGAAAGATAATATCCAAGAGGCAATTTATTGTGTTATGTTTTATGATTACTGTATCTCTATGCTAGCAACAGATTAAATTGGAGGACATTAAGATCGAAACAATAATAAACATGATAGTCCACAATCTGTACCGGCGCCATTAATGAGGCTGAGGGGCTTTCGGGATCTACCGGTAGATCAGTCCTCGTGTTCTGCGGGCGCCGACCGCGCGCGGTTGTGCGCGTGTGCGTGTGTGTGTGCGTGTGTGTGTGTGTGACGCGTGTGCCTGGCGTGGGAGGAGCCGGCGACTGGTGTTACTTACTATGGGGTCCGAGGGTCGGGGACGACGTGACGAGGCGACGGCTCGCGCCAGTGGGATCCCGCGACGTGTCCCGCGATGTCGCCGACGGATAGGTCAGGGCGCCGCCCGCCCCGCACAGCCAGTGCGGCGCCGCGCGCTGTGCGAGACGGGCGCGCCCGCCGCGAGTCCACAACTCACGAATGCGGACTCGCGACCGAGCAGACTCACAACGAAACGGATCTCTGCCGATCGGCACGTCAATAAAACGCAAATAGCTTCTTCACAGTTATTCCGCAAGATTAATTATATTATTGAACATCTACATCTTTACTGAAAAAGAATTCGTTTCATTAAGAAGTCTGCCGATATAAATCAATTAAAGTAAATAATATGTGTAATAGAAATAAACCATGTCAAATGATAATGTGAGCCCAACGAGTGTCCGTGTTACTAATGTGGTGTAGGACTCGTGTGCGGTGACGTCACAGTGTGACGCGCCGCGTGGCGTGTGTGGTGTGGGGTGTGGGGTGCGGTATGGAGTGGACTCACCGTACGTACTAGTCACGGCAGGACTCGCTTCACCGCCTCGCCACCTGCCGTCCACACGAGTCAGCGCACACACGCACGCCCAGCGCTGCGTCTCGCTCTCTCCTCGCTCTCTACGTCTCTGCGTCTCTGTCGCACTCTCGTACCCGCACGCCCTCGTACGCACACACTCACACACACATTCGCACGCACGCTCGCACACACGCACCGGACTACTATTGACTGTTGTGAACTAATTACACACTGTTCTTTATTATAAAATTGCATTTAAAGGTAAGCTATCATTGTAACATAATAAACGTGAATCGTTTGGGCACGTTACGTTTATATATTATACCCATTATTATTATATTATACCCAAATCCCTATATCAATCTCTGTATTATATTTGTGATGACTAAAAACAGTGGTGTGTTTGTTATATTGAGGATACAATATCAATTTATTATTCAAATCAATATATAAATAGAACAAAGTAAGCCAACAGTCCGCACAGACACAGGGGCCGGCGGCGACAGTGCGACAGAGCGCGCGGCGCGGGGCGCGGTGTGGCCGGGGGGGCCGGGGGCCGGGGGGGCCGGGGGACGCACTCACCTTCATGCTCTCGCGGAACTTGCCAATCTCGCGGTGGATGACGTCACGTTTCTCCTCCGAGATGTCGGCCTCCTCCAGCACGCGCGCCGTCTTAGAGATGGCTTCCTCTGTGGGAACAGGCATGTTACGACGCGACACGCTCACGCTTGCACCAAGTGCAAGCAGAATTCTTATATATGGACTATAGTAATATATAGTAATATAATCACTCAACTTTACAATTTATCCCTTATTTAGGAATTTTAAAATTACTCAGCTATAAATGAGATTACCTTAAACTGTTAGTTACAGATGAATTTTCAGTTTTCGGTTTTTAAAAATCACAAAGTAGTGTTTATGAATTTTACAGCGGACACACGGCTGTGTGACGCATTGTACTTGTACCAGTTGTTGCATTTAGACAAACACATTTATGAACAAATACTAGTAGCTAAAAGTTTAAAATAGAAGTCTTCAAAATATAACTTTCTAGAAAATAGGGACGGAGGTACAGAAGGGATAAGATCACCGTTGTGAACCTTCTTTTTTTATTGTTTAGATGGGTGGACGAGCTCACAGCCCACCTGGTGTTAAGTGGTTACTGGAGCCCATAGACATCTACAACGTAAATGCGCCACCCACCTTGAGATATAAGTTCTAAGATCTCAAGTATAGTTACAACGGCTGCCCTTTCTGTATGATGGTATATAGGTACCTTTCTGTATGATGTCATAGTTGTTGATGTCGTCCTGGTACTCCACCGCGATCTGCTGCAGGCGCGCCTCGGCCGCCTCGTCCAGCGCCCGCTGCCGCGCGTCCAGGTACCCGCCCCCCGCGCCCGCCGCGCCACCCCCCGCGCCCTCCTCCAGCCGGGACCGCTGCTCCGCTGCGCACACAAGCCGCGTGTCACATTCAACGGGTTCGACGAGAACGGTGACCGGTGCTAACAATGCCTAGAAGCACCGATAGTGGATCCCGAGAATCCATATACAGGAAGTCTCACGAGGGGTATATCGAGTACAATAAACTGTTCTTCTGCCAACTCTTAAATTCTGTTTTACGCAAGGGTACCATAAAAAGATTCGTAGCAAAAAATAAGGCTGACAACATCAAAAGATGCAAAAACATTTGTGTCAGAAGTAAACATATTAATACTAGCTTAATCGAGTAGGTACTCCTATCTGTAAAAGGGGCATGTGATGTCATCTGATTGAAACGCACACAACATGCTCTACCACCAGTTCCTACAGAATTAACATAATACTAATATATTAGGGTCAATCTAAGACATTCTCACTCTTGTAAGAGTCAACGAGAGCCTGCATCTTGCCATCAGTACGAGCCAACAAGCGCTTGTCTCCCAGCTCCCTGTCATTGAGAAGTCGAACACATCGGAGAGCAGCTTCCGGACCTGAAAATGAACACAAACTTTAAGAACCAATCATAAGAAGTAAATGTGTTTATCACACAGAAAATATGGAATGATTATGAAAGTGATTCCCAAATATTATAAGTTTTGTAATTTACCTCCAAATTCACAGAACCCAAAAGTGGAGACTCTCTTCCATGTGAGTACAGTCCCGCACGCATTGAGCATTGAACGTATCATTGTGTCAGGGGCTCTAGATGATAAATTTCCTGGAATCAATCCAACAAAATAATTATACTATGTACCCAATCCAAAGCTGAAAAATGTACATTCATTTTCAATAACTTATAAAGTTCAGTCTCTGAAGGCAAACATATTGTTTACATATTCTAAAATAAAAAAATAACTAAAATAGGAACTTTCCAATTGAATAGTAGAGCTAATCAATATAGTCAAATAGCATCACAAGGAATAACGATGTTACCCACTGTGCTTACAACTCTTCTGAAGTCAAAAAAAATATTTTGTTTCACAGATTTTACTGTTGTATATTAAATATTGTATAAAATCAAATATAGCTTTATTTATGTACAATAATTAATATTTACTGAAACTACTCTGCATTCAATCTAGGTAAGGCTTGTTACTCCTGAGTAGTTGATGATGTTAATGTCATTTGTGTGTCATTGTTTTTACTAATCTATACATTAATACGTGAATCAAAAATTTTGTATCCCTTTTTACGAAAATTGTGCAAACGGAGGACTATGAAATTTTCCACACTTAAAGAGAATAAAGAGAAGAAGTGCACAATGTTAATATTTTTTTTAAATAATGCATAAAAGATACATTAAATCAATAAAGAAAACATTACACACACTACATACCATTTGACGCACACACGCATGCATACTATTTATTATGATTTATTGTCAAACTTTTGTTCTTGACGTTTGTGGTCAAATTGAGAATAGATTAAATATTGTTTGTCTTTATTAATATTTTTTTATAGTGTAGTCTTGGCGAAATTTGTGATTATAGAAGTATATAATACAATCATAATAGTGTACAAACTTACAATTCCAATTTATTATAGTCGAATTTCGACTACTGCGGGACCTCTAGTTCCAATTATTACACTCTTTATGAAAAACGCAAACGTATTTTAATTTACTTGATTTATTAAAGAAAATTAATAAGGAAATGAAACCCATTTGTCGAGGGTGTATATTGAAAATGTGAAGAGATAATAATGAAATTTACCAATAAACACAGTGACAGGGGGTCCTTCAACATCTTTAGCACCATTCGTGTTACGAGTTGGACCTCTGGCAATGACAGCTTTCCCCGCCTGTGGAGCTCCCGGTGCGGGCAATAATGCTCCACGACCTCCAGTATTTGTTGTACCATATGCACCGACCATTACCTAGAAATTTTAATAACATAAGACATAACGATGATAGATATAATGAAGCTCATAAAATTTTAACCATAAAAATATTAATTACTAACTAACTACTTTCATTTTGACCCCTTCCTAGGAAGTGGATCCCATCATTTCGATTACTGTTCATTTTTGCCATATTATTATACCATCCTACTCTAGAATAAAATTCCCTATATGGTGTTTCCCTATCGCCATATTTATCTTCTAATAAAGATTAAAAAAACTGTTTAAGTTTAAGATTAAATAGCATGCAGTGGTCTAACTGTGGCTCAAACTTTTTTTGCTGATGTTGCTGATAGCTATAGGCAATAGTAACCACAATATACCAACAAAAGTGCTAATTTTTTTTAGATTGGAATGCATGTATTTATTAAAATAAAAATAGTTCTGCATTTAAGGTATGATAATTATGTAAAATCAATAATTTGGTATGGTAATGTTTGATTGGATAAGTTGGTCGTCTGAAATTCTTTAACATTTGCTTGACGTATCTAAAAATTACAAAGCGTTCTAACTTAACTATCACCCAACACTATTACTCCTCAAAAACAAATCAACTTCACATTGAAAGTATGGTTTTCGCCTGTGATGGTAGAGTTGGATAAAAAATATAAAGTATTTTCAAATTACATGTATAGATGAGATGACTCTGTAAATTTACAAGTTTAATAGGAAAGCGGATTAGGGAAGTTCTTACACATTTATCAACATCAATCCACATTAGTCAACTGCAGATTATAGGCCTCGCAAATGTGCGCAAGACGGACCGAACCTGGGCTGCCGGCATCTCAAGTAATAAATTTCTCAATTTGCTGGAAGCTAGCTACTTATAACCGATTATAGGTTATGATAGGAGTGAGCTACGTACATGGGTAGGCATTGACATGGTGACCACGCCAGGAGCGATGCCGTACGGCACAAGCGGCGGCCGCGGCGGGAACGACATCTCGACGGACCCTCTTCGTTCCTGTTTCTTAGTTTTCTTTATACAAAGTAACACTCAATTAAACCACAACGTCAATTTTATACATCAAAGATTCACGATCAGATGAAAGTATCACTTTAAACTTAACAATTTGCAATTATCTTAGATCTACAAACACTTAATCCAATTCATGAACAATTAAAATACAGATCGATTACAAAACATCTTCTATTATAGAAACGCCATGATACTCAAACGTCGCCATCTTTTATAAATACTAGAGTAATCAGTAAAATGTTGAATATTTCGCCTTCAGAATGGCAGCTCGGAAAGTTCAGACTTCAGACTGCATTTTGACACTTGACACTTTTGACAGTTCTAATCCTTTTTTTAAGATTGTATGGCCTGGTAATGAGATTTTTAAGGCGAGCCAAGTCTTATTTTCGAGCCCAACTTCTTAAGTATTAGGGGTTAAAGCATGAAATTGCCGATTTGTACTGGTAAGTTGAAATTTGTTTTTTTTTTNAATGGCAGCTCGGAAAGTTCAGACTTCAGACTGCATTTTGACACTTGACACTTTTGACAGTTCTAATCCTTTTTTTAAGATTGTATGGCCTGGTAATGAGATTTTTAAGGCGAGCCAAGTCTTATTTTCGAGCCCAACTTCTTAAGTATTAGGGGTTAAAGCATGAAATTGCCGATTTGTACTGGTAAGTTGAAATTTGTTTTTTTTTTTCTCATTTAACATAATTTTTATTTATTATTATTATCTACGAGTATTATCTATACATTGCTGCCATCTAATGGGAAGGTCATTTATGCCTTTGCGATAGAACTCTGGTGATCTAGATTCTAGAAACTGTGTGAAAACATGTTGTACTGCTTTCTGGGAAGAAAACTTTTTATCACGTAAAAAGTTGTCCAAATCACGAAAAAAATGGTAGGCTGTTATACCGGTCACTCACACTCGCACGAATACGCAAACCCTCAAGTGTAGTACGACATTTGCAAATGATTATGCAAAGTTTTCGCTGCATTCGTGGTTTTCCAAGCTGTATCGGTTTTTTAACAGACATCAAAGCGCGCGAACCGCGATCCTTTGCGTAGTCTCCCACACATTCGTGTGACCAGTGACGCCCAGGATGGCAAAGGCAACGGACGTTTCGCTATTTTCATAGATCGTGACGTCTACTGTGTAGCGTATCTTCATCAAAAGAAATCCCATAAAAACAGCATGGCTGTTAATTATGTCTGGGAAAGAATTCAAAACTCTTTTTCTCTTCAATGTTCTATTGACGAATTAAAAAGGAAAAGAAATTCGTGAGACATTCGTAAATAAGTGTAGGAGGAAGCGTAAACGGGTTCGCAAATTGAGTACCGAACCCATTTGCACAGCCGCTAAGTTTGCGAATGAATGTTTGACGGCCCTTCACATGCGCGCAAATATTCGTACATTGTACACGCGCAAACATTCGTACAATGTACGAATATTTGCGCGCATGTGAGTGGCCGGCATTAGAGCAAGGTCTGGCGAATACCGAGAGTGACGAATTATTTCTAATTGTAGTTCCTGTAGAGTTAAAACGGTTTGTCGTGCTGTGAGGTCTCGCATTATCATGGAGCAATATGTTAGAAGGGCATGATGCTATCCACGTAAACTTGTCTATGATACACTGCATTTGAATTTGCATTATGTTCTTTTATTTTTTTGATGTGCGGTGTTATTATGAATATTATTTTTTCTAATATACAAGTAAACACAATGTTTTCAAGTATTACACAACTCTACAAAAAAATTTCGTTCTTTGTCCTAACATTTATACTAAGTTTTTCCGGTTAATTATTCACAAAAACGAAAATAAAATACCTTTTTTGGTATAAAGTTTGCTTTTGTGATAGTTATAGTAATAATACTCATTTTTTTTTTTTTTTAAATTTTAATTAAGTTAATACTTTTAAAAAAACCGCGCTATGAGAGTGGGTTGTTTACGTTTACACAGTGCCACTAGATGGCAATCGAGTCATAAACAACGATCAGAGGTTTTGTACAAGCCCAGAAAAACTTAACATTTTGTTTCATATGTGGTCAATTTATTAAAGTTCAAAAGCAAACTGTTTCATGCCATGTATTTTTTTTTCGTCTAATTTAGATCTAAAACATCGAAATTTTATGCTTTGCAATCAAAGTCAAATTTGGTGTTGACCCGTGTTATTTAAGTATTAATTAATTGCTATAGCCGCTAGTCCTCCCCATCACAATAATGGTGAAGATCGATTCATGAGTCAAGGCTGTTTTACTGCAAGTTGTGCTATCATTATTCCGAGTTCGGCACAGTAGAAATCTGCAGTTATTGCTTGACCAGATCGGAGAAAGCTATAGTGAATAACACCATGCTGAGACTATCAAACACTTACCATTACCTTTTTATTGGTAAGCTTTGCTTTAGGACACTGTTGTCGTAAAAAATCCACTTTTCATCACATGTCACAATTCGATCCAATATTCCTTAATTTCTGTATCGATTCAACAAGGCAACACAAGTTTCAAAACGCGTTTGTTTCTGCAGGTCAGTCAAATTATGTGGCACCCATTTTTCATATTTTTTTATTATATTGATTTGACGCAAAGGAGTCAATATTGTTAGTAAGGTAACATTAAACCATGCCGCTAATCCCTGGTTAGTTTGGGTCGGATCGGCTTCCACTATCTCTTTCAATTCATTGTTAATGTGTGGGCGGTCTTCCACGTGGTTCGTTCTTCAAATCAAAATTTCCATCACGAAACCGTCTAAAACAAAATCTCACAGTGCGTTCATTAGCTGTCCCCTCTCCAAACGCAACATTGATATTGCGAGGCCCTTCTGGAGCGTTAGTTCGGCGTCGGAACTCGTATTCAAATATCACTTGAATTTTCGAAGTATCCATCTTTCTTGTCTAAGCTGAATAAAAAAAAACAACTGAAGTCGATACATAATCGAATGTTGCAAATTTTTTTAAAGAACAACCTCATCGATACCATTCGGTACCATATAGAAAAGTTTCACTCAAAAATCTCAAACCATGAAGGTTCTATGTAATTTTGTAGTAGGTACCTACCTATTACAATAGAACGACAATTTCATACTTTAACCCCTATTATTGAAATCGTCGTCACAGTATTTTTAGCATATTAGTATAATGCTTTATAAAAGTTTCTGTTTTTATGCTATGTTCTTATGTAGAATTGTGTAGATTATGTATAACGAGTTTACTATAAAACAGATCCTATTGGTTTTTTTTTTTCTTTTTTTTTTTTTTTTCTTGCCTAAGCTGGTATCCTTGAGAGGCTATTCCAGCGGAACCTTAACTAGTAGGTGAGCTCACGGGGCTCAAACCTGACGACAATGCTAACACGAACCCTAGCAAGAGTCGTGCTTCGCAGAATGTACCACCGGATCGGAAACGCGACCCACTGAGAAGATCCGGCGAGAGCCCTTCGTCGCAAGCGACGGGTTCGACGAGAACGGTGACCGGTGCTTGAAGTACCTAGAAGCACCGTTAGTGGATCGGGAGGATCCGAGATGACGTGTTTTGGGCGACGTCGACTGCTTTCCATTTTTTCCCCAGGATCGGGAATGTAGTTGCCGGCGGCCACGATGAGAGGGTTCTCGTGTCGTGCCGCTTTATCGAAGTGGACTTTATTGTGCTCTTCAAGTCATACATATCCAACACAGGCGACGGGACAACGCAAAGCCGCCGTCACTTGAAACATGTATTGTCGGATCCCCTGTATTCACTCTCGGTGCTTTTAGGCTCTTCAAACACCGGTCACCATCCTTGTGCGTGCGCAAAGCGGGGATGCGGTGAATGATTACTATTGATAAGTCTGGATTTTATTAACTCATTGTAATACACACAATCACGTAGAAATTTTATATGCTGGATAAATTTTATTTTACTGGTGGTAGGACCTCTTGTGAGTCCGCGCCGGTAGGTACCACCACCACAATGCGTTTCGGTTTGAAGGGCGGGGTAGCCGTTGTAACTATACTGAGATCTTAGAACTTATATCTCAAGGTGTGTGGCGCATTTACGTTTTAGATGTCTATGGGCTCCAGTAACCACTAACACCAGGTGTGCTGTGAGCTCGTCCACACATTTAAGCAATAAAAAAAAAAAAAAAAATGCTATAAATCTTAAATTTTAATTACTAAATGTTATTGTTAAATGTTAGGGTCGCGAAGACTGCACCCGGCTTCCGCGGAAACAGGCTGTTGAACGGCTATGGTTCCTACTCAATTGCAATTGGAAATAAGCGTGTAGTGTGCGTTATTCCTTGCTAAGATGTTCGGTCCTATTATACCAAACACCCCCCCTAGACAGTTCGAAGAGCCAAGTAACGTATATACACAACCCATCGAGTTCCCCGCCGGACCTTCTCAGTCGATCACAATTTCTACGCGATGGTAATTTTGCGAAGCACTACTCTTATTCAATGGCGGATCCAGGGGGAGGGTCATGGGGGTCACCACCCCCTGAGCTGGGTCCAAGACTTAGGTGGACCACTAATTGAATATAATGATTTTATTTATATATTTTGTCACCATACAGTTTTTATGTAACTACATACCTTCAATATTTAATTAATTTAATATAATATAATAAATAACTTTGTATAATGGCAAACGTTTGGGAACGAACGCATCTAAATTTGACTATGTGACCCCCTCCTGGCGCCAAAGCTGGATCCGCCCTTGCTCTTATTAAGGCCAGTGTTAGCAAACTCCCTCAGGTTGAGCTCGTGCGCTCGCTTACCCTTCCGCAAGAAACTAGAATAGCCCTTTGGCTACCTACCAGCGAACAGATAGGGAAGTTTTCCCTTAAATATTAAATTATCATTATTTTCGGGAATAAATTAATGAAACGATCCTATCATACATATGAATTATTGCCTTACATTATGGAGCTAAGTGCGATCTGGATAATTTATTAACTTTGAGATTTATTTTTTTAATTAAAAAAACAACAAAAAGGTTTGATCGGTGATAGTAATTTAAAATAAAACATGAAAGATATTGCAAAAATTTATTGAGATTTATCTCCGTATTATAAAATTAACACAACTTTTAAAGACTAGTTTGTACACAATGCCTTAGCTAAGTTTGTGGCAAACGCGTTAATGCTTCGTACTATCGCTACGTCCGTCACATCGGGTACTAGCAGCTAAGCGCGTGTACCCGTGGGGAGGCGTGGGGTTGCCGTGGACACAAGCAGTTCATTTTATTTTTATTTTTGTTGCATAGATGAGTGGACGAGCTCACAGCCAACCTGGTGTTAAGTGGTTACCGGAGCCCATAGACATCCACAACGTAAATGCCACCACCCACCTTGAGATATGAGTTCTAAGGTCTCAGTATAGTTACAATAGCTGCCTCACCCTTCAAACCGGAACGCATTACTCATACTATTATTATTCATGCTACTTTTTGTTCTCATCATTCTGGTAAAATGGAATGATGCCAATAAGAACTCACTAGTGTAAGCTCTTATTGGCATCATTCCTTGTGTCAAAAAATATATATTTTGTCATCATATTTTGATATGTCAAAAAATAGCAATTTGGGCTACTAATCGATTGATTGATACTTAATTTAGTACACGTGCCCCATAATTACAGTTGCTTTATAATTTAGAATGAATGAAGCATGTGGTAACATTTTATAATGATAGAAGAGTGGCTTGTGTCACTGTGGTCCATGCACCACTGGCCGCTCGACAGATCATAGATAATACACATAATATTTAAGACAACAGGCCACTTGAAGCGTCGCGCGCCATACTGTCTCGTGAGCACACGATCGTACGGCGCCCCACTCCCGCTCTAGTTGTTACAGTCTAGAGTCTAGGCCAGTGGTCGGCAAACTTATTAGCCAGAGAGCCAAATATGCAAAATAAACGATTTAAAAAATTGAGAGCCAAATCTATTCGTAAATGTAGTAGACATTTATCATTATTTTAGAGATTCATTAAATTATGTTGAAATGTTAATACAAAATTTACAGCTATTTTTAAATAAGCTCATATAAAAATCAATTTTCTACAATAAACATATTGTTTGTGTTAACATTTCATTTATAATAATGCATAAAAAATTATTTAATATTAAAAAGATATATTTTTCTTGAAATAATACATCTTTTTGTAGTAAATTATTATTGCAAATCATAAAATAAGTACTATATTGTATGTGTACTGCTGATATTAAATGACCGTACATACTATTAACCGGCTTTTTCGTCCACAGCCGGATAATATTAGAGTAGGATATTTGTGCCAGAGCCACACTCGAGAGTTCAAAGAGCCGCACTTTGCCGACCTCTAGTCTAGGCAGATTATATCACAGTGAATTTAAATATCTATCTACATAATATTTTCATATTTTACATTATATTTACAATTTTTAAATCGCATCTTTTAATTGTACTTAATTACATTGTGTCTTACTTAAACTTAAATAATTATTAACTATATGGTACCCAACTCTGTACGACCACCACTACCTGCATTACTATGCACAAATTACTGTATGTTTTGTTGACATGGCATTATTCATGGCCGTCTCATTGCCTTCGAACTCGAAGTGCAATTACAAAGCGACTTATTTATATAAGTATTTTCAAAACAAACTGTGTTTGGAGAGATTGCCTTCGGTGTTTCTATAATAATTATGAGGCTATTATTGGGTATTAATTTTTTTGGATGTTTCACGAAAAATTTGATGGTCTCATCATCTATACAGGGTGCCCCGCAATCTGTATATCAAACGGAAAAGACAGACAGACAAAATATGTTCCCAAGTAAAAAGCTATGGAGTGAAGAGCACGTGAACATGACGAACGAACTATTCTGCAACACGGACTACATTTTACGTAAGATACCGTGATATGATTCGTATTAAAAAAATAGGCTGGCCACTTAATAAAAGATGCAATTTTTATTGTTATTACTTACGACGGATATACGAACCCGCAGCCCGCCTGGTGTTACCTCACCCATAGATATCAACTATTTAGGTAAATGCGGTGATTCATCTTTCTCAGTTTTACAGTACAACGGCTGCCCCACCGTTCAATCCGAAACGCATTACTATTACATGGAATATATGGGCAGGTTGGTGCTCCGATGCCTCCCTGGGACCTGGCGGAAGAAGCGTTCACCACCGATGATGTGTGGCGATGCAACCTCCGCCACGGGGGAACCACTTCCCGGCGATAGAGCGATTAGAGCGCAAGGCTTCTGACTCCGAGTGGACATCGGACGTCGAGTGATATCTTTGTGAAAGAGTACAAGGGGCGTCGTTTGGTGGGTAGGGCCCTAAAACCTTGCGCCCGCGGTCTGCTCCACATACCCTGCGCGCCCCCCAGGCTCGGACACCTCGTACGTTACCTACCCGTGCGGACTCACAGGATGCTCTAGAACCAGTCTGCACCAGCAGGAAGTAAACGTATTAATACTGGTCGTACGAATTGATATATTGTGATATAGCTTACATTAAGTCCTCTTTGGCAGAGGAACAAAAATATTTATCTTCTAGGTCGAGGTTACGTAAGTGATAACTTGAATCTCAAAAAATTATGTCCGTAAAACAAATTTAGCGCACAAAAGAAAAAAAATACCAATTTTGGATTGGGTTCAAGTCGGACGAAAAGGGAACAAACGCGATGGTAGGTCCGGGCTAACTGTGTTTCGAATCTCTAAAAGTTCACATGTCAGTTGATTGAGATCCAAACATATTTAAACACTGCGGGCGCCGCTCCGACTGTGTGGGCACATTAAACAGCTTCTTTTGTCTTTACAATAAAGGTTAAATTTAGTAACATTCGCCGTAATAAGTTGCGTAATAAGCCGTAATAAGTTGTAAAATTGGTTTTGAGTTTTTGAGCCAATGTACCTGTTAACAGGTATATTAATATAATTAAAATTTGTGTCGTTTTCATTGTTTGAAATAAGTTGAACTAATTTGTAATTGTCTATATCTATCTGAAATATTAAACGGAATAAACGGCCTAGCGGTAGTTTTGTTGTAATTCAGAGCTGTCAACGAGCAGTTGAAATAATATAATAAAGTACTTCTTTTGTGAAACTAATTTGAACTAATTCGACTTTGAATTTTTATACATTTTTAACGTGGTTTACATTGTTGATACTATTGCGACCTTTCAGCTTGATATACCCATTGTGGAACATTATCAATGTTTGTATGTTTGTTTTTGGCCGACGCACTCCTCTGCAGGCCATTCCTCCGATCGTGATGAAGTCCTGTATAGTTGTCGCTAGCACCCGGGGAAGGTTTCTGAGCCAGCGCTACTCTTGGCCGAAGGGGCCGCACACCACTACTACTATTCGGTTAGTAAAAATGGTGGCTATTTAAATAAATGGTTTGTCGAACTGAATCATAACATATTATTGTATTTTATGCCTTTAATTATATGTGTTTTTGTATACTTGTGTGTATATGAGTGGCTATAGACGATGAGCACTCGAAACCCTCACAGTGCTTTTAGCACCGGTCGAGTTCGTGCGGTAACGACCCGCGTCTACGTCTCTAATCATTCTTGTTTCTGTGGCTGTTTTTGTCGAGCGGCGAGCACCCGCCCCCCTAGGTATCCGAGCGCAGAACCAGCCAGCGCAGCGAGGGCTCCCGCCTTGATCCCCACCACGACCCCCACCGGTCCTCCCACCAGGGCTCCCGCTATCGCTCCGCTGGCGCCCAACGCGCCTGCCTTTATTCTGTTTGAGTATAAGCAAGCGTTATCTACAAGTACTGTTTGTTGGATGTGAGGGACACAATGGGTAGGTGTGGGTACCTCTCGGCCGCGGAGAGGTGTTGACGCGCGGCCCGCACTTCGCCCGTCGCCGCCTCCACGTGCGCCGCCGCCGCCGACACCTGCAATGGGGGGCGCCGGGGACCCTTACATTACCTAACACTGGTAGTTTTCCAATTACAGAGCATAATGCGACTCAGTGGCGCACAATGCTGAATTATGCTGAAGCTTAATTGGAACGTCAATTAGTTTTCAAATGCATCAGCAGAGTGCGCTAAGTTCAGTGTTGAAAAAAAAAAATTCATGGAGTTAGCAACCTCATTGTTTATTGAAAATATATATGATGATGAAACAGATGAGTTATTTGAGCCATTAATAGAACATCTGATGACAGGCAGTAGTTTTGAGAGTGCTCGATCGTGCGAAGCGTTGCTGTAGTTGGAACATTCGACGTTGAGCACTAGAGTGCATTGCCGCATAATGCAATGCACTCTAGTGCTGTAATTGGAAAACTACCACAATGTTCTGTCCGGACGACCGGGCGTCGTTCCTTCGGATCGATTTGCTTGGTAGTTTTCCAATTACAGAGCATAATGCGACTCAGTGACGCACAATGCCGAAATATGCTGAAGCTTAATTGGAACGTGAATTAGTTTTCAAATGCATCAGCAGAGTGCGCTAAGTTAGCACAGTTTTAAATAACATTGATTATTTCTAAGAAACTACGACGAAACAAAAGCCTTACAATTTTTTTCAACATTAAATAATATTACTAACGATAATATAAACAAAATTTCGATCAATGCCAACTTAAAGAAAAAACACTTGTAAATTTTCTGTCACTGAGTCGGCATCGATTGCGAGTATCACGCGAGAACAGTACTTTTGAGAGTGCTCGATTGTGCGAAGCGTTGCTGTGGTTGGAACATTCAACGTTGAGCATTATGCCGCATAATGCGCTCTTGTGCTGTAATTGGTAAACTCCCTTTGTGTCCCCGAGTGCGTGTTTTTTTTTCTTAGTATGGTGGACGTTCTTACGACCCACCTGGTGTTAAGTGGTTACTGGAGCCCATAGACATCTAAAACGTAAATACGCCACCCACCTTGAGATATCAGTTCTAAGGTCTCAAGTATAGTTACAACGGCTGCCCCACCCTTCAAACCGAAACGCATTACTGCTTCACGGCAGAAATAGGCAGGGTGGTATCTAACCGCGCGGACTCACAAGAGGTCCTACCAGCAGTGAATAGTATAGCGGGTGTGACCCCCCCCCCCTCACCTGGTGTCGGTGGTGCAGCGCGGCGGCCTGCACGTGCTGCCAGGCCTCGTGCAGCGCGCGCACCTCGCCCTGCAGCTCGCACCAGCCGCGCAGCGCCGCCTCGCGCTCCCGCAACGAGCTCTCCTGCACAACCACGCGCACTCACACACTACACTCCCGGACACGCTCCCCGGTCATCGTAAGTAAATTAACCCTCAAACACAGCCCACTGAGTTTCTCGCCGGATCTTCTCAGTGGGTCGCGATTCCGATCCGGTGGTAGATTCTGCAAAGTACGGCTCTTACTAGGGCCAGTGTTAGCAACGTCATCAGGTTTGAGCCCCGTGAGCTCACCTACTAGTTAAGGCGACGCTGATATAGCCTCTCAAGGCTATCAGCTTAGTTAGGAAAAAAAAAATACACCCTCCAGAATCCAGACTAACCCAAAAAATAATCCAAATCCAGACTACTACTCTTGCCCTTCACCAAGGCGCTTAGTTGACTTATACCATCTTATACGCTATCACATTTTTTTTTTCATAATTAAGAATTCGAAATAAAAAAAAAAACATACCTAAGCAAGTTGAGCAATAAATCAACACCAAAACTGCATAAAAACTTATTGCTCCACCTAACATTTATTTTTAGCTAGAGACCGTCACAAACTTAAACCACTAGGTGGTCTGATAGATGTGTCCGGGAGTTTATATTACACTGAGTGTCTTGAGAAAATGGCTCTGCATCATGGTGCTTACGTGACCGCGTCACAAGCCTCAATACATAGCAACACTCGGCTCGAGTGGGCACGAGACAATCGTAACTGCAACCGTAACGATGAACCTGGACTGACCTGGTCGTTGACCTGCAACTGTATGGAGGAGAGCTCCAACTCGCGCACCTCGTCGTGGTGGGACAGCACGCCCACCGACTCCGAGGACACGGCGCTGCCCGCCGCCACCTCCACCGCCGGGCGCCGGTTCGCCGATAACGGAGACGTATCTGAACCCACGTTACCAAACATTACGGTTACATTTTCATAGGCGTCAATTAGCGGAGCTGATGATCCACCAAGTGAGGAGATTGCCGAAGCCATCGGGCGGCAGTCGCACTGTGCCCTTAGGGACGTGACTTACGAGTTATCTTAGGGTAATCTTTCCATTGGCTGGTCTGATAACTCCATTGCAGAAACAAGCCAGACGCGGACATACATATGTATGTGCATGTGTACATGGTGCCGAGTCGTGCAGGCTCCCACCACACACACTATAATAATATAGCTCTGTGTAGCTAAAACTAAAACACCATACATGAGAACAAAATGAAACTCTTCACCGAAATATTAATGAAAAATCTGTTTAGTTATTACGACAATTAAAGTAGACCTCAATATCATAATTAATTTCTTTCGCTTCGCTTCAGGTGACCCGTTCGTTGCTTCGCTTCGAATATAACTGCCTTTATATTGAATGCTCCTACCTATTGCAGTAACCTCGAGGGGTTACACTAGATTCACCGAGCCGGCCTTTATGTCACGTATTCCACGCCTTTTATAGTCGTGTCGGCTATGTCTACAATTTTCCAGAACATTCTTGATAGAACTAGATAGTTCGAATATGACCTAGGCTCGTCTTACCTTTGTCAAAATCATTCTCGAGGCTAGTCGGCGTATTCGGCTTAAGCAATAAAAGTATTGTATTGTTACCGGTCCTTAATAAGTCTCTAAATAAAGTTAAAAAGACGCTCTGGAAATTGAAAGGTTCCGATACCTACTTATAGTTACCATAGTTATTAAGAAAGAATTAAGGAATGGTTATTTTTTGGTTTTCATTTTATGTTTATAGATTATTGCGTAATATAACGTTCTTTCAGACTGCAAATCTTTTGCACACTTTTCAACTATATTGATGTACAAATTTTAATTTTGACTAGTTTTTGACGGCCAGAAGAGCATACAGCCCACTCGAGAATGAGTGGTTACCATCGCTAATAGAGATGAGCAGTGCAGTCAGTAGCAAGTGTCGCTTGTACTGCCCGGTAGCGTGGGGTGGCGCGGCATGGCGCGGCATGCTGCCCACTGTCCGGTGTATCTCTCAGCTGCCGTTTACGACAACCACGGAACAGATGGGGTGGGATTGTTCTGTTTCATTCTGCCTCCGCACGGCGCCTTTCATTTGTTGACGAGTGTATGTACAATTCTTCTAAGCATTGCGAGGTGCTTTCCACATCGATTTCTTTATTTCAATAATTTGTGAATAGTTTATAATCTACTAGCTGACCCGGCAAACATTCTTATGCCATATATAAGATTTCTAGGGAATTTCTAGTGTAGAAAAAAAAACTAACTTATTGTAAGTGTGTAAGGATGTGGTAAATGAGTGAAAGAGGTATGTAGTGCTGTGAACGATGAGGGAATATATAATAAAAATAACAAAACCTCATTCAACCACATAATACTTCATTATAACAAAAAAAAAATGTCCCAATAAAAAAATATATGTTATGGATCGATGGAGACAGTTGGTTGACGAAATCGGACGGAGTCACGATCCTCAGCAGTGAGGAACCGATCGAAGAGAGAGAGAGAGAGAGGGGTGGACAACCCTAATCACTTAGGGGTATGAAAAATAGATAGTAGCCGATTCTCAGGCTTACTGAATATGCATAAAAAATTTCATGAGAATCGGTCAATCAGTTTCGGAGGAGTATGGGAACGAACATTGTGACACGAGAATTTTATATATTAGAAGATATATATAAAAAAAATGAATTGCTGTTCGTTAGTCTCGCTAAAACTCGAGAACGGCTGGACCGATTTGGCTAATTTTGTTCTTGAATTATTTGTGGAAGTCCAGAGAAGGTTTAAAAGGTAGATAAATATGAAAATGCTCGGAATTAAATAAAAATAACAATTTTGCTTTTCCTTTGATGTGTCCCCCGTCGGACGGATTCCTTTTGTTTGTTTTAAGTTTATTTTATACAAAAGCTTAGGTCTTTTATTTATCGATTGAGGCACTACGAAGTCTGCCGGGTCAGCTAGTTACTAAATAAATAATACTATTCATTTATAATAAATTGATTAGACATTAAAAAGCTTAACTCTCATGCAAAGTGTAAGTTGCCGCGCGTCTCATGCACTGACAAAATACTGCGAGACTCAGTGGACTAATGGTAAGAGCTCTCCTACCTTCACTACCTTCAGACAGGAAATATTAACGTTTAAAATGTTTATTTTCATATACCATCTGTAGAATGCCGATACCCTTCTGAGGTGATGTAGTACAAAAGGCATT
This sequence comes from Bombyx mandarina, assembly GCF_003987935.1. Next base: position 2,425,136 of record NW_021011521.1, on the reverse strand, counting down.
TCAGGACAATCATCATTATTAGTTTTCTAATTTAGTTAACACACCGCGGGCCCGCGCAGGGTTGCTTGCTTCACCATTTTGTGCTTTATTTGACATCCCCTTACGTCTTTAATCAATGCTCAAAAAATGTTTACCATGTTTTTTTTTTATTATTGCTTAGATGGTTAGACGCGCTCACAGCCCACCTGGTGTTAAGTGGTTACTGGAGCCCATAGACATCTACAATGTAAATGCGCCACCCACCTTGAGATTAACTTCTAAGGTCTCAGTATAGTTACAACGGCTACCCCACCCTTCAAATCGAAACGCGTTACTGCTTCACGGCATAAATAGGCGGGGTGGTGGTACCTACCTGTGCGGACTCACAAGAGGTCCTACCACCAGTGATTACGCAAATTATAATTTTGCGAGTTTGATTTTTATTACACGATGTTATTCCTTCACCGTGGAAGTCAATCGTGAACATTTGTTTAAGTACGTATTTCATTAGAAAAATTGGTACCCGCCTGCGGGATTCGAACACCGGTGCATCGCTACATACGAATGCACCGGACGTCTTATCCTTTAGGCCACGACGACTTCAACATACCATGTCATGCATATCAGTTTTTATTTTAATTTTAATTTAAATGCGAGAACAGAATATTAACTATTAAAACCATTGCAAGAATTAGTCTCCGTTATGAAATACTAAAGATCTAAACTATGCCAACTACCTAGACTAATGTTTTAGTTATTTTTATCAGAAATATTCAAAGAAACTTCAAAACAAATAATGAGCGAACTGCAATTTATGTGTTTTAGTGAATGCAGTATTTCATCAGTTACGTAAACACGGCTAGTCTTCAACCAAACTGAAACAGTAACGAACGCATCGACCAGACCCAACATGTACTCTTTTATATTAATTAAATTTCACAGAGCGTTGAGATATCCGTAGAACTTGGAAATACGTTCACCGTTTAACTTAAACACAGGTACTCTATGCGCAGTGTTATGTAGCAAGTTATCATACAGACGGCATATTATTTCTAAGCATGTTTGACAAAAACAGTACCATTCAAGTTTAATTAGTAAAATGAATGAAATGTAGCACAGTGTTACTTCAAGTTCCAACGAGAATGCATTTCTTAGTTATTCTCACCGATCGGTCGAGAGCTCGCCCTGCGCGACACTAGCGCCCTACAACTGCTTTCAATAATACCTAAAATTTTGTTGGAGCCAAGTAAATTATACAAGAATGTTACGTTTGGGGGAGCAGGAGAGTGCGGGGCTGGGCGCTCACCCAGGTAGTCCATGATCGCTTTGAGCGTGTTGTCCCGAGAGCTCCGGGTGAGCGCGTCGAAGCGCGGCAGGTCGTCGACCCGCACGCGTCGCCGCAGCGCCTCCAGCTCGCCGAGCAGCGCGCGCAGCTGCGACGCCACCCGCCGCGCGTGCGTCTGCTCGCTGCGGACTCGCGCGTACTCGCCGCCCTCTTCATACTGTTCACAAACTAGACACAGTTCAGCTCTCCTTGTCAACAAACCGTTACCATTTGTCCGTGATTGTGATTAAAAACACGTGACTAACTCTTCAATTAGTCATACGTAACAAACAAGTGTAAACTATTCAAAACTTGGAACAATAGATTTAAGACTAGATTAACAATAGATTGGGAATGCACTTAGATATATATATATATATATATAATCATTTTTTCCCCTCCCTAATTGCTGGCAGCATAAGCTACATAAAAAAGGTAGATGCTGCTGAGAGTACCTTAACACCCTAATCAACATTGTCTACATCTCATTTACTTATAGTCCACTAACCAACCAACCATGTATTGTTGAAATCAAGATAAGGAAGAGCAGCAAGAGGCAAAAGATTTTAGGTAAATTTGGAATAATTATTACTTTTCATTTTATAATTATTTCAGAATATAGAAATTACATAAATTGTTAGTAGCAATCTTATTTTTTAAAATTTTGTAAATCTAGCCTATGGTTGGAATTAAAAAATACTGCAAGCTTAAAACAAATCTTACTTACTTATGTTTCTAATTGTAAATTGAACTGAACATAAAAATAGAGACTGAATGCTTTCTATTTTATTATCCACAAGAATGCCTTGTGAATACTTATGACTGGGTTTGCCATATAAAGCTATTTACAAATTCTAGAGTTATATCAGTTTTGGGCATTACACAAAAAAGATTAATAGTTTTTATAAAAAAATTACGTTTGATTTTTCTATACATTCTTCTATTCCACAGATGTTTAAACTATTTTTAGCTCACAGAGAGCTCAACATCACAACTACAAAATACTGCGCATAAAATGGAAACGATTATGAAACAACTTTCCACTTCGTTATGCTTTAAATTCATAAACATAAACTATACCCACAATTAATACAAATTTACGCACTTTGATAATATTAGCCTTGTGCTGCCGTAGTAAATCCAGATGATGTGGAATTGCAACTTCATTGAACTTCGTTAATGAAAATTCTACTCTTTTTAAAGGCAGCTTGTCTTCTTCTTCCATTCTTTATTACAATTTTCTCAGGATAAGAATTTATAGAGATCTTTAAAATATAGAAGATGAAATTTCAATTTGCTCAAACAAAAATAAACATTATTTATCTATCTATCTCTTAGGTTTATGGCGTTTCCTTTTAGATTTTTGTTTTCATTGTTTTCATCTCAACTTTAATCCCATTGTCAAAATAATGTCAAATGTCAAAATATTTCATCTGTACCCTTTTTTCATTTTTAACAGGAAAAGCGAAGGAATCATACCATAAAACCGGATCTTTTATATTTTATGTTAATTGAAAAATAACGTAGTTTAGAAGTCGTCATGGCCTAAAGGATAAGACGTTTGGTGCATTCGTGTTGAGCGATGCACGGGGTGTTCGAAACCCAGGCGGGTACCAATTTTTCTAATGAAATACGTACTCAACAAATGTTCACGATTGACTTCCATGGTGAAGGAATAACATCGTGTAATAAACCAAAATCAACCCGCAAACCCGCAAATTTTAATTTGCGTAATTACTGGTGGTAGGACCTCTAATAAGTTTACGCGGGTAGCTACCACCACCCTGCCTATTTCTGTCGCAGTAATGCGTTTCGATTTGAAGGGTGGGGCAGCCGTTGTAACTACACTGAGATCTTAGAACTCATACCTCGAGGTGGGTGGCGGGATTTACGTTGTAGATGTCTGAGCTCCGGTAACCACTTAACATTAGATGGACCGTGAGCTCGTCCATCCATCTAATCAATAAAAAAAAAGTGAAAATAATAGGGATTCAATAAGATGACGTTGATTTATTAGAGACTGTAATCAATTGGAATGAAATTAAATGAAATGAGACTCAATTCATTTAATTGCTGAGACTTTATCCCATCCCGTTTCAATGGGATGAAATAAAGTCTCAGTAAAATGATGGTTATTTGCAAAGACTAGTTTGCACGTAGACAAGAAACCACCACGTCCAGTGACTATTTCATTTTCCCACATTTATGCAGTTTCACCGATTCTAAACAATTAATAAGCCACCGCTATTACAAATTGAAGCCTAAAGAGACACTAAATTAAATTAACAAAATTAAAAAATTCACACTACTTCGCTCCTGGACTCGCGTTCCCGCTTATAAGTCTCAACACTTTTCAATTCTCAGATGATTGTTGATTCATTTGTCAAATTAAACAAGCAAACCACTGAAGTATGAAACCTAAAGCAAACATAATGTCTATACCCCGCTATGAAGGAATGAATGAATCACCCTTTGGGGATAACGATATTTTATTAAGAAAGTTCTTCCATTGCCCGTTACACGGACGGATCGACTACCTATTGTTTGTTGGACGGTTCTGTATGAAGGAATGATGCTTCTCGCGCGTGGTACATTGGTTTATTGTTAATAATCTGTTATTAAATAGGTAACAAAAAAACAAAATTTATAAAATTTACCACACCTAATGTTAGACAAGTAGACACTAATATTACTGTAAGTGGAGAGACACTGGAGCTTGTGGATTCGACAGTTTTTCTTGGTATAAAAGTTGATTCCAAGCGGCAGTGGGGTCTTCATATATGCAAGTTAGCGAGTAGACTTAATTCTGCAGCGTTTGCGTAAAAAAAATACGAACGTATACTAATGAAAATACGGCACGTCTGGTTTATTTCAGTTATTTTCATAGTGTTATGTCCTATGGCATTTTGCTATGGGGCAATGCTGCCGATGTCGAAACGATTTTCATCCTGCAGAAGAGGGCTATTCGTGCTATTTATAATATGCACCCGAGGGAATCCTTGAGGGACAAGTTTAAGGATATCAAAATTCTAACTTTAGCGTCCCAATACATTTTTGAAAATTTATTATACGTGCGTAAAAACATTGAAGAATTCCCCAGAGTCTGCGATTTGCATAATGTGAACACTAGGAACAAACATAGGCTTGCGTTGCCGGCGGCTCGAATTAAGAAAATAAGCAACTCTTTTAGGGGGCTGGGTGTACAACTTTTCAACAAGATCCCACAAAACGTTCAATTACTACCTGTTCATAGATTTAAGAAAACTGTCAAGGAACGTTTGTGCAACAAGGCATATTATAAAGTTAAGGATTATCTACTAGACGGCACTACGTGGGAATGAGGCGTTCGCTCCTGGCCTCTTCATTTTTCATTATTATTATTATTATTATTATTTTGTAATTGTATTTTTTGACTTGTTTTTATGTTTATAGTAAATATTGTTACTTATTTAAAAAAAAAGAAAATATTTGAGAAAAAACCAAAAAAAAGCCCGCTGAGTTTGTTTCGCCGGTTCTTCTCAGAACTGTGGCTTTTTTTGGAACCGGAGGTAGAGTTAACATTGTTATTTATATTTTGACATTCAACAAGTGTGTTATACTGACATCTAAGTTGAAATAAATGATTTTGAATTTGAATTTGACTTTTTGGAAAAATCTGAGAAGCCAGGTCTACAGATGTTAAAAACTTAAAAGCCACCATTATTCCACGTTTAAACTTGAAGAAACAATAAATCAACAAATAAAACACTTTACAGAGCTTCACACCACGCGATCCTGCTGAAAAGTACCTCGTCTCATTTAATTCCATTCTATTTCGTTTCAATCCATTTCATTTTCGCAAGATTTACATGAGTTTGGTTTTTTATTACCAAAGATTTGATGTATTGGCCACGTTCCCTTTGTCCAATTTAACAATTCAGACAAAAAAATGAAATTGTGACAAAATATAAAAACTGTAATTTGTTTGAAGAATTTGAAACCATTTGTAATTTGAGTATAATAATTAAATGGTGTTTTTAATACAGAATTTATCGAAAAATATTACTCAGAGTGAATTGTATATTTGATTAAAGTGTATATCGAAATGGATGTCGATACAGGTTTAAACTTTTTTGTAGTATTTTAATCTAACCTCACTGTTTCAAAAGGTCCTAGAAATTACTTACTTAAACTCTCTTCACATATTCCTGTTCTAAAGAAAACATAAAAAGCTACGGATAACAGCTACAATAATTGAAAGATATCACTCGCAGATACCATTATAAACGAATAAAATCACAGGAACCACCTTTAGAGGTGGTTCAGGGAAAATAGATTGGGTGTGATTTATTTAACAAATTATAATAAGTTTTTCTAGACTAAGAAGACTAAATGGTTGTCATATTATTAGATAGTGATTTAGATTAGTAATAGAATTATTGATTATCTATTTTGCAGTTATCTGTACATTTCTAGGAGATCTTCTGTTTGTCCAAAACTCAAAAGTTAAAATATTATGTTAACACGATGTATGTAGGTATGCTATGCTTTCAAAATTATATTTAAAAAGTCAATGTCATTAGGATTTGTAGAACCCAGCTTACACTTTCTTAGCTCTCATATTCATGACAATTGGGTACTGGACAACACCTTTGTTAAATAAACTAGACAGATTGGATACATATACTTGATGCATTGAATGATTGGATACATATACTTGATGCATTGAATTGAAACATTATAGGCTTCTAAAGGGTAGGTAGAGTTGTAAAAATCATACTTAACATTAGTAATTTTTGCAATATTTTTTATTCAACCTGTGATTTGCCACAAAATCTTGAAAACTATTTTTACTTTTTATTGTTGAGGTCATGTTAGAAATGGATTTTCTTTTCTGAAAAAAAATGATGGATTTCTCAAGTTTCTGAAACCCATCTTCAGTTATTTGTGAGACCATCGTTGAAACCATCAGTTCTAGGATTATCATTATTTTATACTGATGGTAGAACATGTTGTGAGTCTGCATGGGTAACACAATCACCCAGCTTTTTTCTGTCGTGAAGCATCTGTAAAGTAATGTTACAGTTTGAAGGGTGGGGCAGCTGTTGTAATGTAATAATTGAGATCTTAGAACTCATGTCTCAAGGTGGGTGGCTGCATTTATGTTGTAGATGTGTAAGGCCTTCGGTAACCACTTATCGCAAGGGGGGAGGGCATGAGCTTACAAAAAAATGGATTAAAGCTGGATGAATAACTTATTTGATTCATGCAGCTATTTAGTTTAAAAGAACTGTCCAAGGGTGTGGACATTAAAAAACAATATATTTTTTAATCTTGTTCATTGGGGTAGTGTGATATAATATGTCACTGTTTTTATTTTGTGCAAGAACCTTATGACTATATACCCTAAGCTTCCAACCAGGAATAGTTGAAATAAAGCTTCATAAATAAGTAATCTTTTACAGATGGCAGGAAGTCTCGATCCCGTAGTAGATCTGTAAGTAATATTTATGTTATGTTATGTAATTTAAGTTATGTTCTATTAGGCAAAGAAATAAGAATATAACAATACACAAAAAAAAACGATAGACACAACTTTTGAGCTCGACTACCCATCTAAGCAATAAAAAAACAAAAAAAACTTTACAAGACACAAATTTTCTTACAGTAAAGCACAAATACAGTGAAATCTATATATATAAAAATGAATTGCTGTTCGTTAGTCTCACTAAAACTCGAGAACAGCTAGACCGATTTGGCTAATTTTGGTTATGAATTATTTGTGGAAGTCCAGAGAAGGTTCAAAAGGTACATAAATATAAAAAATGCTCAGAATTAAATAAAAATAACAATTTTGTTTTCCCTTTCATGTGTCCCCCGTTGGACGGATTCCTTTTGTGTTTATTTTATATAAAAGTTTAGGTCTTTTATTTATCGATTGAGGCACTACGAAGTCTGCCGGGTAGCTAGTAATATATAAAGGTGTAGTTTTAACATAAAAATCATTAAAAAAAAAACATTTGAACACATAAGAACAATGTAAACAATATAATAAATACAAGTAAACTAACACAAGAGGTACATTATAAAATTGAAAATTTAATAAAGCTTGGAACTGTTTTGAGGGAACAAAATATTTATCTCATTAATGTTCTTTCAGGTGGATTCAGAAATGTCTCATGATGGTTCCACACACTCAAGAAAAAAATCCAGATCAAAATCTCGTTCTCGGTCCCGCAGCATATCACATTCTCCCTCCAAGTCCAGATCTAGAAGTGGGTCACATACGTCTTCACGCTCAAAGTCTGGCTCGCCTGCTCGTTCTAGAAGCAGTAGCCCTGCAAAGTCTAGATCCCGAAGTGGGTCACCGGCTAAATCAAGATCTCGTAGTGGATCACCTGCAAAATCTAGATCCCGAAGTAGTTCCCGTGCGAAAAGTCGTACTCGGAGCGAATCGCGGGCCGAGGCTCGTTCTAGAAGCGGCTCATTGAAGTCTCGCAGCAGATCACGAAGCGGTTCGAGATCTAAGTTCAATAACGCTTCCCAAAGAACATCTCGCAGCGTCACTCCAAAAGTAGACAAGAGAGACAACAGAAGCAAATCAGACTCCCCTGCCAACTTAGAGATTGATGAAGATGCAACCAGCGCGAGGAGATCGCGCAGTGGCTCTAAAGAAAGGAGATCAAGATCCAAATCTGCTGGTAAGATCCGCATCTTGTTTTATCGTATCTTATTTAATAAAACCTCAGTAGACTCAGAGTTTTAAAATAAATTGTAAATCCTGGATTAAAGGTTTGTAATTTATTAATAAATAGTAAGGGATTGTGAACCACACAGTCTAGGTATAATGTACCGCTGCGTCGCGCAGGGTCCCGCGCCGGCCGCTACCGGTCTGCTGAAGCTGGTGAGTTCATTTACACCATAACACATACATACATCACCGGATGCTGGAACACAGTTTGTGTTTAACTTTGCACCACACGTTGTTTCCCATTTATCCAGGGTTAGTTTATAAACACCTAATCGACTATAAGAGTGGTTTCTTTTCATTCCATATAAAAGCATATTCTATCATTTAAAATGTTATTAAATGTATTTTATATTTCAGAGGGGCAAAGAAAAAGTAGGTCACATTCGAGGTCCCAGCCACGAAAATCACGATCTCGTTCGCATTCCAAATCGCGCTCTCGCTCTAAATCCCGCTCCAAATCGCGTTCTCGCTCCAAATCCCATTCTCGCTCTAAATCCCGCTCCAAATCGCGCTCTCGCTCTAAATCCCGCTCCAAATCCCATTCTCGCTCTAAATCCCGCTCCAAATCCCGTTCTCGCTCCAAATCCCGTTCTCGCTCTAAATCCCGCTCCAAATCCCGTTCTCGCTCTAAATCCCGCTCCAAATCCCGTTCTCGCTCTAAATCCCGCTCCAAATCCCATTCTCGCTCTAAATCCCGCTCCAAATCCCGTTCTCGCTCCAAATCCCGTTCTCGCTCTAAATCCCGCTCCAAATCCCGTTCTCGCTCTAAATCCCGCTCCAAATCCCGTTCTCGCTCTAAATCCCGATCCAAATCTCTCATTAAATCTCGTTCGAGATCGAAGTCTAGGTCTCGTTCCAAGTCTCGCTCCGTGTCTCGATCGCGCTCGAGGTCGCGCTCCGGCTCCAAGTCAGTGCGGTCAAGGTCTGTACTTCATAATATACATACATGTCATATTATAAAGTAAAATTGTAACAACTTGAAAAGTATTATAAATTTCATTTTAGGTCCCAATCAAGGTCCAGTTCTCGTTCCGGCTCCGGTTCGCCCTCGCGCAGGGGTAAGATATTTGATCATTTCCAATTTTTCCATCAGTCCCTTCATTACGATCAAGGGTCACGATTGGTAAATCGTTTTCTTCTCACAGTACAAACCTGCATCGAGTATTATTTTCCTTTGTTTATAAAACCATTTCGGACTCAGGCTAGCTCATTACTGAAAACCAATTGTTAATGAATAATAACCTTTAATTACCCAACATGTAAAATCTAAAGATTTTTGACCTTTATCCTCAAATGAAATCGTCATTTACTCTATTCAAATTGATATGTACTTTATCCTATATTTTTATTTACTGTGTGGACGAGTCAAATGTCAGTTTTGTTAGAAACTTTTTGGCGGGAACGCGAGGAGTGAAGTTGTGTGATCTGTTTTATTTTGTCTATTTAGTGTTTCTTCAGGTTTAAATGTGTAATAATGGTGGTTTATTAACTGTTTAATATCTGTGAAAGTGCACAAATGTGGGAAAATGAAACAAAGCCGCTGGACGTAACTTCTCGGGATCCTCCAAAAAGCCCACTGAAAAAATCTTAGTAAATGACCACCATTTTACTGTGATTATNTGAAGTTGTGTGATCTGTTTTATTTTGTCTATTTAGTGTTTCTTCAGGTTTAAATGTGTAATAATGGTGGTTTATTAACTGTTTAATATCTGTGAAAGTGCACAAATGTGGGAAAATGAAACAAAGCCGCTGGACGTAACTTCTCGGGATCCTCCAAAAAGCCCACTGAAAAAATCTTAGTAAATGACCACCATTTTACTGTGATTATATTTCATCCCATATCATCTCAATTCATTTCATTTAATTTCATCCCAGTTGATTAGTGTCTCAAATTAATCATCTTCATTTCATTTCACTCCATAATATAATTTTTCATAAAAATATGAATAATATAAATTAAAATAAGACATGACTTAAAGGTCTCAGTTACCAGGTCATAACATCTCTTAAAAAAAATCAGTTTGGTTAGAGACTTTTTGGCGGGAACGCGAGGAGTGAAGTTGTATGATTTGTTTTATTTTGTCTATTTAGTGTTTCTTCAGGTTTAAATGTGTAATGTCCAGTTGTCAAGTTCCTTCTGCAGAGAAAACGCTATTCGCGGTGATTTACTGATTCTTGTTAGTAAATGTTTAAAATGTAAGGAACGAAAGGACGTAGTGGCCCTCTCTGTTGAGAGAATTATTGAAATTTCCTGTGTCGAGCTTGAGCACCTCATTGTTGTCTGCGTTTACAGACCTCCTGATGCGTTATATGATTCCTTCGAAAATATTTTGGAAAATGTATTGCTAAAGCTTTCTGTCTCTAATAAACAAATTTTTATATGTGGTTAATTATTATAAACCTATTAATATTTTAGAAAACACAAATACCACTATTAGATTCAGAACTTTGTTAAAGTCATATAACCTCCCAAACTTATTTTTAGAGCCTACTAGGACAACAACCACATCGGCAACATGTTTAGATAACATTTTTACAAATGTAACACCGTTTAACAAAAAAAATATTAATCAGTTAACATCAGACCATAGTGGACAATTTGTGTCTTTTGAATTTAATATGAATTCTAAAGATAAAAATACTCTTGTGATTGTTCCTATTAATAAAAAACGAATTGAGAAGTTTAGAAATAATATTATGCAAGAACATACAGAAATTTTTTATAACTAAAACCCAAATTTGTCATACCAGAATATGTTTGAGAGAATTAATTTGGTCTTTACTGATGTATTTATTCCTAAAACTGTAACATTAAAAAACAAAACAGTGTTCAGCGAGTGGGCCACCACCGGATTGTACAAAAGTAGAAAAAAGTTATATGATCTGTACTCTGAAAAAGCTTATAATAATGATGAAACATTTCATCAATATGTCAGGAACTATTCAAAACTATTTAGAAAAGTTTGTTTAGCGGCAAAATCTTTACACTTAAGTGATTTAATAAAAAATGCCCCTGACAAGATAAAGATGACTTGGAACATCATTGGTAGAGAAAGTGGAAAAGTCAGAAATAGCCACCATGAATTCTCATTAAAGGTAGATGATAAATTGGTAACTAGTCATGAAAATGTGGCTAATGCTTTTGAAAAGTTTTTCTCTGACATTCCAGTTTCAACTACTACTTCTCTAAAGTCATCTCCCACAGCAGCTGAAATATTATTGCATAACAATGTTAACAAATGTAATGATTTTTTTAAATTTAAGAAAATTAATTCCAGCAATATTATAAAAAGTTTTAATAGCCTTAATGTAAAAAATACAGCTGACTTGTGGGGAATATCAGTAAAGGTTTTGAAGTCCCTAATAGACATTATTGCTCCTCATCTTGTTAGTATTTTTAATGACTGTATTAGGTGTGGTGTATTTCCTGACTTAATGAAACAGTAAAGTGATTCCTCTTTTTAAATCTGGTAGTACTGATGACCCCTCAAACTATAGACCTATTTCAGTACTCCCTACGTTGAGTAAAATCTTTGAAAAAATTATTTTGTCACAGCTTTAAGAACATTTCAATTCAAATAACCTGCTTCATAATAAACAATTCGGGTTTACCAGGGGTCGCTCTACAACTGATGCAGGTGCTTATCTAATCAAAAAAATATTTCAATCTTGGGAGGAGTCGCATGATTGTCTTGGAATTTTCTGTGACTTATCCTAAGCATTTGACTGTGTTGAACATGAAACATTGTTGAGGAAACTACATCACTATGGTATTAGGGATGGTGCATTGGAACTTATTACTTCCTATTTATCAGGAAGGATACAAACAGTTGATGTAAAAGGTAATAGATCTTCAGGCACCATGTTGAAAATGGGTGTACCTCAGGGTTCCATTCTGGGTCCTTTTTTATTTCTAATATATATAAACTGTTGTAAAATATGTTTTTGTATAAATTTATATTAGAAAACGATTGACATTGTGACAAATATTATGAGTTTTAATTTGTTGTCATGTTAAAATAACCAATTAATTTTCTATCCATCTTCCCCTAACCTTATTTACATAATGAGATAACCTCGTTTAACGCTATTTCGTATTAACCTCTACTTTGATGATGCGTATACCCCTTTTCACTATCTTCTTTGGGCACAGGTAAAAAACGGCGAGCTGTTCGACTCGATTCTGATGATGAAGGAGAGCCCAAGCGAGCCCGAGACGAGGGAGACGAGGCGCCCGAGGTGGAAGGGGAGGGGCGGGTGCTGGACACGGAAGCCGCGCAGCCCGACAGCTCCGACGATGACATCGCACCCGACTCTAAGAGGTATGCGGACGGGGAGAGACGCATCGGGGCGCGTCTCGATGCATGGCGACACTACAGTACACTACAGTACTGTACAAGTGCAGTGTAGTGCAGTGCAGTGCAGTACGGTACAGTACAGTAGAGTATAGTGCATTACAGTACAGTACCGTACAGTGCATTACAGTACAGTGTAGTGCAGCACAGTACAGTACCGTACAGTACAGTGCAGTGTAGTGCAGCACAGTGCAGTACAGTACAGTGCAGTGCAGCCCAGTGGCGTGTTGCAGTGCGGAGGCGGCGGGCGGGCTGTCCGACTTCGAGGTGATGTTGGCGCGCAAGCGGGACGAGCGGCGGGGCCGGCGGCGGCGCAGGGACATCGACATCATCAACGACAACGACGACCTCATCGCGCAGCTGCTGCAGTCCATGAGGCAGGCGGCCGACGAGGACAGGGAGCTCAATCGCAAGAACCAACCCGCCGTGAAGAAGGTCAACCTACAGATGATTTGCAATATTTATTAATTTACTGGTCGTAGGACCTCTTGTGAGTCCACGCGGGTAGGTACCACCGCCCTGCCTACTTCTACCGTGAAGCAGTAATGCATTTCGATTTGAAGGGTGGGGTAGCCGTTGTAACTATACTGAGACCTTAGAACTTATATCTCAAGGTGGGTGGCGCATTTACGTTGTAGATGTCCACGGGCTCCGGTAACCACTTAACACCAGGTGGGCCGCGAGCTCGTCCACATACGTATCTGAGGAAGGTACAGCAGGCACCGGAAGCTAACCCGTCGCCCCCGCAGGTGTCCATGCTGAAGACGGCCATGTCGCAGCTGATCAAGAAGGACCTGCAGCTGGCCTTCCTGGAGCACAACGCGCTCAACGTGCTGTGCGACTGGCTCGCGCCCATGCCCAACCGCGCGCTGCCCTGCCTGCTCATCCGCGAGACCGTGCTCAAGCTGCTCACCGACGTCAGTACCCGCACCCGCACCCAACAACTCCACGTAATAAAGCTCCGGATACAATAATAGCGATGTCATCATTTCAGTTTCCGCCCATAGACAAGTCGTTGCTGAAGCAGTCCGGCATCGGCAAGGCCGTGATGTACCTTTACAAGCACCCCAAGGAGACCAAGGCCAACAGAGAGCGAGCCGGCCGACTCATCTCCGAGTGGGCCAGGCCCATCTTCAACCTCTCCACAGATTTTAAAGGTATTGCGCATCCAGCGCCTCCACGTCACGCCGCGCTACGCTAGGAGTACGTCATGTACCAGAATATCTCGCTTTTTAACATTCAAGATTATACTTTAAAAAAATCTGTTAACATTGGTTGGATAAATAAAGCTGTAGAGACCGCCACCACCGGGGGCATGCTGCCAGGAGACGCGCCTCTCATCAAAACCTTGCAATTAAAGTTCTGTTGGCCGGGGTCAGTGCCCGAGGCCGCTGTACAACGGAATTCTGAATCTACGCAGCATTTAGAATAAAGTTTTTAAGAATGAATGAATGAATATTGTTGTAATGTGAAGTTGTGACACAGCCATGACGCGGGAAGAGCGACAGGCACGAGATGAAGCCATGGCGGGCGGGCGGCGGCGGGATGACCCCGGACCCTCCGCCAGCGCGCAAGACGAACCCAGGTATCGTGCTGCACTACCCTGTACTGTACACTGCTGCATTATACTGTACACTTCAGCACTACACTGTACACACCTGCATTATACTGTACACTATTGTACTACACTGTACTGTACACTTCTGCATTACACTGTACTGTACACTGCAGTATTACATTATACTGTACACACTTGCACAACACTGTACACGCCAGCACTACACTGTACACACTTGCACTACACTGTACTGTACACTACAGCACTACACTGTACACTACCGCACTACACTGTACACTGCTGCATTACTCTGTACTGTACACCGCAGTATTACATTGTACTGTACGCACCTGCACCACACTGTACATTGCTGCAATGCACTGACTTACACACTACTGCTCTACACTTTACTGCACAGTGCTGTACTACACTGCAAACTACAGCACTACACAGTACTGTACACTTCTGCATTACACTGTACTGTACACTGCTGTATTACAGTGTACTGTAAACACCTGCACCACACTGTGCACTACTGCACTGTACTGTACACTTCTACATTACACTGTACTGTACACTGCAGTATTACATTGTACTGTACCCACCTGCATCACACTGTACACTACCGCACTACACTGTACACTGCTGTATTACTTTGTACTGTACACCGTTACACTACACTGCTGCACTACACTGTACGGTACAGTGCTGCACTACACTGCACACTACAGTAGTAATGCGTACGGCGCGCACGTTGCAGGGCGCGGCGGCCGGGCGAGGCGGGCTGGGTGGCGCGCGCGCGGGTGCCGCAGCCCTCCACCAAGGACTACGTGTACCGACCCAAGTCCACCTGCGACCTGGACATGTCCCGGGTCAGTACAGTACTGCGCGTCCGCCTGTGTGTGACGCAACTACACTCCACTCCGCTACTCACATACTTACTTGCTCCGCTCCTTGCACAGACCACTAAGAAGAAGATGACCCGCTACGAGAAGCAAATGAAGAAGTTCGTGGATCAGAAGCGACTGAAGAGCGGCTCGCGGCGCGCGGTCGAGATCTCCATCGAGGGCCGCAAGATGGCGCTGTGAGCCGCCAGCCCCATTCATGTAATCGCTTGTGCTCTACTAGGTACACCGACTCTATATAGTTCATTATAGTAAATAGAAGTATGTCAAATGAACGTTGCAGTAAATAGACACTGCGGACGTGGCCCGGGGGAGGCCGAGTCGTACTTTACACTATGTTAAAATGTATTGTGACAGTTTATTTGATTTCAACAGGAAAAATACAATGCGTTGTATTAACACTATATATACATAGTTACTTATCGACCGAGTGCTTTACTGAAGTCGATTTTTAAGGAATAAATTATAAACAGAACATCTTAAAATATGTTGTGAAATTTTTGAATTCTGCCTCGAACGGGGCGGTCTTCTTAAACCAGTGATGACGCGTCACACGTTGGCGCCGTGGGAGGCGGTGACGCGCGCGTGTGACGTCACGCGCGTGGCGCCGCGCGCGCTCGGCCAGGGAACGGAGCGGCCGCTCGCCGGCGCTGCTAATATGTGATGTTACTTTTAAGTTAACAATAAATAAGTTATAAAAATTATATTATGTCTTTTATTTTGAAACAAGCATGTCTTAAGTTATTTGTGAGAGATATCTAATAGTGCATATAGGTGTATTTCATATACTGTTTACTGGTGGTTGGGAATATTGTGTGAGGCAGCAGGCTGCAGGTCAGCTGCAGCGTGAGCAGCTGACCTGCAGCCGTGCAGTCGTGCTGTTCCAACGATCCACCGATTGTCTTCACCCCAGAAACCTCAACAAGTGACTGTTATCGTTGGCTAATAAAGGTTTATGAAAGGAGTTCAGGCTAATATATAAATTTTTTGTCGATCTGTCGCCAAATACGGTAACATAATTGAAAATAACCCGTTGAATACAGAACATGGACAAATTGGGTGTTTCAGGGGCAAAAAATTCTCAACTGCCTTGATTGGGTCAGGACAGGTGATAGGGTTTGGCCGTGTTTTTTTCTATTTGAATGATAGTCTTTTTTTTTTTCTTTAAAGAGATTATTCACCTAGTAGTGAATATGTCACTCCATTGTGCAACAGAAGATAGTAACACAAAATTATATAAAAAAAATAAAGGAAACTGTTATCGTCTCTGAAGGCCCACCAACACTATTTTATAAAGTGACTGCCATTTCGGATTCCAGAAAGGCTAATACGCAATTTACCCCTCCCAACTTATCGAAAATCTGTATATTTTGCAAAGAATTGTTTTATCAGATCATCATTCCGCGCACACTCTATCATAATGTGAAAAGCATCTTCCACTACATCACAAACCAAACCTTTTGAATCAGGAGCCTTCCCCATTAAATGAGCAAATTTATTGAGTGGGATGTGCCCGGAACGAAGTCTGAAAACAGTCACTAGGGTAGTTCTTTTAAGGTTACAAGAATCAAACCATGGCGTTTTCCATGGTAGACTTTGAATTGTTTTGCACCACACCACTTTTTCCTTTCATCGAAATATACCTTCCATAGACGATAACATTCCTCGCTTACTAAGTTGACACAAACGGTATAATTAGGAACTATGTTCAATGGTACACCATCACTAGAAGCTTCCTTAGCTAACTTATCCACCCTTTCATTACCACACAAACCGATGTGAGAAGGTATCCATTGCAATATCACTTCTTTACCATTCGTTTTTAAGTTATATATCTGCTCAATAATTGTATAAGCAACTGGATTGCCCCTAACACCATAAACGCATCGGCTTAAGTGTTGCAGCGAACTACGAGAATCATTAAGTATTACAAACTTGTCAGAGTCTACTGAGCGTAGCATATGAAGATTCTAAAATGGCCACTAGTTCTATGATCATAATTGACACTCGTACATCTGAGATAATATTGAACATCATACAATTTCCGGTTTGTGGGTCAAAAATAGCAAACTCCCATGTTTGGATTATTTTCTATTGATCCAATTATTCAATTCATATCTGTATACAAATAGTAGTAGGAGTGTTAAGTGGTTACTGGAGCCCATAGACATCTCGGACGTAAATGCGCCACCCACCTTGAGATATAAGTTCTAAGGTCACAAGTATAGTTACAACGGCTGCTCCACCCTTCAAACCGAAACGCATTTCTGCTTCACGGCAGAACTAGACAGAGTGGTGGTATCTACCCGTGCGGACTCATAAGAGGTCCTACCACCAGTAATTACGCAAATTATAATNTGGTTACTGGAGCCCATAGACATCTCGGACGTAAATGCGCCACCCACCTTGAGATATAAGTTCTAAGGTCACAAGTATAGTTACAACGGCTGCTCCACCCTTCAAACCGAAACGCATTTCTGCTTCACGGCAGAACTAGACAGAGTGGTGGTATCTACCCGTGCGGACTCATAAGAGGTCCTACCACCAGTAATTACGCAAATTATAATTTTGCAGGTTGGTTATTACACGATGTTAATCCTTCACCGTGGAAGTCAACATTTGTTGAGTACGTATTTCATTAGAATAATTGGTACTCGCCTGAGATTCGAACACCGGTGCATCGCTCAAAACGAATGCACCGAACGTCTTATCCCTTAGGCCACGACGACTTCACGACTTCCGAAAGGGCAGGTTCCCGGAAGTTTTTTTTTTTTTATTGCCCTTGTAGGCAGACGAGCATACGGCCCACCTGATGGTGAGTGGTTACCGTTGCCCATGGACTTCAGCAATGCCAGGGGCAGAGCCAAGCCGCTGCCTACCGCAACAGACAAGGTAAGACAGGTCGATTAGTCCTCATCCCTAAGGAGGGGTGCCCCAGAGGCCAACCTTCGGGATATCGCCCGACTGTTGTGCTGAAGGAGGCCGGCAAGCTTCTCGAGCGCGTCGTCGCCGGTCGCCTCGTACGGCATCTCAAGAATGTTTGTGCAGATCTGGCCGATTGTCAGTACGGGTTCCGTCAGTCGCTCTACCTTGTACGACATCTCCGACCAGGCGTGCTCCCGAGGAGGGGTGTTGTTGGCGGTGTCTATAGACATCTCCAACGCTTTCAATACGATCCCCTGGAGCACGATCCTGGAGTCGTTAAGGTTTCACCGCGTCCCCACCGAGACCTGATAATGGATTACCTTGCAGGGCGGGCTGTGGTCTTCCCCAAACAGAGGGAGTGGGACAAAGAAGTCTCGTGTGGTGTCCCGCAGGGGTCGGGTTCTGGGTCTGCTCCTGTGGGACGTCGGGTTTGATTGGGTCCTCCGTGGGGTTATAACTTTCATGGCGTGCAAGTCGTCTGCTAAGCACACACACACGACACAATGACGGCCCGCGGAGACAATTATCGTTCGGCGTCGGTTCTGGCTGCGGCCGTGTGTTTCCACCCGATTCTATCATCGACCATCATCGTCGGAGAGACTGCGATCGCTGTCCGATCCCATCTAACGTGGTTTGGTTTAGGTTAGGTTAGGTTTGGTTAGATTTTTTTTTTTAAACTAGTCTATCCTCCAACGTCATCGGAGACCTTATGTATCTCGTTCATTCTAGTTCTATCGTTTGTTTTATCGCATTCACAACCCATACGTCGCATCCATTCCTTTCTTTCATACTTTCACCGGTGGGATTCCGGCCTATGTATTCTACTCTAACTTTTTTTATTACTTTTATGTAGGCTTCAATAAATTTTGCTTCTTATCTTTATTATATACCCCATTAACAACTATTTATATAACAACAAGTTATATAAATAGTTATAGTAGTTATATAAATACTATAACAACAAGTTAGACGGATGGGCAGTGGCATCGAAGAGCATCAAGACTTAATATTCTGCTTTAAAGGAGAAACACCTGGCATGCGTAAAGTAGGATTCTCGATTAAAAAAAAAAATTACATAAAGAAAAAAAGAAAAAAGAATTGTAAGCTTCTTAGGCTTATCTAAAAGAGTTGCAATACCTCAACTGGAGTTCAACAAAATGATAATATCAATCAATAATTGAAGTGTATGTACCGACTGAAAAGGATTCTAAAGAAAAATCTATAAAATTTTACGAATCACTACAAGAAGCGCAAGCGCAGACTAGTGAAAATGTACTGTTAATGGGAAACTTCAATGCCAAGATAGGATGAAAATAATGGATGAAAAGAGCTAAGAACAAAGAAAATTGGATTAAGCTGGAGGAGGCCTATACCCAAATAGTGGTCGAAGAAAAATCGAAGAAAAAGTTTGATGTAGGCAAATCAAATAAACAACAATAAAAAAAAAACTGAAAATAGATCAAAATGTAAAAATCATATATTTAAGAATATTTACAGGTCATATTTAGGTGATGGGAAATAAAAGGCTTTAAAAAAAAAAANAAGAACAAAGAAAATTGGATTAAGCTGGAGGAGGCCTATACCCAAATAGTGGTCGAAGAAAAATCGAAGAAAAAGTTTGATGTAGGCAAATCAAATAAACAACAATAAAAAAAAAACTGAAAATAGATCAAAATGTAAAAATCATATATTTAAGAATATTTACAGGTCATATTTAGGTGATGGGAAATAAAAGGCTTTAAAAAAAAAAAACTATTTCTCTGTGCATATTTACTGTTTACATTACTTTCTTTAAACGTTACTTAATTACTCAATGTTTTGTTTATCTGTGTAACTGTATTCTATAGTGACAATACTAATCTAAGTTATCAATAATGCTTTATCATATAATATTCGCCCTTTACATTTCTTATTGTTAACGTTTTTTATTTTACTTCATTTTTAGTTTATAAGGTTTGGCGCTTCAATATCCCAACCCCTGATGACAAAAACTATCCCTGAAACATGTCGGGATATTTATAAATGTCTGGCACATTAAATAAAGGCGACCGAAATTAATACTTTTTATTCGGATCAAAAAACAAACTAAAACGTCCTCACGCACGGAGAGCTATGCGCCGACCAAATATATTAAGTGTATAATCTATGGCGCCGACTGAAGCCATTCAGTAACTAAATGCGATTACACCTTCCTAAATGCGTTTCTAATTAGGCTTCTAAATGATTTAGTCAGTCAGAAACCATCCTTGCTACTGAATTCAGTAGACTAACTTACTTAATGCTATTACACTTGATTGAATTCAGTAGCGACTGAATTCAGTCGACTAAATTCAGCCAAGTGTAATAAGCCTTTTATGTTTCAATATAATCAGTCATAGAGAAATACTTATAGATAAATTCGATTTAGATTTTAAATAATATCTTGTTAGTGACATTTCTTGGGCGATACTTATTATTATCGGTGGTGGTGATGAATCGAAAATATGAAAGAGCATATGTGAAAATATGAAACTCCTATTTTTACTTTTATTGTATTTTTACTTTTCTTGGTTTGTTACAACGGTTAATAAAGTTGGCAATAATTAGGCATTTTTTTCAACTAAAGTAAGGCAGGATCTATAGCTTAGAGATGGTCACACTGCAACACAGTAAACGACTATCCTACCATCAGTACCATCATTTAAAATCATTTTTAATCAAATCTAATTTGAAAGTATTTTTTTTATTTTTTGTCGGTGATAACGCAACTTTTAGGTAAGTAAGTATTAAACCGTAGTTTTTACACGATATTAATGGGTCTTAACTTTCGTCTCTTTTGTTCGTATTTGACACTTCGAAGTTCCATGACTCAGTCGCGATGACGGTCTTAGGTTATTTATAATCTTACTCTATGTGACGGTCTAACGGCCGTTCTCAACAACCTATCTGAGATGTAGACATAGTGTTGGAGTTTGAATATAAATGTAATGGCAGGCAACACTTGACTCATGATTACAGATTCCGAATATTAGAATTATTTTAAATGTTTAAAAAACAGATGATTGTCTTCTCGTAAGAAAAAGACAATGACTTCATCTAGACACGGTCAAAGAAACATGTAAGAGTTTTATAAAAATATAAAGATAATAATTTTATAATGGTGTAACAGTGTTCAAACTATCTGCAATATAATTTTATAATGAAGCAGTGTGTTTTTAAATAGCCCCTCCCTCATCAACCTACAGAACCCAATCCCCTCAAAATTGACCGTCTAACATATGGCTATCTAGCTATCTCCGATTATCATCAGTAATGCCGGCCACTGACATGCGCGCAAATATTCGTACATTGTACGAATGTTTGCGCGCATGTGAAGGGCCGTCAAATATTCATTCGCAAACCTAGCGGCTGTGCAAATGTGTTCGCATACTCAATTTGCGAACCCGTTTGCGCTTCCTCTTACACTTGTTTACGAATGTCTCACGAATTTCTCCTCCTTTTTAATTCGTCAATAGAACATTGAAGAGAAAAAGAGTTTTTAATTCTTTCCCAGACATCATTAACAGCCATGCTGTTTTTATGGGATTACTTTTGATGAAGATACGCTACACAGTAGACGTCACGAATTATGAAAATGGCGTATAGTATACGTCCGTTACCTTCGCAATCTCGAATATATTAAGTGTATAATCTATGTTCGCAATCGTCGGCGCAACTGGGCAAGCGAATGTGTGGGAGACTACGCGAAGGTTCGAGGTTCGCGCGTTTTGATGTCTGTTAAAAAACCGAAACAGCTTGGAAAACCACGAATGCAGCGAAAACTTTGCATAATCATTCGCAAATGTCGTCCTACACTTGCGGGTTTGCGTATTCGTGCGCATGTGAGTGACCGGTGTAAGAGCGTATCAGCTATATCCTTAGTTTGCGTTTCACAATTACGGATAAGTGCTATCTCTCTTTAACCAACAGTAGATAGCTTCTTCCCTCTCATCTATCTGAGCCTCTTGATACGTTTCGTTCTACAACAAATACGAAACAACATCAGGTTCAAGATTTATTTTATTTTATTCTAAATTATAACAATAATGTAACCAGCATATCGTAGGCCATCATAAATACATTTGTTTATAACAAAAATTAATAAAAACATATGTAGATTTTTTTAAATTGGACGTATTGTTATTTTTATCCTAGTCGAAATTATAAAACGAAACGTTTTGACTGTCCGTTTGCCAATGAGCAGTGATCAATTTTTTTTGTTTGTTTTTTATTGTTTACCTACTAGACTAGATGATGAATTGCCTCCAAAACGCTTTAAAAACTTTCATTTATAATTCTAAGTGTGTGTATAATTAAAGAGCTACAGTGACATAAAATGAATTCTGTAAGTATCTATGAACTACATTGATAATAATTTATTTTACTTTGAGTTCAAGTTTGGAAAAGATATTTTTTCCAGTCAAGAAAGGCAGCACCCACGTCAAAAGATGAGACGATGATTCCAGTAGAACTTGTGGCGGCGAATAAAATTATCAATATTATGGCAACAAATGCCACAAACAATTAATTGAAGGAATAGGCTCGGTAAACCCTTGTAAATGATTTTAATTCGTCGATAGCAAGTTTCCCACGAACTCTATCGCAACTTCGACTAAAATGGGAAAACTTAAAGAAGCTCGCAAACGCTGCGCCAACTTATGAAACAACCTTAAAGGTAAGTGAAATTAGTTGATATTTTATCTCTAATAACAGAGTCGACTATTATCAAAGCCGGCAATCTGACTTTTGGAAAATTATTGTTAAATCAGAAAAACGAATTATTGACTTTGTATTCCATTGGCAGTCACAAAACTCTTCGGAACAACATCTTAGATAAATAACAGTTTAACTATTAACCTTTATTTAATGCAGGTTTTGAACCGTATTCTTTGAAGGAGACGATTATATTCAAATCAATCTGTATTGACATATCAATAACATTTTTTTGTCCAAATGCACAGATTGCCACCTTTGATAATAGACGACTCAATACATTGATTTAAACATGATTTTTTCTTGAGGATTCCGTAGTATTTGATATAATTATGCTCTTTGTTACAGACTGAGGTGGTAAGGACTGCAGATTAAATCTTGGATAAAGCAATGCACATTGTTAGGTATAGGTCACTTATAATATTTTTAACACTTTTACAGCCAAACGGAAACACATGAAGAAAGAAGAAAAATGCAAGGCTACAGAATGCATTAGCAGAATACTTAATAGCAAAAACAGAGACCTAACTTGGAAAATGTTGAAAACGAGATTGTTGTCGCAAAACTTAAGTTAGATAATTAGGTAATAATTTTATGTTCGATAGTTTTTTAAGTATGTGTACAAATTCTAAATTAAATATCTTGCATGTACTAACTACTGTGTAATTATCATTTTGGAAAATAAAAAATTGTCAAATTATCTTTGGAGTTTATTTTATAAATTATCTTTGGAAGAAATTATTTATAAGTAGTTGTACTTCAGATGTAAGTTCGGGAAAATTGTTATGAACCAACACAATTATATTATTTTCCTGTAACGTATCTGTGACTGAAATTTCTGATTTTAATTCTTCTAAACTCATACTCCTGACGATATTATGCAGCATGGCAGTAGCTATAACAACACCTTGCATATTTTCTAGTTTTAATCTACTTATCAATGATAATACGGGAATCTTCGTTTACAAACACCAATGCATCTGTGAAAATTATACATTATTCACGTATAGGATTTTACAATACAGTATAACAAACTCTTAACTAAAAAAAAACATTACCTGTCTAAAATATTTCTTGTTTTAATATGTGATCCATTTTAAAATCGTTCCGATTGAGTATGTGGGTTAATTAATCTTATTAAAAGATAGGGTTGTGGGGATAGCCTCTATCAGCAAGCAACCAGCAATTTCCAAGTCCACCTTGTTATCGATGTTCTCTTGATATGTAGATCATTTATTAAAGTAGTGTCATTAACACAATCATAAATNCTGTCTAAAATATTTCTTGTTTTAATATGTGATCCATTTTAAAATCGTTCCGATTGAGTATGTGGGTTAATTAATCTTATTAAAAGATAGGGTTGTGGGGATAGCCTCTATCAGCAAGCAACCAGCAATTTCCAAGTCCACCTTGTTATCGATGTTCTCTTGATATGTAGATCATTTATTAAAGTAGTGTCATTAACACAATCATAAATTGATATAAACACCTAAATAAAAATGGTTAATTATAGTTGCATCATGAGTAGACCCAGGCCACCAAGCAACAACATTTTGAAACATCAATGATGCATTGCACACATCTTGAACATTCATGGAAAATACTCCGTCTCTATTTCTAAACTCTCCTATACTCTGTAACACAAATGTAACATTTAGAGGCATCAGTGTGTATCTAATAAGAATGAAGGTAAATAACCTACCAGATTATTTTAGCTCTCAAGCTCATTTTAGTTTTGTGAATACTTTGTCCATAATTATCATTATCAAGCATTGCATCAAGCAACATCAATTATCATTAACATTGGTAAAGGAATACTACTTATCTGCTTAGTGCTGTTTGTTTGCATCATTATCATTTATTATTTTGATACTGTAGATTTATTAATTGTGTGTAAGTACATCAGTATGTATTGTATGTAAGTATGTATATTGTTATATATTATATGTAAACAGTACTATATATATGTTTATTATATGTATATATTTTCTATAATTATGTATTGTCTATGGTACACCGCAACATACCTACCTGCTATATTTTTATATTTTACAAAATTTCTGTAAATTAAACGGTTGTCTGGAAGAGATCGCTTTTAGCGATAAGACCGCCTATTGTACAAATGTATGTGCTTTTTGACTGTTTTTTGAATGTAAATTGTGTTGGTGTACAGTAAAGTGTATTCTCTAACAAGCTCAACATTCAAATCTAAGATTTCATACGATTGAATTTCTGTTGCTGTTCGTAAATGTTCCTCTGTGTTGATTAAATCCATGAATGATGGTTTTATAAATACAGTTTCCACCTGAACTCCAATATCGTTATAAGATTTTTCAGAAGGTACCTACTTCAACAACATTATCACTAGTAAAAAAATCTTCACCATTTTTATAAAAGGCAAAATGTTACCTATCTAAACTTTTGACACTACAATCCAAACTTATGTTTTTCAGCTGCTTCTTTCTTCGAACTCCGATTTACTCGACGCTGATATCGTGCCTCCTTCGATCAACAATTGTTGATCGAAGCGTGCCTCTTTTTTTTTCAGCTTGAATAGATACTTTACTACGATTCGGCAAATTGCATGATGGAACACATGTTTTTTTTAACTTCATCTTTTTTGTTATGATATCTGCAGAGATAAAAAAATTATAAATTTACATTCCTTTGTAAGTTTAAGGTTAAACCATTATAAAATTAACTGGTAAAATAAAATCACTTCTCTTAAAATGTAATGAGCACACTCTCATATGAGGATTTGTATCTTTCAAATTGATAGGCTTAAAGCACGTTGGCGGGCTTTAAGCAATCAATTTTTTCTTTTGTTCCAAAATAACTTTCTATATAAACAAAACTACTACCCGGCCTAGGTAAGGCATGGAAACTAATTTCTAAATTTTCATGGGATTTACTTACTACCTACCGCAGTCGTTTACAGCCCAAAAACTCTACTTTTATTTTATTAGTTTTTCAATTAATTTTTATGAATTATTTCATATAGGTATGTTTACTGAAGTGCACACTAAAACTAGTATTTTTTTTGGCCACCAGACGTCGTGATCGAAATGGTCAGTTCCCAATTATATTGAACAGTCTTAGTGTTGTTCGCAACATTTGAACGACTCGGTTGGGTACTTATAGTCTATGCTACTTATCTGCCTTAGAATGATTTAGTACTTAAGTATCTACGTATGTTGTACCTAATATATAATCTTGTTCTAGAAGCTGCCCCTGATGTGTTCCGAAGCAGAGAAAGCTCAGTTGTTTGAAGCTATCGACAACAATAATGTAGAAAAAGCTGACGTACTTCTATCTTCAACTGTGGACGTTAACGTACGGAGTCTCGAAGTGAAGAATCGTACTGCGCTGCACCTGGCAGCCCACGCGGGGCGCTACGACCTAGTCGCTCTGCTAGTCGACAAACACAAAGCAGACGTCAACATCGAAGACAGCGAAGGCGACATCCCCTTGCAGCTAGCCACAGATCGCCATCACATGAAGATAGTCAAGTTCCTCCTAAGCAGAAACTCCAAAGGGCGTGAGTACGCGGCGCATTTCCTAAACACTGACGAAGTAGAGGAATTCTTCCAAGCGGCCAAAGCGAATGACATCCAGAGAGTGACGGAGCTACTCGACAGTGGTGTGGATGTCAATTCGGTAGATTTGTCTGATCTACACCGATCCGCGTTGCATGTTGCAGCTCGGGAAGGTCATTATGATCTAGTGCAACTTCTCCTGGAGCGTGGTGCTGATATGCAATACGAAGACGACACTGATGAGTGCGCCTACCACATAGCCCTTAATAACGACCACGACAATATAGGCAGTTTGCT
The DNA here is from genome assembly GCF_003987935.1 of Bombyx mandarina. The sequence continues at coordinate 2,398,796 of NW_021011521.1, read as the reverse complement.
CTTAAAAACAGGGTATATTCCCGACCCGCGCGACGACTCCAGTGTAAGCAGTGACACTAATGAAAGTGTAAGCTTAAGCTTTCTTTTTAACTAAATACTTTTCATTAAGAAATTTAATATTTTGATAGTTATTTCTTACCTAGATTTTGTTAAGTTTAATGTGTCTTGTAATTTGGTGCTAAATCTATTAAGAATTTATTGTGCTAAGAGCTCAGCGCTATTAGCGCTAGTGAATAAGTTAGTATAAGCTAGTTATAGTATAGGTACTGCAATAGCTTTTGGTTTACATCAAATAGCATAAGTTTAATAGTCATTTTTTTGTTTGTTGGGTAAGTTTTGTTTCCACAATGTGGGCTGCCATATGTGCTGGAAATGTTCCTAAAATTTTAGATTTAGAAACATTACAAAAGATTCACGATGAGATAAATAACAAAATCACTACAAAACTCAGAAAGCAAATTTCAGACAAGCTAGAACGAAATTTGATTTTAGTGCCATTTAATAAAAGTAAGGGAAATGCTATCAAAAATAGCATCCACATCAATGTGATAGTTTCTTTAATGAATACAGCTGTACAAACATGTGATATTGAATTTGATGACGTGCTCCTAAATAAAAGTTACGCTTTTCGATGCTTAGCTCTAACACCTGTAGAATTGACTAAAGATTTTTACCAATTGATTTTGGACTCTATCTCTGATATTATTGAACCAACGGCTAAGAGAATACTTAAAAAATATATCAAAACATCTAAAAATGCCAAACATACGTTTTCTCTTCTTAATACTATCATGATTTGTTTGATGAAAAGTGAGTTGGAACTCTCAATTTTTGAAAACTTTGAGCCGCACGAATGGCGAAAAGAAATGCTTACACACTCACTGTTTAGTGCTTGGGACGTCGATTTTAACACAAGAGAAAATCTAATAGACAAAATTAATAAACTAGAACTAAACAACTACAATACACAAAGTACATATCTCATAGAAGACATATTAGATATTGTGCTATCCAATATGAGAACTTGTGAAGTTGACGTTTATTTTTTTGATGATCTTCTTTGTCTGATAGAGCGCAATCCTGAAATTGGACAGATGCTATTTAATAACTTTCCGTTACTTCAAAGTATAATAGAAGAAATTAAAACGGATGAGCTCTCAGAGTATGTTAAGCTGTTCGATGATACTACTAATAATATTGATCTTAAATCCTTTTCTAAGTATCCTTGGAATGTACTGTACATTTTAATGAGTAAAACACCGAATGAACTGAATGACCTAAAACGATTACTAGAACTCAGTTTAATGGACATGAAAAAACAAATCGAACTTCTTCTAAAACTGAAGCCAAAAGAATCTTTCCTGAAATGGAAGTACGACATAGCATTTGAAATAGTAAAGCAAATAATTACGATTCAATTTCCATATTATAAAAAGTATCTACAGTTGCAGCGTAACGTTTCCAAGAATTTACCTCTGTTGTCGCAATTTACAGTAAGGTGTACGTGTAACAATTCAGATTGTTGGTTCCACTCCAGTTCGGAATGTTGTGACCTATTGTATAACTTGAACTGCTCAATAGCTAGAGTAATGTTCAATTGCAGGGAACTTTCAGATCGCATTATTAATTTAGTGGGCGCATTGATCTCAGAATTGATGTGCCCAGAAAAGATTATTCAACTCATCAAAGCACTTGATATTATTGAAGACTACGAAATTATGAACGAAGAAGAACTAGAAGCACTTTTTTCGCAATTAAGTTTTACGAATTTTGATCTTAAACTTCACGAATACGTTGTTCAGAAATATTTTCCAGGTTCTTATGAAAAAACAGTAGATCAACTGCTCGATGAGATAGAACAATTCCTTCCAGGAGTGACGGACGCTGTCGTCGATGTGTTTGATAAAGTGCAGTTTTGTTATAAACAATCATCTGCCCTTTTTCCCGAAGAAGGTCCAATAAATAGTTGGGATGAAAAACAAATCAGGAAGTGGGGTAAACTGGCTAGGTGTCAGGAAAATACGAATACAATTCCCGATGAAGAAATACTAGCAGTTATAAAAGCTGCAGTTAAAAGGACTGTAAAACTTCAACTTCGGCACATTCAACTCATTTCTGTGATTTTGATGGTAAAATCTGACAAAGGAAAAGGAATACTGAGTCAAATCAATACTGGAGAAGGTAAGACTCTCATTATTGCAGTATTAGCCGCTTATAATGTCTTGAAAGGTCATACTGTAGATGTTTACACAAGCTCGCCCTTATTAGCAGTCCCCCAATCAAAAGATTATGAAAACTTCTATACTGTTTTAAATATAACAATCACGCATAACATTGAATATAATTCCGACTATGACAAAGATGTGATTTATGGTACGAATAGATCATTTCAACGTGATGTACTTCTCGATGAGTTCAGAAAAACGGGAGTAAGAAAAAACCGTAAGTTTGATATTGCTATAGTCGATGAAGTAGACAACATGCTATTAGATGGCAACAGTTCGATCCTACAGATCGTCAGAGACATGCCTGCGATGGATTATTTAGAAGTTTTGCTTGCAGCTATTTATATACAAGTGAATGAAGCTGCTCGATCTTTGATTGAAAAGGACGGAAAAACATATTATTTGGTACAAGAGACTCCATTAAATGACGATGGGCATGTAAAACCTAACATATCTGTTGAAGAGGTGGAAATTAAAGAATCGAAAAGAAATTTTATAATGAAATGCACTGAAAGTCACTTACGAAAGCTGATTCGAGACGTTGAACACTGCAAACACATAGAAGAAGGCTACCCCGAAGTCAAAATACCAAATCATTTAAGAGAAATAATTTGCAAAGTGCAGTTGAAGAAATGGATATCAAATGCAATAAGTGCAATGTTTCAATATGTAAAAGGCGAAGATTATATTATAAGAAATAGCAAAATTGTAATTGTGGATGCAGATAACACAGGTGCATTACAGCTTAACTCTCAGTGGTCGGCTGGTTTACATCAGTTTCTTGAAATAAAACATGGAGCCAGAGTTCAACCGGAAAATTTCACAACTAACTTCATGTCAAACATTGGAATTTTTACTAGGTATGTTTCAAAACTGTATGGATTAACAGGGACTTTAGGAAGTTCAGAAACCAAGTCATTTTTACAAAATGTTTACAATGTGGACTCTGTAGTCATACCACCTTTCAAATTGAAACAACATAAAAACTTAAAACCCATTCTGATAAATAATAATGAAAACAGGTACGAAGAAATAGCTAGGAGCTGCATCAGAAAACTGAGTTATGGTCAAGCAGCATTGATCATCATGAAATATATACGAGAAACTGAAGAACTTAGTGATGTATTTCTTAAAAAATTCAATTACGACAGTTCGAAAGTAAAACTTGTAAAAACAGATGACGATTCTGAAATTTTAGAGAAACCTTTGAAATCAGGAGAAGTAATCATAACAACAAATATTGCTGGTAGAGGCACTGATGTCAAGCTAGGTAAAGACGTCGAAAAAAATGGAGGATTACATGTATGCCTTACATTTTTGCCGTTAAATTCCAGGGTGGAACAACAAAATATAGGCAGAACTTCCAGAAAAGGTAATAAAGGCACTAGTCAATTAGTCATCAATGATCCTCAAGGATTTGATGACATGAAGGCTATAAAGGCTTTGCGAGATAAAAAAGAAGCAAACATCATGTCCCGAGCTTTAGAAACAGTTAAAGAAATTAAAACCAAAGATCAAATTTTTCGTAGTTTCTGTAAACTTTTGGATAAAATTGTAGAATCCGATGATGACTTACAAGAAATAAACCATACTGCTGCTGAGGAACGCTTTGCAATTTGGTTGGTAATGAATACAGGACATAATGGCATCGAAAAAGATGTACATGAACAATTTGAGACATTCAAAAAAGAAATATTAAATGATTATCAAAACGACTGCTTAATAAAAAATCCTTGTATGCATATAAACCTTGGCAATAAATATCTTGCCAAGAAAGAATACGACAAAGCTATTCGAGAATATGATCGAGCTATTATTTTAGATCATAATTTTTCTGAATATGCATATTACAATCGCGCTCGCTCTTATTTAGCGAAATACGGAAGCGATATGGAAAAACATGAGCATTTTACCAATGAGGCAATCAGAGATCTAGAAAAAACCAGGAAACTTATAGATGAAAAAGAATATGCCTTGCATTTGTTACAAACTGCATCGAAAGGTGAAGTATTTTCACAACAAGTAAGCCACAAGTTAAATCTCTACAACCTTATAAAAAATACTATAGATCTTGCAATCGGTCCAGATGTAAAAGCACTCAACGATCAAACAAATCGAATTGAAGAAGAATTAAAAAATACTGACTTGGAACCAGATGTTAAAAGTAAATTGAAAGAAAGATTGAAAGAGCTAAATATATACAAAAAAGAAACTGGAACGATAGTAAGAGCAAAACTTAAAGGTATTAATGTATGTGTAGATTCCATCGGAAAAGATTTCATACCAAGCTCTGATTTGGAATCACATAAACAGGAGCTGCAAGAATTGAAAAGGAACGGTTGGTTGGAAGGATTTACGGTCACTGAAATTAAGCCCATTGATTGGTCTGCTGTGATAAGTTTACTCTGCATTGGATTGGGACAATTAGTTATTGGAGCTGCTTTGACCATATTTACACTCGGTGCCGGATCATCGATTGGTATGGGACTTATAAGTGAAGGAATCAGTGATATCATAACGTCCATAAAAGATGGCATCATTAATCGAAATTTTGATTGGGCGACATGGGCATTAATGAAAGTAATAAGTATAGCAGTATCTGTAGTGTGTGCTGGATTCAAAGCAATCAAAGATGTAGCAAAAACGGCTTACGCAGGAGCTAAAAATGTTGTCACAAGTGGTGTCAGATGTCTAACAGAAACTACAAAAGAAGGATGGAAGCTCGTAGCCAAAAAAGTTGGTCTTGATATGGCAAAAGGTGTATCTAAGGAAATATTAACCAACTTAGTTGCTTACGGCATCGATAAAAAGATTTTACCGATGATAGAAGAGATTATAATAGACAAAGTTAAAGAACCTATTCAAAAAGCTTTACTTAACAACTCTAAAGTAGCTAAGATGTTACAATTAGATGTTGAAAATGGCAATCACAATTATGAAAATAAAATAAGAGGCATAGCGCAGAAACTGTTAACCCCTGAAGAATATTCTAAACTAAGAACAATAGCGACGACAATAGCTACTAGTGTTGCAGATAACAAAGGTCTAACGTTAACTAGACAAGTATGTACTGGGTTTATAGGTGTGTTTGAGTTAGCAACATTCACTTCTGATTTCATTGGTAAACTTCTGAATAAGATTAACAGCATAAACGTTGAAATAAAAGTAGATAAGAATGATATTGGACAAAAAAACACCCCGCAGTCAGAGGAAACTACAAATGAAGTATATCAGCATAATGATGAATTTAAACATACCGAAAATGACATAGACTTATCAAAAGCTGACCAAGCGGAGGAGCAAATAAAGCTAGATAAAAAGCCTCAATCCACAAACAATCTATCAAGTGAGATAGCTGGAATGGTATCGGTAAATATTATACAGATTTTAAAAGGAAAAATTGTGATGCCAGTAGTTCAAATGGGTGCAAATTACACAATTGACAAATTATCATCAAAAGTTGCTAAATGTTTGGATGACGAAATGGAAACTTACAGGGCTTACAAAAATATTATACATATCCAAAATAGAACGTATTCTAAAAATAATCTAGAACCAGTACTTAGCAATAATGAAGTAGAAAAAGTTGATAAGATAATAGACGACCTACATAAAGGAGGTCCAGCAGGACTAATACACTTAGGTGCAGTCAGTGCTGTTACCGATCATCCTATTGAAGTTTATGACAAGGAGGGCAGACATAAATACACAATTGGAGACGCCAAGAAATCCAAACCAATCCAAATTCAATATCATGCTCCAGAAGACGGGTCTAACGTTGGACATTTCACATTGAAAGGTCAGCGTGAACCTTCCCGTAAAGGTGACTCTGATAATATGTGTTTATTCAATGTTATAGCCGAGCAAACAGGCAAGAATCCAAACGATTTGAAAAAAGAAACTCTCAATGTTATGAAAAATAGCAAAGGAGAAATCGCAAAACAAGTAAAACACATAAACCGCCTGGTAATGTATGATAGAGCCAGATTAATAGAAGGCGGCGCACAATACAATGGAAAATGCCCCGAGCAAGCAAAAAGTTTTCTTAGAAATTCTTATGGAGTAAAAGGATTTAAAAATAAAAATAAAGGACATGCTGATATCCATATTCCCTTCGAAACTAAAACAATAGGTATGCTTAATATTATTTCTGAAGAATCAGGACATCAAATAGAGATTTATGACTCAAGTGGTAAACTATCATACCTTGTCGGAGAAACGAACGGTAAACCTCCAATTAAAATGCAATACAATAAGCATACAAGCAAAATTACTGGTGGCTTCTTTTCTTTAGGCGGCACCATCAAGTATAATTTGCATGATTTTAATGACATGACTTTTTATAATACTGTTAGCAACCACACCGGCTGCGATGCCAACACTTTAAAAACGACTACATCTAGCAGAATGAATGCCAAGCCAGTACCTGCTTCTAGGAATTGCCTTGAAAATGAGACCCTAAAGATCCCAAAATCAGGATTTGCTTCAGAAGACGACCAAGCATTCGTGTTTCACTACGCAATGCAGACTCAGGCGGCTAAGGATGCTATGGATGAGCTTAACAAATACGGGCCTGGTGCTAATAACACCACTGGTCATAGAAGACAAGAGGTCTTGATAAACGCCAAAGATTTGAACCTGCCAGGTCCGGCTTATGGTGGATCTTGGGAAAATGGAAAGCTAGTTTTGTCGTGGCCAGTCTCAGACGTCTTGATGGTTTTGCAACACTACAATGGGCAGCAAACGAATCCAAAATCAAGAGTTCATATACAGACGTTCTATCCGTACGATCCCATGACCGCTAGGCCTTCGGTAAATACATCGTCTACGTCAAATATACCTCCTACGTCAAATAATACATCTACGTCAAATATACCGCCTACGTCAAATATGCCACCAACACTTAATCCAGCACCTACGTCTAATCCACCTTGAAATTAATAGAATTTATTTTTAAGATGGCGCTGTTCTATACCTATGTCGCATTAACGTAAAAAGTAACTATGAAAGTAAATATTTTTGATAAAATTATTATAACACTTTTTTTATTGCCTTTGTAGGCAGACGAGCATACGGCCCACCTGATGGTGAGTGGTTACCGTCGCCCATGGACTTCAGCANGCACCTACGTCTAATCCACCTTGAAATTAATAGAATTTATTTTTAAGATGGCGCTGTTCTATACCTATGTCGCATTAACGTAAAAAGTAACTATGAAAGTAAATATTTTTGATAAAATTATTATAACACTTTTTTTATTGCCTTTGTAGGCAGACGAGCATACGGCCCACCTGATGGTGAGTGGTTACCGTCGCCCATGGACTTCAGCAATGCCAAAAAAAAATACTCATAACTTCATTGTATAACGTATAGTTCAGCTTGAAGTATAATAGGATTGATAAGTTTAGCATAGTTTTTATGTATGTAATTCCTAGGATGCATTTTTAAGTTCTTATATTATTACTCAAGCGTTTTTTTATATCTACCTACTATTTTTAGATTTTAGGATAACTGTGTAAAATAAAATATTATTAAAGGAATAGTATTTTTCATGTGCCAAAAAATATTTTTGCATGTATGTAACATGTTTTTTATTCATATTAATATCCTTTTCTTAATTAAATATTATTGCTTATGTATGATTTTGTTTTAGTTAAATACTTACCTTATATTTACTTAAAAATATTTCATTAAAACTATAAATAAAAGGCAAAAGCTATGTAAATAAATTATCTCTATTATTATTTTCATACATGATACATACTATCCTAAAGGTTACATAAAATAGTTGCTTATCATGAAAACTAAAACATTCTGCTAAGATAGGACGAAGCGTATAAATCTCTTGCTATTGTTTCTTGAAAGAAACAAAGTAAAATCTTGCAATAGACTAGATCACAATCACTCGTACATTGTATGAAGTAACATAACATCACGCCTCTTTTCTGTAGGGGTAGGCAGAGACACAGAACACTAATACTCACAAGGAGAAGAATATCAACTTCAAACAAAAAAAATACGATAGGATTCAACGGTATCTAGTAGGAGCCCCCCTGTTAGATATTCTATACAAAATAAGTATTTTGCCGATCTGGAACAATAGATGGCGCTGTACATGGAACTAAATCTCGCTATCGGTATGTAGATCACGTTATTATATCCACGGTCCCTACGTTCAAACGGTCATGTCGCAAATAGCATTTTTTGAAGTTATACGTCTTTAGGCGCGTTATGAAAAATTGATGAGAGTGAAATTTTACGATGCGCGTGCACCGTGACACAAAATTAACAGAATGAAGTTGCCCACTAAATCGCTCATTACAATACGACCGACGTAACTTGGCGAGTCTGAATATCGCCGTCGTAAAAAAAAGTGTTATTAGCGTTCATTTTTTAGTAATATAAATGATAAAATTATTATTTAATATAATTCATACTAAATATTATTAAATTATTAACGTTAAATATTTATAATTAACTAGCGGACCCAGCGAACTTTGTTCCGCCACACGGTTTGTTTCAAACACATCAACCGGTCAACTTCAAAATTCTACTATAATTAACACAATTAACCATAGAATATATGAGTCGACTATTATCAAAGCCGGCAATGTGACTTTTGGACAATTATTGGTAAAACAGAAAAACGAATTATTGACTTTGTATTCCATTGGCAGTCACAAAACTCTTCTGAACGACATCTTAGATAAATAACAGGTTAAGCATTAACCTTTATCTAATGCAGTTTTTGAACCGTATTCTTTGAAGGAGACGATTATATTCAAATCAATCTGTATTGACATATCAATAACATTTTTTTTGTCCAAATGCACAGATTGCCACCTTTGATAATAGACGACTCATATTACGTTTAGCTGTCAGTTGCGTTTTGTTATAGTTACCACGTTTTATGTCAAGTCCCACGGGAATGTGATAAAAGGTATCCTATGTCCTTCTGCTGGTTCTAAGCTACCTCCTCACCAATTTTCAGCCAAATCAGTTCAGTCGTTCTTGAGTTATAAATAGTGTAACTAACACGACTTTCTTTTATATATATAGATTATTTAATATTTAAAAAAAAAACATGTGTGCAATTCACAGGTGTTAGAAGTGAAACTTTCAAAAATTAAAATACAATTATCCTAAATGTGTAAGTATATTATTAGTAAAATTTTGTCATTAGTAAATAATTGTAAATCACCTTTTATAGTATGAGGTAGCGCCCTCTGTGAATTGATATTTTAACTTCACGTATATCCTAAATTAAAATTCATTACATGAGGTTTCATACACACGTTAGTATTAAAACATCTCACAGATGGCGCTGTATTAAAAATAAAATACTTTATACGTATGTTTTAAAGTATGTAGGAACTGAGCATTCTGTTTCACTTTTTCTCTCGATCTTTCTCACTTGCTTGCTCCCTACTCTCACTCCATGACTAGTTGCTTCATGTTACGTTCGCCCTGTCTTACTCTCTCTCAATCGGTCTCGATCGCTCTCTCTCTCTTTTTTACTTCACTTTGACACTTCCGTTGCATACCTGCGTGACGTTACATCTGTAAAAATGTTACCCTCATGCGGATAAAGAAGTTTCACTTCAAAAAAAAAAGAAATAAATTTAATAAAAATAAAGTATAACTTCTCACGCGCGTATAGTACATATAGTATAAGTACATCATGCACCCTTTTTTTTTATTGTACCATTGGCTTTAGAATACCTATTCAGATGTTTTTTAAATTTAATTACCTTGTTTTACAGTAAGTACAACGAATAAGCGGCGTAGATGCGGACATCTATGTATATATGTTAGAAAAGAAGATATATTTTTAAAAATATTTTTAGTAACATCTAGGACACAAAGGTATTTCTAGTTTTAACAAAGGCATTTAGTAAAAACTCGTTTTACCTAGGGATAACGCATTATAACGAAAAACGGGTTTTAACTGTAACATACTTAGTCTGGCCATAAATACTGTTACAATTAAAAATAAACAAAATATTACATTTGAATTTGGAATCTGTCATTTTTATATGATTGCTCATTGAGTTTTCTCATTTTGGCGCCAATACATTATACAATATTTTGCGATATTAAAATGGAGTGGGGTGATAAAGAGAACCGAATCGCTGTGATTGCATTACACAAAGTAGGTATGGAGCCAAATGCAATTTTTAAAACTCTCCATACGCTTGGTATTAGTAAAATGTTTGTGTATCGGGCTATTAATAGGTGCAATTAGACCTCCTCTGTTTGTGACAGAAAAAGATCTGGCCGTCCACGTAGTGTTCGTACGAAAAATGTGGTCAAAGCAGTAAGGGAAAGAATTCGAATAAATCCTGTCCGAAAGCAAAAGATTTTATCTCGGGAGATGAAGATAGCACCTAGAACCATGTCGCGTATTTTAAAAGATGACTTAGGACTTGCAGCCTATAAGAGACGTACTGGTCATTTCTTAACTGATAATTTAAAAGAGAATAGAGTGGTAAAATCGAAACAACTACTGAAGCGGTACGCAAAGGGAGGTCATAGAAAAATTTTGTTTACGGATGAGAAATTTTTTACAATTGAGCAACATTTTAACAAACAAAATGACCGTATTTATGCTCAAAGCTCTAAGGAAGCTTCCCAATTAGTCGACAGAGTGCAACGTGGGCACTATCCGACTTCAGTGATGGTTTGGTGGGGTATTAGCTATGAAGGAGTGACTGAGCCATACTTTTGTGAAAAAGGTATCAAAACATCGGCACAAGTGTATCAAGATACCATTCTTGAGAAGGTAGTGAAGCCCCTTAACAACACCATGTTCAATAATCAAGAATGGTCCTTCCAGCAAGACTCGGCGCCAGGTCATAAAGCTCGGTCTACGCAGTCTTGGTTGGAAACGAACGTTTCGGACTTCATCAGAGCTGAAGACTGGCCGTCGTCTAGTCCCGATCTTAATCCGCTGGATTATGATTTATGGTCAGTTTTAGAGAGTACGGCTTGCTCTAAACGCCATGATAATTTGGAGTCCCTAAAACAATCCGTACGATTGGCAGTGAAAAATTTTCCCATGGAAAGAGTGCGTGCTTCTATTGATAACTGGCCTCAACGTTTAAAGGACTGCATTGCAGCCAATGGAGACCACTTCGAATAAGCTTTTTATACTTTAAATTGTTTTATATTTATGTATTAAGCTAACACACTGTAAAAGTAATAAATGTTATTTGCAATAGAATTTTTTACAACAAGAAATAGAACTTGGTAATGGCGAAATTAAGCAAGGATGCCATAGCCCAAGTTACCGATTTTTTGGCCAACTCACCGGAGAAAAATAGGTATAATGCTCTGAAGGAGAAATTACTTCAAGTTTTTGAAGAGTCAGAGGCCCGGAAACTATACAAGCTGATTGGTGAGATGGAGCTTGATGACCAGCGGCCATCCCAGCTGCTGACGAAGATGACTGACCTGGCGCGGGGGAAGGTGAGCGAGGACACTCTATCTTTGCTGTGGAAATCTCCCGATGTCAATACGCGCAGTCCTCACCGCATCTGAAACCAGCGACTTGGCGCAGCTCGCCAAACTCGCCGACAAAGTACTGGAAAACATCCAGCCTTCCCATATCTCAGAGGTTGGTGCCACAGAAAAAGGTGAGTCTACTACATCTATTTTGGCGGAGATTGCGAAAATAAATTCGCGACTGGACAACATGACTGTTTCTACTTCGGGACCCAGGCGTAATTTCAATCGTAGCAACGAGAGGTTCCGGGGAAGGTTTCGATCCCGGCCGGGTGCGAACGCGAAACGTACCCAACGCAGCCCGGATTGGCTTTGCAAATTACCACTACAGATATCGTACTAAAGCTAACAAGTGCGTTCAGCCCTGTAGCTGGAAGGACACCACGGAAAGCTGATGGAGGTGCAGCCCGTGGCGGATGGCTCTATGAGCCTTCTTACCAACAACCGCCTTACATTTACTGATTCTACGACAGGATTACGTTTTCTCATAGATACTGGTGCTAGTGTGTCCGTAATTCCGTATGATAGCAGTTTAGTGAACAAGTGGGATTCTAAAGTGTGCGCCTATACGCTATACGCCGCAAACGGTTCGGAAATTAAGACTTATGGTTCTAAAACTATTGTGTTAGATTTAAATTTAAGACATACTTATCAGTGGACATTTATAATAGCCGATGTCAAACAGCCTATGGGGTCTGCTGCGTGAGTCTTCGTTCAAGCAATATGGGGTTTAGATCCGTTACCGGAATGATTATGTTCAATTTTACACACACAGCAATTTATTAGATAAAAAACGATCAGAAGGAGAAAAGCGACAAGCACAAGCACAGTTGAATAGTTCACAGCAAACGGTAAGAAAAGGTCCAGGCAAAGAAGGAGACATAAACTATATACACTAAACATTCAATATAAACTTGGTCAATCGAGACAGGCGTATGCGAGTAAATGTGACGTGAGCTTCGCGGTCAGAGGTCTGCGGACGACTGGCGCAGGAAGATGCGACGACGCACCTTGCGCCGTTCACACAAAGACTTGTGAACTACGCAATCATGTGTAAGTCACCACAAGCCCATTTTAGGAGCAGATTTTATAAAATATCACAGACTTTTAGTGGATTTATCTGGTCATAGATTAATTGATCGACAAACTAACATCGGTACTATAGCCACTGTTGCAAAATGGAATGAGCCCTCGTTGAGAACTGTCAATTCTAATCATCCGTATGAACAATTATTGTTTAAATATCCAGATATTTGCAAACTGATTAATTGTAAAGAGGTACCTAAACATTCAGTAATGCATTTTATCGAGATAAACGGTCGGCCGGTGTCAGCGCGCTCAAGGCCGCTCCCGCCCGACCGATATAAGAAAGTTAAGGCGGAGTTCACACTCATGCAGGAAATGGGCATATGACGTCCATCTTACTGGTGGTAGGACCTCTTGTGAGTCCGCACGAGTAGGTACCACCACCCTGCCTATTTCTGCCGTGAAGCAGTAATGCGTTTCGGTTTGAAGGGTGGGGCAGCCGTTGTAATTATACTTGAGACCTTCGAACTTATATCTCAAGATGGATGGCGCATTTACGTTGTAGATGTCTATGGGCTCCAGAAACCACTTAACACCATGTGTGCTGTGAGCTCGTCCATCCATCTAAGCAATAAAAGATAAAAAAAAACGAATGGAGCATGGTTTAGTTAAAGAAGAGGACAAATCGTTGACGATAAATAAGGAGACAGTAGATAACCTACAGAATCTGCAGTATTTATCTACTGACCTTGGAATAATCGTAGGAGTTATAATACTCGCTGGTTTATACCTCCTGTTTACGCGCTGTCGCAAGGGTGCACAGAATTATATTTGGAGACGAATTATGTTCCGGGATGTACCTACAGCTCGGACAAGGCCGTCCGTCCGCTGCCACCATCATGTTACGTGAAGTCGCGCCTAAATCTCAACCTCAGGAAACAAGAGGAAACGCTTTCGTGTAACGTTTTCATATTAAAGTGCTTTTGTGTAACATGCAACGTACGTAATTTGTGTAATATGTACGTATAGGTTAATATTTTTTTGTGTTATGTTTAAATTTTTATTCTGTACCTTTTCTATATTATTTTATTTTTTGTGTCATTGTTGTTTATTGTGTAACGAAATGTCTGCAATTTTGGAAATTATTTGAAGCATGTAGTTAAACAATATACTTTTTTTTAATGTAAAAGTAAAAGGGGGGGCTTATGTAGGGACACAGCATAGTAGCGTATGCAGTTTTGTACATCGCTTGAATTGGTCAGTCGTACATAGCCCACCCGACACGTCAGACACTTGTGAATATACAGAGTTATATAGGCACCAACTTGTTTTATTAATAAAGGGCAGTTTACACCCTTAATGAACATAGCAACCGTACTCCGATATATTAGTATTCACTAAGATATTCGTAATACAGCTTGTATTCGTGTATCGGTAATCCGTCGAATTCTGATATGCTAATATTCCGTATTCACTTTATTCATAATAATAAGTGTTCGCGACGGACATGAATAAATGTAGAATAGATATTATTCGCGACGGACGCAAATAATTGTTCGCGACGGACATTGATAGTTCAAAATAGATAGAAAATATAATAATAGATAAATAGTTAAATAGAGATATGTTCGCAAAGTACAGCGAGATTTAATAGAAATAGACAATGTCCGTAAATAGACTGTATGTTAAAAATAGTTGTAACATAAAATAGAGTGTAAACATAGTAAATATAAATGTCCGTAATAAATAGAGATAGTTAAAAATAGATATAAGTAAATTTGTAAATATTTGTTTGAAAATAAAGATTGGTCCTCGTGGTCTTTAATTTGGCGTGGGAACGCAGGAGCGAGTCACAATACGGGCGAGCACTAATAGAGCGACCAGGCAAACAATAGGCGAGCGAGGCGGCCGAGAGAACAATAGACGCCCACCGTGCTCGGACTCATAATAGCGCTGGCCGAGTGCGTGTGGGCGACCATAAATAAGGGGCCTACCTCGCTGCAAATTCAGTTCGAGACAGCGAGCCGACGAGTCGAGACCTCTCCGAAAGAAGAGGAGAGCGCCAACCCAAGAAGCAAGAAAAGACTCGCTCCTACGCCCTGCGCCGGTCAAGCCACGAGGACCGTGTGAACGCCATACTGAAGACTTCGTTATTTTCCTCGAACCAATCCCAGCACCCGTTCCGCGACAGCCACTGCGGCAATACTCGAGCCACCACGTTTCAACGAGTAAGAAGTCTAAAAATCACACGTGGTGGCCGAAACCTGAGCGGTGGCCGTCCGGAATA